>WIQG01000024.1:600000-1136274 GCA_014925785.1 Mycena galopus ATCC 62051
GCAGATCACAACATCAATAATCGATTACTCTGAGAATTTGCTGATGGGCCGAAACTTTGACGCCTCTGTCTTCGAGACAACTGAAAACTATCCTGTGGGACGCGAAACGAGTTCGGTTCGCAGCGCTCGTTTCAACTTTCAAGTCGAGTCGACGTTCCCGACGCGAAACGAGCTCGGTTCGCAGAAGAACCATTACCTAGACGTGAAGACTCTGCGACTGGCACGCCAAAGCCACCAAGGACAGCGTGGACGGCGCAAAAGAATCTCAAGGACGTTGACGAGCTCCCCGCCCGAAGCGTACTGCGTCCCCAAGTCTCTGTGCCACCCACTCTTCGCAAGACCGGCACAGGAGATGTACGACAGCATTGGTTGGCCACTAGTGGTCGGCCTCTTATTTCCGGTCCTCGAAGAAGGTCTCGGAGCACCTTGCGCAGACGAGGCGGTGCCCAAGCCGCAGAAAGCGTCCTTTCGGTTTGAGACACCGGCAGTTTGCGTGCGTAACGTCCGAATTTCGGCTTTGACCACGACGTCCGCGGCGGTGACTCTAAGGACATCGTACTCAGAACAACGCGTTTCAACTTCTTGGCGTGCAAACTTTGGACCGCCCGATACTCCGCCGTCCGCTCTTTGTCGGCGGCACCGTCTTGGCGTCCCAAACACGGCCCGCCCCCAACCTAGCCCTCCGCCAGTACATGACAACGCTCTTGGCGGATATCCTATGCCCAAAAAGGTCTATGTTGGAAATACAGACGTTCCCCGCCCCGCGCCTTGTCAACGCCTCCACCCACTCGATCTAGTGCTCAATCCTTAATCCGTAGTGGAGAAGAGGGAAGATGAAAACGAGCTTGAGCGCGGCGATGGTCCGCATCTCCAAAGAAAGACGAGCAGCGCTTCCTCAGGGCGTTTGGCCTAATCATTTCTTGGTAAATATTAGGTCATAGGATCCAATCTTCTCGGGCCTGGTGCGGGGCGACGCGAACGCATCGACGACGGAGGCCTACGTTAAGCCAAAAACTATTGTCAAGTCGCGCCGGGCCGCCCTGCCTGGCTGGACTGTCTACATGTGCATCCCGCCCTGCCTCTGCGCCTCCCTGTGCTCGACGACGGAGGCCTACGTTAAGCCAAAAACTATTGTCAAGTCGCGCTGGGCCGCCCTGCCTGGCTGGACTGTCTACATGTGCATCCCGCCCTGCCTCCGCGCCTCCCTGCGCTCGATGACAACTCTCCTCAGACACGGACGCAGGACGAGGCTCGACGAGATCGGTAACGTTGCGATGGTCCTAAATGAGAGTCAAGAAGTGTTTCTCGACGGCTGCCGCTTTACGGTTTATCGAAGCGCGCATGCCTGCAGCTAACGGATACGTTCCAAGTCTTGTGCTTGGTACCAGTGGTGAGTGTCTCAAGTATCTCCAAACCAAACACAAGGCTCATATCACGCTCCTTGTATGGGATGCCGTGTAACCTATAAACTCGTATCAAGTTTGCTTGTACGGAGGTTTCGCTGATTCCAATTCCTTCGAGTTTGATCACACGAATTCATGTATTATTGCATGTTCTTTGAAACGGCTGAGGTCCGATTGAGATAGTAGAGGGCTTGGGACCCCGCTAGTTACAGCGACCAACTTGACGTTTCCCGCCCGCGTTTTTGCCGCTGCGGAACACCGGCGCGAGCCCACGCGGCAGAAGCGCGTCCAAGGTGTAAAACGCATGTGATGTGAACTTATATTGTCTCGACTTCTGACTTTTGTCTCGACTTCTGCAGCGACTCGATGACCCACATTGGCCATGCTTCGTCCCTACAATGTGAAGCTCAAACTCTATGGTGCGAGGGAATCTGATTACACCAACATCGTTGTTTATTTTTGTGCAGGAGGCAATGGAGGCTAAGGTGGAAGAGGCGGTCAACAGGGTGGTGATGGGGGCATCGGACAGGGTTCCCGCACGATTATTGAAAAAGCTCAGCGCGTTACCGTGATCCACAAACATCGCGCGCGTTTTCACTCCCGACGATCAGGGAGGCCCCGGGAAGCTCCCCTAAAGGTAACTCCGAAGTTAGGGGATTTGAGGCGAAAATTTTGTGATTTTTAACTCCGGAATTAGGGGATTTGAGGCCAAAATTTGGAAAACCAACTCCAAGTTAGGGGATTTCAGCTCGGTTGCACCGGCCAATTTCGAGTCACCTCAAGGTTCTCTCATGGGCCTTACTGAGTCTGCGGGTGCACGTTGGATGGTACCTTCTCGCAAAGACCTGGTGAAAGCGCTACCACCCTTAAAAATCAAGGTCCCGGGCACAGCTGCGGGAGGGAGAGCGAAAAAAATAGCGAAAAATAGTATTATTTGTAATATCACGTGATATCCTTCTCCGATTTAGGGGATTTGAGGCCCGGAGACCCAGAAAAGTTAGGGGATTCGAGGCCACTTTGACCGAATTTTGCCGGAGTTACCTTAAGGGAGCTTCCCGGGGCCTGATCAGGGGAAGCTGGTTCCTCGGAAGAAACCAGCGAATTAGATGATTCCTCAGAAGAAGTCGGCGAATTATCTGGCCGCTCGAGGAACCTGCATCACGGTCGGTTGAGAGCGAGGCAGATGCCAACGGGTACGCTTCGAATGAAATTTCTTTCTTTCGTGCTTCTCATTCCAAAAAGATCGCACTCGTGGCCTGAATGACGATGGAGTCAAGGTTTGCAATGTTCATTCCAGAGGAACTGCGACTATTTATATTTTTGCAGATTATTTCCAAGGAGAATCTCAAGCTCATTCGCGAGATTAGTAGTGGTCCAGGATACTTTCTCCATACAGGTCAGGCCAACGACCGCGCGGTTATTGTGAGGGTCTTCAATGTGGGCCTCGGTCCAACGGTTCGGCATGTGAGCGAGTTCGGTCAGGATCTTTCACTCCACTTACCTTTGCTGTTGTAAGAACCTGGAGTCTATTGTGGCTCTTTCGAAGAAATTTATGTGCGTCGCACTAGCAACTGGTCAGCCCACAATCCACAATTTGTCCCGCTCAGGCATCCCAATGTCTTGCCACTTTATGGTATTTCTTCGCCAAAGTTGGTCGACCACCACTTTATAGTGTATGAAACCGGTAATCGAAACTTCATGTGTAGCCTTCATCAATAGCTGAGACCTTTCAGTCCGTTCGCAAAATGCTGCTGGTCCACTTGCGAAGGCCCTGAAAACCGATCTGGGGCGGAGCATCACGCTCGCATTTAAAATGGTTTGCACGATACATGTTCTTGCAGATCTACTCACATGAGCTCTCCAGATGGCAGGACTTTCTGTGCGTCTCAGCCCTTTATGTTGCGCATCTGAGTCAGATGAACATTTTTTCAGGCAGGAATAAATTATCTCTCCGTTCAAGGGGTGCCTCTGGGCCTGATGGGAGCGGAAGTTCGTTGATACATCGACCCGAAAGCTTATATCTGCACCAGAATTTTGACGTTCTATTTGATGTCAACGATCGGTTGGGGATTATCGTTCACCCAATGGAGGAGAGTGATATTGAAGGCCATCGTCCGGTTTTCGCAAGTTGGGACCGCCTAAGCAATCCTTCCCTCCCTCCTCCTGCCGATTTCCAAGAACGCGAAAAAATGGCTTGTGATGTTTTCATCGCGCTCCGCAAAAAGGTTGGTTGTTTGGCTCACCGTTTGTTTCAACTGCTGACCCCTATCCAGATTCTGATATCCGCCAACCGTGCAGCACATTGTACGTTCACGTTCATTGGCAGTCCCATTTTTTCAATCTCCGTACAGCCGAGCAAATTGATAGAGATCCTGATATTCTGGATACCGTGGACCAAAGCTCAAACCTTTCCGAAAAACAAAGGTTCCGCTGGGGCTTAAAGGTGTTGCGGAGGTTCCTGGCGGCGTCGGAATTATGGAGCTCGGTGTTGCGGAGGTTCCGGCGCAACTTGGCGGCGTTGGTGCCGTCGTCGCAACACAATCGAGAGGAAGAACCTATTAGGGTGTTTCACACATCCCAACTTGAGACCGATTTGAGCCCCAACTTGGATCCCAACTCGACACGAAGTTGGAACCTGAAATTGGGCCGATTTCGAAGTTGGATGTCAAATCGTGCCTAACCCCACGATTTGACATCCAACTTGACCCCCAACTTGGCACCCGATTTTGTGCCCCAACTTCGCTTAACGCACCTTGGATACGCGAAAATGCCAACTTGATGCCAACTCAAGTCGATCTCGGGCTGATGGGCGTTCACACATCACTCCCAACTTGAGTCCCGACTTCGACCCCAACTTGGTCAAGTTGGGGCCAAGTTGGGGTCAAAATCGGGGCCAAGTTGGGGCTGAAATCGGAATGTGTGAAACACCCTATTGTTTTGCCTCGGCGAGAATATGTCTTACAGCCCCTGGATCACGGTCAGCAGTCTTTGGCGACTGTTGCACACGGCCTCGCCCTCGAGTTAGATATTGATCCACCTCTTCGCACGACGACTCGGACGCATCGAGAAAGTCCACACCGCTGTGTAGGATACGCGCGCGAGGAGATCACGCTGGCGGCCACGGCGCTCGATAGCGTCATCGTCGCCCATGACGCACCCAGCCCGAAGGAACGTTGTTCCATTTGCGGGGAAATCGTCGGTGTGGACGAGACCTTCCGGTGTATCTGTGGGGATGTTGGTTAGTGCGATTTGGTCAATTAGTAACGGCTAACTTCATGTCGCGGTAGTTCCTGGATCAGGGCATACAATTAAATGTCAGGCATGCAAATTCTGGTGCCACAGTGACTGTGTCGGAAATCCGAAAAATGGGTTCACTTGTCGGGACTGCTTGTCACGTCACTCGGTTGAAGTTTTTAATATCCAAGGTGCGAGAGATGTCGCTTAGAAAATGGACACCATTGCTTATTTCAACCCAGGAGGCGTAGGAGGCTCAGGAGGCCCAGGAGGGTATGGTGGATCAGGTCCGTTAAATCATGTTCCCAGCATGAACGCATGCACACCATTGCTTATTTCGATCCAGGAGGCCGAGGAGAGGGTCCCACTCTTATAATTAACAATGAAATTATCGTGACAGGGAAGGAAGCTAGGCTGGGTGTATAGGGACCGCCGCAGTTATATGTCTTCCTTCCTTCCCTCCTTCCTACAGAACAGGGATGGACTGCAATTCTGTCCTATTTGATGCTTGCTATATGTATATAGGGACCCAAAGTGCGAGAAAGATACAGGCAGACGAGGTTCCAGGAAACCTTTCTCATGCAGTTGAGATATATTCCACAGTTCAATTCGGAACGCTCCGGGGGAGTCCGCAGCTTGCCAATTCGCGCAGCAATGAATCACCGTAGCCTGAGACAGTAACCATGGCATGAGTGGATCGCTGTCCGTAGACTCATCGACCGTCTCTGAACTCTTCGTGCCCGACAGCTTCTTCGAGTTTCCTCCGAGGCGAAGGCCTAGGTAGCCAAAGCCGTCGAGCCAGTCGCGGTGGTTTGCCCCAAAAGAGTTCGAAGCTGACCAAAAAAAAACTTGGACGGGTACCAGAAGACAGGCGTAGACAAAAGGTTGGGGCAGAAGTGAGCTGGTCCATATCTGGAGGCTTGGTTCGTGTGGTACTCCGACGCACTGAGGAAAGGGCGAGAAAGAGTTGTTCGCGCGGCAAAGCAGCCCTAAACAAATAACCGTCAGAGTCCCAATAAGGCAAAAGCTCTCGGATCAGAGAATGATGCGGAGTAGTATGAAAATGGTGAAAAACATCGCGATGCGTATGGACGAGCGTCATTCGATAATGGTCTGTGTACATAAGGCTAGTCACCCTCGCCCATTCAAGCGGAAATTTTCTTTTAGGTTTGGAGGTTCCTGACATGGTTTATCGATAACTAGCTCGTAACTCGCTGGATAAACACGCGATCCGAAGAACAAAGGTATGTACCGCCAAATGAGCACGAAGAACGTGCATGCATCCTATTTCGCCCCAAACCAGATGCTTACTTACCACTACTGGCCCTCATCCTCTTTCTTATCTTCCCGGGTGCGCATCAGCGCTGTCGCCCCCGGTACTGGTCGGCATCGCCGGAGTCGGAGTCGGAGGAGTGGAGACGAGGGGGTTGGGGACGGGGACGGGGACGGCATTGCCCGGACCACGAGATACGACGGGGTGGCCCGTGTGAGAGACTGGTCTGCTTGATATGGTATGCAGGTCTGGTGCGCGAACGTCGTCCATCGCGGTTGTACGAGGCTACGAGCCAGCCGCAATAAAAGTTGCACTGATAATATTCGGGCGGGACTAAGTACGGTGCTTTCATGCAAATTGGGCGCAGTGTTGGTGTTGCAAAGATACATATCTCCAATGGTGGTGCGCAAAACTCGCCACCACGACGGGGGAAATGGTCAGGGACGGCTCAGCGGTGGGTGGTGCGCGTGCACGTTGGCACAACTATTGGCTGGTAATCGATACGGGAAACGTCGGTCAGTCGACACTCTAGAGGTTGACGACTTGGAGTTGCGGGATGACGCAAGAGCACCCTGACCAAAAGAGTACGGCAACACTCGCTGGCTGCATAAGAGATGTAGGACGCCGGCCTTTGTTGGACGAGCCTCCCGGTCCGCAGATTGCGATTGAAGGGAAGTAGCGGGTGAGATATTCTAATCACTAGGGCCTGCAAAAAAAGAAAACGGTGAGAGCAGACCGGGCGCGGGGCTTATATTCAATCAACGAGATGAGTCCAGAAAGTAAGCAGATGGGCGGGGCGGGGCATGTCGTGTGGGCGAATTTCTACACCTCCAAAGGCAGGAACACGATGCCCGAACTCTCGGTCGATGTCTGGGAAAGCTAAACGGATGGCGTACGATCGTGGTGAGCAGCACAAGGGTGTGACCGGCGGCTAGCAGTAGCGAGGAGCGAAGAGCGAGTGACACGCGCCGCCGCCGACCGTGGTGACCTGGTATATGGACTCGGGAATGTCGGCGCGCCAGTCCGCGCATGAGCAAGGGCATGGGGCTTCAAGCTTTGGTCTTGAGGAAAAGGTCTGGTGAGTGAGCAGCCTCGCTGCCTTGCAGACCAAGTGGACGCATCCCATATGGGCGTGCGCTGTCCTCAGAGATTGTACGCCTTGCCAGGTATGATGCCATGAAGGCCAAGATGGACGTCCCCGCACGTATTGCTCCCGTTCCAAGCAAAGTGGCGCATATGTACGAAGGAGAGTTGGAGGCGTGGACGAACGGGAGCCGAAGGAGCCGAAAACAATTTGGCTGTTCGGACCGAAACGTCCGATCGTTTGATTCCTCGGAAGGAGCTAGCGAATCAGGTGATTCTTCAGAAAAAGTCAGGGAATTCTCTGGCCCTCGAGGAACCTCCCCCGCGGTCGGATGAGAACGAGGTACACGCCACTCGGCGCGCTTCAAATGAAAGTCCTTCCTTTCCCGCTTCTCATTCCAAAAAGATCGCACTGGTCGCCCGCAAATTCGTGGCTTGAATGACGCTGGAGTCAAGGTCTGCAATGTTCATCCGAGAGAAACTGAATATTTCCGCAGATCATTCTAAACGAGAATCTCACCCTTACTTGCGAGATTGGTAGTGCGCCAGGATACTTGCTCCATGCTGGTCAGAATAACGACCGCGTGGTTATCGTGAAGGTCTTCAACGCGGGCCCCAGCCCAACGGTTCAACGGGTGAGCCAGTTCGGTTTGGATTTTGCGGAGTTTGTGAGCGGGTCCCTCGTTCATAAAAGTCCCAGTTGTCTTCGCAGCAAAAACAACTTGTGCTCCATTATGATAGAGAGAGCTGTTCTTATGTTGCTTGCTTTCAGTCAAGCGTTATTCAAGATGACGGCACACCGAAAGGAAGAAAGAAGCAGAAGATGGTTCATTTGACGTGTGCACAGTGGATAGTAATAAAAATACAAGGGTAGGTGATGAAATGTTGTACATGGCTAGGATATACATGGGCTGTGTGGATAGGAATAGTGGGTGTGGGCGTGTGGGCGCTTGCCTAGGGTGCGATTCGGTGCGAAGAAGGAAATAAAGGTCCGAACGAAATCTGCTCCAAGGGTTGTTTGAAGAGCCACCTAGATTGTGTTCAAAGGAGAGCCTTGGCGAGGACTTTTGCTGAGCGCAGTTTCAATAACCGGACAGAAGTGGGTAGGAGGACGGTGATGAGAAGTAGTAGAGGAAAAGCGCGAGAAGGTGCTGCTGCGGGTGCGTTTGAAAGGACGCGGAGGAGTAGGAGGCCACGCGCCCGGCATAGCCGCTGGTTTGGGATCAAGAACGGGAGCGAATGCAGGACATGAGGGCGGGGGAGACTTTTGCGTGATGGATGCTGCGGCCTGTCGGACACGCCCTATAGGTTCTCCGGGCTTTGCACCGCCGTTCGAGGTACTTGTCGAAGAAGGGCTGCGGCGCGAGGGCCTAGTGCTTGCGGCCTGGGGTTCTAACGAACGAAGTTGACGAAGTATCTCACGCGCTGGAATTGAATTAGTAGAAGAAGAAGAATACAGGAAGAAACAAACCTGTTGCGTATTTTCCGTCCGAATCTAAACGCAGCTTCTTGTTTGGAGGTTGTTCGGTTTCGCTGTCGCTGTCGTCTGAGTCTGTGTCCATAATAACTTGTTCCGCTGATCCAATAAGTGGCCCGAAGACGCCGCGGAACCAGTCAGTTAGGCGAGCCGGTTCAAGGGATTCACTAAGACCAGCTACCCAGAGTAAAAAAATTTGGGTAGAAATCGCAGTAGATTGCGGAGATCCTAGAAAGTCCGCATGGTTGAAGAGTTCACGATATGTCCGCTGGGTGAAGATGGACTGCTGAACTATCTTGGCGGAAATCAGCGACTATTTGGGGGATAGATACAGTCCACCACGAACCTCGTATGTACGTTGGGTAATACCCCGATCCTTGTTGTAACAGAAATACAGTACCGCGAGACTATGCCGCCCAGTCCGGAACATCTCCTCTATCTGAAGGACCGTGGAAGATTCGAAACGAAGCCAAAAGGTTGGAGATACGGCCGGGAAGGTCGATTGAGGACACGACCTTTGGATTTCGGTGTCGACCGCAGCAACGACAGCATCCTTAAGCAACTTGTCTCGAGACATGAGAAGAGGGGCGTGCGGCGAGAAGGGAGGCAAGGGGTGCTGGGCGTGGATGTGGGCGTGAGCCAAGCGTGAGCGAGAGAAGAATTGAGGATCACCAATAGGATCGCGGTGGTAGAAAGTGAAGAAGCTGAGCGAAAGGCAACAAGTCACGAGTATTTAAACCGTCGGATGATGTCACCGTGATCCAACCGTGATCTCAATTCGGCAAAGCGAGAAAAAGGCCAAATAAAGGACAAATGGTCTCAAGTCAAAGCACTTCAACCTGATGCGGACTGCGGTGTGTTTTGCATAGAAAGATCTACTTGAATTTATCAAAGAAAAAAAAAGAACCTCCGAAGAGGTGAGGGCTACAAGTGGCTGGCGTGCACAACCATATTCACCCCCGTCGCGCATGAACTTGCGGGCACCCACGATTGTGTCCTAACCATTTAACCTCCGGAGAGGGCGAGGGCTACGAGTGGCTGGCGTGCTCAACCATATTCACCCTCCGCGCGCCATAAGCGGGCACCCACGATTATAAAGGGGAAATTTCAAACCCGATCACTAGAGTTTTGTACTGTGTCCCGCAGACCGGGTGTCCCAATTCACCAACCGCGCTGGCTTCGCTCTGCTCCGTGGCTGGTTTCGAGGCTGCCGGTCAAAGCGCTATATTTCTTGCCTCATATGGGGTTCAACTCCGTGGCGTCGCTCTTGCCGAACTCGGCCGCGGTCTTTTGGTCTTTTGTTACGACTCGCCTGGGATGATTTATCACTCTCATTTGGATCTACGCAGGTGTAATACGACATGAGAAAAAATGTTCTGGATCGCTGGATGCGTTTATATATATCTATCTCTAAACGGTGGGGGGTGATTCAGATCCTCGCGCCGGAATCAAGGTCGAGATCAGGTATGCAGGGATGAGGCAGGGAAAAAAGCAAACTTGCTTGCATTCAGAACTTGGACATGTTCTTTGGCTTCTGCGAGAGGGGACGTCGCCGTCCCAATAATTAAACAAAGCGGTACCAACGAGCGGAAGGACAAAAAATAAGAAGGCCAACACATCAGCCAAGTTATTGTGTAAGTACGCCGCTGCCTAGGATTCCCGCGGTCGAAGTATGTAGCTACACTCGCTCGGAGGAAGTAATAGATGACGAGCGGCGACTAGGAGCAGCAGCCTCTTGGTGTTCCTGTCTAATAAGAAACCTGCAGCACCTTTGACGGAAGGAGTCGTCTTGGCGCATATGGAGATATCAAGTGCTCGTTGGAGCCTCCTGGATGCTGGGCGCGCAATGCTACGCGAGGGAGAAGAACTGGTCCTAGGCTTGAAAAGCTTGGTGAAAGCGCTCCGCATAAGGAGTGACTCGCGGATATGAAGCTCAATGTCAGCGAGCTGGTGGTCCTCAAGAAGATTTAGACCACGAGAGCCTACGCGAGCGCCGTCGTCGGAAGTGAGAGAAGAAGGATTGACACCGATCCAGAGCACTGCAACATGGGAGGCGGTCGGCTTCGAGATAAGGCATGCAAACGATGTCGACGCTTTGTTCGATTGACCTGCAACTCTATCAAAATGTCGACCAGGCTTGTCCTCAAATAAATATTCTTGATTGTGGTCGCCAATGTCACGCAGCTTCCTGTGCCTAAGGGTAAGTCTCTGGTCTAGTTGGCGCCGTCCAGACGGTGGCGCCAGATCGCCAAACGAGACATGGTCCAGAAGACTCGGTTTCGGCCAAGAATCGGACATCAGAAAAGAAAGCCACTATGCGCGTTGGTTTTGCAATGACCTTCAGAAAAAACAAACCCGGCTCTCCTTCGTCCCTCATGCGATGTTTGGACGGGTGAAAATAATAGTCTTTAGGAAATCTGTGTTGGATAGCAAGACCATGAGGTTTTGAAAGTGAGGAGAGGTGTGGAATTGTTCCAGAAACGTGGCGCGCAGTTGGATAAGCATCTGAAGAATTGTAATCAGCGCATGCTCTGGAGTTTCCACTTCCGACCCGCAGAATCCACAAAATCGTTCCGATCGGGGCACTGGCTGACGGACGTGGATGGAACATTTATTGATTTCTGTACATCAGGATAAAGAAAGAAAGCAAGTATGTTGGAAATGTAATGGCTGCGGGAGCGAGAGCGGGGTGGGTCTGATCAGATATAGATACCTAAGTAACTTAGAAAATGTTGTTTTTTGACTTGGGCGGAAGCGTTGGCGGGTACAGCCGCCAAACCAGGCGCGTTATTCGTGATCAAATGGTTTATAGCTGCGAAATACTCCGGTCCTTGAGACCAGAAAGATGTTGAGATTATCACGGACAAAGAAAGTCAATGCACACACCCTTGAGCGCGAGGGCATCTGCTAACGTCACCGGAAGAAGATCACCTGCAACGATACCGGGCGGATAGTGGAGAGTGCTCGAGGCCGTTGCTGCCCCGTTGTGGCCACGCATCGGCACCAAATCGAGCCTGAATATATAAAGTTCATAAATGTTGTTGCAGTTAGGAAGCAGTGTCACCTTGCCATAACAGCGTGGTGGCTTGCCACCATAGTGTTGTAGCTTGCTACAACTTGAGTTTGGAGATTATTGAAAGCTTGCAAAATTAAGAGCTGGTTCGCGTTCATCGCCGTGATCAGTTGGATTGGATTCTAGTATCACGGTTAGCGAGAATCACTACATAACTGACGACACACAGAATTGGGGATATTGGCCGCTTCAAGCAATGGTTTAGAGGGCAGCGAAGAGGGCATTCTAATCAGGTTGAACCACTTGAACGGGGTTTGGAACTGGGAGCGGTTGCAGTACGAGGGGCTGAGCCGGCGGGAGCCGCGCAGGAATTTGGTTCATCTTGAACGAGGTAATAATACGAAAGGGAGAGTGCTCAGCGCACTGTAGTTGATGCAAGGTTTGAGGACGACGGAGATGAGAAGTTTCGAAATATCACGTGTTATTCCTAGGCCTTTTATCTCTTTTGTTCCGACCAACGGTGGCCGTCTCGAGACTCGTGAGGTGGTATCATTCCGCGTCCTGTGCACGAGGTACTCATAGCATGGTATTTGGGTGATGCAGGCAAGATACGCCTGAGGTCCCAACCGCATCCGCACCGGTCTCATAACTCATAACACCATGTCGTCTTTCGCCCTCGGCCCTCTTTCAAATCGAGATCCACAATACCAGAATCAGAACACGCTTGTGGTCGACAAAGATGGACGGCTGCGATATGCCCCCATCAGCCGTCGGGTTCTTGCTTTGCCGCTCGAAATATTGGCAGAAATATTCTCATATTGTGTGCCCGACGAATTCATAACCCCCAGTCTCACCACCGCGCCTCTCGTCCTCTGTGGTCTATGCCGTCAATGGAGAGAGGTCGCCATATCTACTCCGGAGCTTTGGAGTTCCTTGGTCCTCGACATGGAATTGGCAGCTGAAGCCGAAGGTTACGTTGACCTTTACCGGACGTGGCTTTCGAGAGCACGGCGGTCACCTCTTTCCCTGCATTTACAGGTCGAAAAGCGTGACCTCACGAAGACTGTCCTATCTTTACTCGAAACCATCGTCGCGTTATCGCCGCAATGGCGAAACATCCATGTTTTCCTTACAGTCGATATCACAGGACTATTATTCGAACGATCTGCAGAGGGCTTCCTTTTGCTTGAAAAGTTCACCTTCACCTCCGACACAAGTCCGTCCCAAACTCCCATTTCCTTCTGCAACGCCCCTCGACTCCGCGAAATCGACTTTGACTCTGCATATCCGCCTGTTTCACCGATCCATTTTCCCTGGGCACAGATAACTACATTCCGAACCAGCGATATTACCGTCTCCTCGTGTTTGGAGATCCTCGGTAACGCGTCGAATCTCGTAAACGGCACCTTCGACTTCCGCAGTGGCGCTGTACCCACCATCTCCGTCCTATCGCTCGAGTACCTCCAGTCGCTAGCTCTGTCTGAACTATTGGCTGGCGATCGGCATAAGATACCAATGAACGTTCTCAGCTGTTTGAAAACCCCCGCTTTAAACAGCCTCGCACTCCAGTTTTCAGACGTTTATGCCTCAACTTACCCTCAGGATTTATCACCGTTCTTGTCTTTCGTATCGCGCTCCGCTTTCCACCTCCGCTCACTGGCATTGTCCCTCATGCCAATGACCACGGATGGCTTGATCAACTGCCTAAAAGTCGTCCCCTCGCTTGTCCATCTGAAACTCGAGCCATATGTGTTCCTGGATGTAAACACGTTATTTTCCCAGCTCGCGGGGGACACGACCTTCCTCCCCAAGCTAGAATCCATCC
The DNA here is from genome assembly GCA_014925785.1 of Mycena galopus ATCC 62051. NCBI lineage: Eukaryota > Fungi > Basidiomycota > Agaricomycetes > Agaricales > Mycenaceae > Mycena > Mycena galopus. The sequence continues at coordinate 613,309 of WIQG01000024.1, forward strand.
ACATATTCTTTTCGAAGAACACCGGGCACTACGTATCTTGGCCGGAGTTGGCTAAGATGCTTCGCTGGAGATGGGACGCCGTCGGGATCACTCGACTGCGATCTTTTCAGATGGCGGAAGCATACCGCGACGATGAAGAACCGATCCCCGACTTGAAGCGATTGGAGGAGGAGGGCATGGACTTGTACTTTGAATGGGCGCGCGGCGATTTTGATTCATTCCGTGCAAGTGTGGGTTTTAGTCATCTCGAGTTCGAGGTCGCTTGATAGTGCTACTGATGTATGTACGGGAATTTGTATTTTGGGTACGTGTCGGCTGTTAAAGGCTAGTAATCGGGATCTTGACACCTTGGTCAGCCCGAGGAGGGTTGCCTCCATCCCCGACCATAACCAGCACCCCCTCACTATAAACACCATCCGCAACCAGGTAGAGCCAAGCCGGGCCCGGGGGGTAGATGTAGTTGTTCGGAGGGGCCGTGATTTCCAACGTATTGCCGACAAGAGTGTGCTCAAGGAAAACGAGACGCGAATTGGAGTGTTGCGCGTGTGTGACGTAGCCCAGGTCCATTAGAGAAACTACAGAGACGAGTTTCAGTGGGGAAGCCATGAAGTATAATCGGCGACGTACCCTTGATCTCGCCGCTGAGCAGGCTCGGTGGAAGGGTGACCTTGAGAGTCGCCCTTTCATTGAACAGAATCTGCGTCGGAGCGGTGTGAATCACGGGACGCGGGGTGTTATTGGTGATGAAATCGGGATTGAGGTACTCCACGCGGAACTCGGTGGGGAACATAGCGGGCGGCAAAATGACCGCGGGCTGTGGATTAGACCCAGCGACCATGATATTTCTGTTGAAAAAATATGGTAAATACGCGAACGCCACCAAAAGAAACCTAGGACCCACCCCTTGGCTGTCAGCGACGCAGAAGAGTGGTACATTCTCGCAATAGTGCTGCTGGGTATGCCGTCCTGGGTGATTCTCTGTCCGGTGGGGAACGAGGTCCTGTAGAGCATGCCTCGCAAGGCGGGGTTCGCCGCGTTCGATCCAGTGGCGTTGGAGCCGGCGACATTGCCAGGATAGCCCGAGTACCTTTCATCATCACGGATGAGGATCGCTCGCGCCCGTCTTTCAGTGAATGCACCCACCCCGTTTGAGCACCGTTGACGAGCAAAACGTCTCCGGTCGGAAGCATCACACTCTCCGCCAATATTCTGGTCTCTGGCATTCTCTCGACCTCCCAGCCCTTCTTTATGCCTGCTGCAGTTAATGTAATCCGGGAGCACTGATCGGTTGCGGGGTCTAGGATGGTGAGATTGGCCGCAGGTCGCGCGTCGTTAGACGCGGAGCCACCACAGACGAGAACCGTCGGCTCATACAACGGCGCAGAGAGTGGCAGGAGCTGCGCTGTACCGTCGAACGGATTGGCCACCCGGACGCCGTTTGGCAGGTCCGGGAGACGCGTTTCGGTGTTGGTCTCGATATCGTAAATCATCGTGATGTTATTGGCGATCATGAAGACCTTTCCGGAGGGAAGCACGAAGGATCTGGAGGGGTGGGTGGGTAGTATTAACATTAAGCGGACAGCGAAGTTCGGCATGCGCAGCACCGTACCTGGGGAACATGTTCACAGGTTCCGCATCTTGCAAAAACTGGCTAGGGATGACGGTGCCTTCGCCTGGTCTGCTGGGGAAGAACTCGAAGCTGTTCTCCGCGGTCGGATTTGTGTTATAGAAGAGGCCTGTGTTTGATCCGCCGATGACCATGAGGCCGCCGTCCGCGACGCGAAGACCAGTAGGATACCAGCGCGTCACCGCGAGATGGATGTTCCCAGGATCTTCATAGACAGTGCAGTTTTCGCCGGTAGGGGAGGTACACGGGCCAAACAGACGGATTCCCATCCGACCGTCTGCTGGGGGTTGCCCGGGATTTTCGAGCGGCTGGCCAGCGACCGAGACGAGGGTGCCGTTACTGATGAACGCGCCACCTGCACAAAATGTATCGGTGACAGTACTGAGTGGAGTCGGCGTGTTGGTTTCGAGATTCCACAGAGCGGCCCATGCCTGCTCGCCATCTGGTAGGAGGAGAGGGTTTCCGTCCGCGCGGTCGTACATCAACATCAGTGTAGGGGAGATTGCGATGAGCTCGATGGGAATGACGCCCGAAGTACCGTTCTGCACGAACGTCCATTGAATGGTACGATGCGCACCGACCCCAGCGAGGACTAATAGTAACACGAGGGAGAGTAAGCTTCGCATGGCAGGATGAAAGGAACTGAAAGATGTGCAGCTGCTTTATACCCAGTTCAATTCTTCTTCTTCTCATGGGGAACCAGCACCGGCGGGGAAGGAATAGTTTGCCCCTGGCCCAATGTGGCGTTGCTTCCTGAGATATTGAGTCAGAGAAGCCTAGACGCGTGGAGGACACTCGAGACATCGGATGCAGGAGAATGGCGGACGGACATGATGGACGAAGAGATATCTGCGGTCCTGGGGCGCCTCAGACTCGCCTTTGCCCGTTAAAGTCGGTTGCAAGCCGAATTTCCAAGTGGGCGGTTTGCATGATTACAGCAGACGAAGCAGAGCTATGTGGGCGCAGAGGGGCACATAATGAATGCATGATAGCATGATGGCATTTGTACCCTAAAAAAGTGGGAATCGTTGAGGAATATGCAAATGCGGAATCCCTGAAAAATGAGGCTCGTTTCATTGGAGGGCGCAGGGAGGAAGTAGCAAAAGAGGTTTGGAGGGTTGTGGTACTGGAAAAGGTGAAGCTGCAGCACTGCCACAGGCACTTTGGTCCGAACTTGAGCTCTTTGGTCTATCCTGCTTGAAGATCCAGGCCTCAGGCCTCAGGGCTTAGCTCTTGGTTATTATTCTTGAGGCTATCAACAGCAAGGATGTAACTTCCCAACGAGATCATCTGTGAAGTAATCCAGGCTGCGCCACTAGACGACCAGGCGACATTATTATGCAGGACTTTCTGAAATTCAAGCTGTTTCATGCACTTCGCGTACCGATTTTGTACCGTGTCATGAAGCTAGAAGACTCGGACTTGGCGCTTGTCTCGATCGAAGATTTTTGTTCTACCATTCTCGCCAATCCCAGCAAGTTTACCGGATCGGTGCGCTCATTCAACACAGTGATCGACGAGGGCGCGTCAATCCAATGAGCATCTACCCAGCCTCAATACACATAATCTCGTCCTCGGGGTTGGCCGAATACTGACAAGCACTGCACGTCTATGGCTCGGAAGCCCTTGTACCTCGATCAGCAATTGACGCCCGGTACATTTTCATATCTCGTCCGCTGCTCCCAGAAACGGTCTTTGTACTTGCACACAGAAAGAAAGAAGACACGATCGCGTCTTTTCTGGTTCTTGGTTCGTCACTGCCATCTAAAATCTCTTTAGACCGAAAATCACTTCCATTTTGAGTCCTGGCCATCGACGTTACCTCGAATCTCTAGCGCTTTCGTGGACCATGCACGAGTCTGTCCCGAACTTTCTGATGAAATCTTGTATGCACCGAACGTTCTGATGATACTGTGCCTATATGTAGGGGAGCAACGCTCGGGGGACCGTGACTTGCCCGTTGCCTTTTTTTCAGGCAACGGGGCGTACCGTGATCGTGACCGTTGCCTCCCTAAGCAACGGGCTATCTGTATATACCTCTGCGGCCCAGTTGGAGATCATATTTTCTCTTACAAGTGACAGAACACATACGGTCTGTTGTCCGAGTCCCCTCAAGCGTAGGTTTTGCTCACTTTCTGAAGGCGAGAAGGAGGGCAGTGGCGACGATTATGAAGGTGGTGGGGACGATTCCAGGGACGAGTAGGGGCGAGGAGATTTTTTTACGATTTTTTGCGATTTTTTTCAATGTCACGATTTTTTCAAGCAACCAGCCCCACCGTTACCGTGACCGAGGCAACGCAACGGGCTCTCCGTTACCGTGACCGTTGCTCCCCTACATATAGATACAGTACGTACAGGCTCGCGATCGCGCCGCTTACACAAGGTGGGGTGGGTTCAACGACCTGCCTGGAAGCGCATCATTGACTTTGCACGGCGCAGGTGCACAGGTGCCAGGGACGCTGATTGACTTGAAGCGCGTGCTGCAGTTGAATGGCGGTGACTCCTTAGGGCATGTCGAGATCGTGAGCAATGAGGCCGTCGGCGGTATATGGGCAAAGAGAGCGGCTTAGGAATCATCGTCCCCTCTGTCGGAGTAGGGGAGGGATAGGACATCGCGACCGTCCCGTCGCCGCGTGTAGGTCGTTGCATGCTCCCGCCTTCCGGGCCTGGGAAGACCCCTCCCTTCCTTTGACTCAAAGTTTTCGGCCTTGAATCGCGACGAGCCTCCCTGCTCACCACTCTTCTTCTGCCGAACCCCAGAAGCCTTACCACAGTATCCGCACGCAGCGAGCGAGCGAGCCACGCCGCTCCGGGCTAAGAACTCCAAACGACGCCCTCCAACTACTCGTGCTCATCGCCGTGTGTTTTTAATGCTGAGGACAACAAAACGGATATTTGGATGGCGAGACGGAAATTCAATTTCGAGGACGCGATGGTAGTTCTCTTCTAAATGATACCACTCATACAAGCCCTTTTTTGTATACACTTCCTTATCCCTACCCTCGAACATAAGTACATAGTATGTTTTTCAAGTTGGCTCGACTGTCACCAAATAAGGCAACTCGCCTTCCACTTCCGCTCATCATGAGCCACACCATCAAAGGTCTCTCGCCCTCTTCAGTGCAATACGATGGCTCCCCGCTTCGCGTCGCCATCGTGCACGCGCGCTGGAACACAAAAGTAATCGACGCGCTCGTCGCGGGCGCCGTTGATAAACTGAAGGAACGCGGCGTGAAGGAGAGCAACATCGTCGTGCAGAGCGTGCCGGGGAGCTTTGAGCTGCCGTTGGCGTGTCAGAGGTGTGTTGCATGCATATACATTTCCACCATCTTCACCTGTTACATCTCTCGAACTATCCTTGAGTAAATGAGCTAAATGGATGGATGCGCAGGATGATCGCAGGCGCACACGTCCAAGCGGGCTCGAACGTCACGGACCTGCTCGGCGGGCTCAATTTCGGCCCCGGGGGTTCGCGCACGGGGACGCCTGCACCAGGAGCAGGAGGAGCGGCGGGCGGGGTGACGGTGACGATGCCGAACGAGCCGTTCGACGCGGTCATCGCAATTGGGGTGCTCATTAAAGGTGGGCGCATCCTCCCTGCTTACTTCAAGTTCCCTCGCGGAGTTACTCTGATTGTGTACTCCACTGCTAACTAAATCGCCCACTCAGGCTCCACGATGCACTTTGAATACATCTGCGACTCCGTCTCGCACGCGCTCATGAAGGTGCAGCTCGACACGGGCGTCCCCGTCATTTTCGGCGTCCTCACCGCCCTCACGGACGAGCAGGCGCTCGAGCGCGCGGGGCTCGCGCCCGGCGGGCATAACCACGGCGAGGACTGGGGGCTGGCCGCGGTGGAGATGGGGAGCCATGTAAGGAGGTGGAGGGAGGGCAAGTTCACGTAGAGAGGAAAGATGGAAAGAAGGACAGAACTATAAGCAAGCAAAGCATGTATTGTAAACGACGAGGGACGAAATCAAGTTACTGTACGGACTCGCAACTTCGGTGGCAAGGCAACATTGCAGCAGAATTCTGACGCCCATCCATCGCGGAGATCGGATGGCCGAATATACCGCAGATGGGTCCCGACGCTGTGCGCCAGTCGCCGCTCTCAGCTCGTGAGCACGTGCAGATCATCCTGGGTCGTAGAATGTGGGTGGGCCCGAGAGGAGGAATGCTGGGAGTGAAGGGAGGATTGCTCCAGCGAAAGGCGCGGAATGGAGAATTGAGCGAGTAACCTCGGACGTCCGGAGTGAAGCTCGAAGGTCCATGATGAGATTGCATTACGCCGGAACCAAAACCGACCGGAGGGATGCAGCGGAAGGGAGGTAGCGGGTGCCACGCTTTCCTGATAGGGCACGCAAGAGCAAGAAAAGGACTCAAAGAGGAAGGGAGTACGAACGCCCTTCGGAGACCCAGAGGGCATTCGAGGGAAAAGAATACGAAGCGCGGGAGTTGGCCCGGGAATGGATGGAATTGTTGGATGGAGGCAGCATAAGTAGTCGTGTCGGAATACGAGGCCAGACGGGAGGCGACGAGATGAAGCGGGGCGTGTCATGTGGGGAGGCGGCGAGGGTCTACGCTTGCGAACGGACCCCCCATACAGTGGGAACCGAATTTGAGGATCGAACTTGCGGTCTGGGGAGGCTAGACTAGGGCGTATGAGCTCGACGCTGGCGACAGGACGGGGACGGCGCCAGCAGTCGAGGCGACGATGAAGGATTGAGGGGCCACGCGCCACCGCCTAAGTGGTGTATGGAGTGCGGAATGCCGGCTAGCTAGTGGGTGCAGCGACGATGCGCATGCAGGTCTTACTCCCACTTCGGCTCCAGGAACCGGGACAAGAAGCATGCAGGCAGTGAGTTAAGGTTGCCGTGCGTTCCAATTGGCGGTCCGGGAAGGGTATGCGTAGGGGCTCATTAGAGCATTTTGAGGCTGAGAGGAAACCGTCGTGGATGTGTGACCGGCGCCATCGGGCGATAGACGACCCTCAGCAGCCGAGAGACCTATGGCGTATGTCGTGCAATGTTGGCGCCCAAGGTACTTCTGTTCTGACATGGCCGTCAGGATATCTAGGAGAGCTCCGGAGACGAGGAAAGGCAGCGTGGTGTGAAAAGACGGTACGGGTGAACGTTCGTTGGAGCTCGTTGGTCGTTCGTATGTGGTTACATCATGGGTCCTGGTCGACGCATATCCTCGTTGGCGAGTTCTTCGACGTAAAAGTGGAGGAGCGGGAAGGAAAGCTGGGGACCTGGGGCAGGTCTTGGCTTTGAAAATGTTTTAGAGTCCATCTCTGAGGCTAGTGTACGTACGCCAAAGCGCTAGCGTTGCGAGTGACGGGCATTTTAGGGAAGAAGTTATGTTGAGAGTAGGGCAAGAGTTTTTGTTGAAAGAATTCAGGGATGCGTGACCTTCGGCATGTTCCGCCATTTCATTTGTACAAACACATGAATACTTTGTACCTCCACTGAACTAAACGGGCAATAAACAGGACAACGTCGGAAGGTGTCGAAACAAAGAGTAATAGCCTGTGACGGCGCATATCCGCTCCATGATACTCAAGCACAAAAAATGTTACCAAAATTTCTCTACAGAATTCAAACTTTGTAATTCTATTGGTGATGGGGGCCGAGGGAAATGAAACCCTGACTTCGACGGAATGAATCAATGTCGGGCCGCGCCTTTCCAAGGTACAAATCCATTCCCTCCTCCAATCGTTTAAATTCGGTGTTCGCTTCTTCGTCGGTGAAGGGATGGCGGAATGACTGCGCCATTTGGAAGGACTGCAATCGGGTGATTCCGACCGCGTCCCATCTCCAGCGAAGCATCTTAGCCACCACGCGCGGATGTATGGAGTGCACACCGGTGTGCTTCGAGAAGAACAAATGGAGGGATTCAAGTTTGGGAAGGAAGGTCGTGTCCCCCTCGAGCTGGGAAAACAACACGTTCATGTCGACGAGGCGCAAGGGCTCGAGTTCCAGATGGACAAGCGAGGGGACGGCTTTCAGGCAGCTGATTAAAGTATCCGCGGTTCGCATAAGGGACAATGCCAGCGAGCGTAGATGAAAGGCGGAGCGCGATACGAAAGACAAGAACGGTGATACATCCATAGCCTGATCAGGCCCGCTCTTCGCAAACTGGAGCGCGAGGCTTGTCAACGCAGGGGTCTTCAAATAGTTGAGGGCGGACATGGGCGCCACCGTGGGATCGCGGGTCAGTATTTCGGACAGGGATAACGACTGGAGATGCGGGATCGACAGAATGGAAGTGGGTCCTCCGGTCCCGTCACCCCAAATGTCGAAAGTGGCATGTACGAGATTCGATGCGCTCTGGAGGATCTCTAAACACGAGGAGACAACAGTATCAAATGTTCTAAATGAGGTTAGCTGCGCCCACGGCAACTGCATCGGCTGAGCAGGCGGAAATCCAGAGCCCAAGGCTACGTCGCAGAGTCGAGGGGCGTTGCAGAAGGAAATGGGGAGGACGGACGGCGTGGAGGAGGTGAAGGAGAAGGCCTGAAGCAAAGGGTATTCCCGAATCGCAGATCCTTCAAACAATAATCCTGTGATATCGACTCCGAGATCGACATCGCCAAAATCGACATCGAGGATTCCCCATTGTGGCGACAACGCGGCGATGGTTTGAAATAAGGAACGGACAGACTTTGTGAGATGACTTTTATCCAAGACCTGTACAGACAAGACAAGAGGGGCGCTCCGTGCCCTCGAAAGCCACGTTTCGTACAAGCCGACATAAATGATAAGCGTCCTCTTGTGCTGCTGATTCCATGTCGACGAACAGGGAACTCCAAAGCTCCGGAGTAGATATGGCGACCTCTCTCCATTGACGGCATAGACCACAGAGGACGAGAGGCGCGGTGGTGAGGTTGGGGGTTATGAATTCGTCGGGCACACAATATGCGAATATTTCTGACAATATTTCGAGCGGCAAAGCAAGAACCCGACGACTAACGGGTGCATATCGCAGCCGTCCATCTTTGTCGACCACAAGCGTGTTCTGATTCTGGTATTGTGGATCTCGATTTGAAAGAGGGCCGAGGGCGAAAGACGACATGGTGTTATGAGTTATGAGACCGGTGCGGATGCGGTTGGGACCTCAGGCGTATCTTGCCTGCATCACCCAAATACCATGCTATGAGTACCTTGTGCACAGGACGCGGAATGATACCACCTCACGAGTCTCGAGACGGCCACCGTTGGTCGGAACAAAAGAGATAAAAGGCCTAGGAATAACACGTGATATTTCGAAACTTCTCATCTCCGTCGTCCTCAAACCTTGCATCAACTACAGTGCGCTGAGCACTCTCCCTTTCGTATTATTACCTCATTCAAGATGCACCAAATTCCTGCGCAGCTCCCGCCGGTTCAGCCCCTCGTACTGCAACCGCTCCCAGTTCCAAACCCCGTTCAAGTGGTTCAACCTGATTAGAATGCCCTCTCCGCTGCCCTCTAAAGCATTGCTTGAAGCGGCCAATATCCCCAATTCTGTGTGTCGTCAGTTATGTAGTGATTCTCGCTAACCGTGATACTAGAATCCAATCCAACTGATCACGGCGATGAACGCGAACCAGCTCTTAATTTTGCAAACTTTCAATGATCTCCAAACTCAAGTTGTAGCAAGCTACAACACTATGGTGGCAAGCCACCACGCTGTTATAGCAAGGTGACACTGCTTCCTAACTGCAACAACATTTATGAACTTTATATATTCAGGCTCGATTTGGTGCCGATGCGTGGCCACAACGGGGCAGCAACGGCCTCGAGCACTCTCCAGTATCCGCCCGGTATCGTTGCAGATGATCTTCTTCCGGTGACGTTAGCAGATGCCCTCGCGCTCAAGGGTGTGTGCATTGACTTTCTTTGTCCGTGATAATCTTAACATCTTTCTGGTCTCAAGGACCCGAGTATCTCGCAGCTATAAACCATTTGATCACGAATAACGCGCCTGGTTTGGCGGCTGTCCCCGCCAACGCTTCCGCCCAAGTCAAAAAACAACATTTTCTAAGTTACTTAGGTATCTATATCTGATCAGACCCCCGCTCTCGCTTCCGCAGCCATTACATTTCCGACATACAAAATTTCTTTCTTTATCCTGATGTACAGAAATTCTCCGCGTATCAATAAATGTTCCATCCATGCCCGTCAGCCAGTGCCCCGGTCGGAACGATTTTGTGGATTCTGCGGGTCGGAAGTGGAAACTCCAAAGCATGCGCTGATTACAATTCTTCAGATGCTTTAATCCAACTGCGCGCCACGTTTCTGGAATAACGATTCTACACCTCTCCTCACTTTCAAAACCTCATGGTCTTGCTATCTAACACAGATTTCCTAAAGACTATTATTTTCTCCCGTCCAAACATTGCATGAGGGAGCCGGGTTTTTTTTCGGAAGGTCATCGCAAAACCAACGCGCATAGGGACTTTCTTTTCTGATGTCGATTCTTGGCCGAAACCGAGTCTTCTGGACCACGTCTCGTTTGGCGATCTGGCGCCACCGACTGGACGGCGCCAACTAGACCAGAGACTTGCCAGAGGCACAGGAAGCTGCGTGACATTGGCGACCACACAATCAAGAATATTTATTTGAGGACAAGCCTGGTCGACATTTTGAAAGAGTTGCAGGTCAATCGAATAAAGCGTCGACATCGTTTGCATGCCTTATCTCGAAGCCGACCGCCTCCCATGTTGCAGTGCTCTGGATCGGTGTCAATCCTTCTTCTCTCACTTCCGACGACGGCGCTCGCGTAGACTCTCGTGGTCTAAATCTTCTTGAGGACCACCAGCTCGCTGACATTGAGCTTCATATCCGCGAGTCACTCCTTACGCGGAGCGCTTTGACCAAGCTTTTCAAGCCTAGGACCAGTTCTTCTTCCTTGCGCAGCCTTGCGCGCCCAACCTCCAGGAGGCTCCAACGAGCACTTGGTATTCCCATATGTGCCAAGACGACTCCTTCCGTCAAAGGTGCTGCAGGTTTCTTATTAGACAGGAACACCAAGAGGCTGCTGCTCTTAGTCACCGCTTGTCATCTATTACTTCCTCCGAGCGAGTGTAGCTACATACTTCGACCGCGGGAATCCTAGGCAGGCGTACTTACACAATAACTTGGCTGATGTGTTGGCCTTCTTATTTTTTGTCCTTCAGCTCGTTGGTACCGTTTTGTTTAATTATTGGGACGGCGACGTCCTCTCTCGCAGAAGCCAAAGAACATGTCCAAGTTCTGAATGCAAGCAAGCTTGCTTTTTTCCCTGCCTCATCCCTGCATACCTGATCTCGACCTTGATTCCGGCGCGAGGATCTGAATCACCCCCCACCGTTTAGAGATAGATAGATATATATAAACGCATCCAGCAATCCAGAACATTTTTTCTCATGTCGTATTACACCTGCGTAGATCCAAATGAGAGTGATAAATCATCCTAGGCGAGTCGTAACAAAAGACCAAAAGACCGCGGCCGAGTTCGGCAAGAGCGACTCCACGGAGCTGAACCCTATATGAGGCAAGAAATATAGCGCTTTGACCGGCAGCCTCGAAACCAGCCACGGAGCAGAGCGAAGCCAGCGCGGTTGGTGAATTGGGACACCCGGTCTGCGGGACACAGTACAAAACTCTAGTGATCGGGTTTGAAATTTCCCCTTTATAATCGTGGGTGCCCGCTTATGGCGCGCGGAGGGTGAATATGGTTGAGCACGCCAGCCACTCGTAGCCCTCGCCCTCTCCGGAGGTTAAATGGTTAGGACACAATCGTGGGTGCCCGCAAGTTCATGCGCGACGGGGGTGAATATGGTTGTGCACGCCAGCCACTTGTAGCCCTCACCTCTTCGGAGGTTCTTTTTTTTCTTTGATAAATTCAAGTGGATCTTTCTATGCAAAACACACTGCAGTCCGCATCAGGTTGAAGTGCTTTGACTTGAGACCATTTGTCCTTTATTTGGCCTTTTTCTCGCTTTGCGATCACGGTTGGATCACGGTGACATCATCCGACGGTTTAAATACTCGTGACTTGTTGGCTTTTGCTCAGCTTCTTCACTTCCTACCACCGCGATCCTATTGGTGATCCTCAATTCTCTCGCTCACGCTTGGCTCACGCCCACATCCACGCCCAGCACCCCTTGCCTCCCTTCTCGCCGCACGCCCCTCTTCCCATGTCTCGAGACAAGTTGCTCAAGGATGCTGTCGTTGCTGCGGTCGACACCGAAATCCAAAGGTCGTGTCCTAAATCGACCTTCCCGGCCGTATCTCCAGCTTTTTGGCTTTGTTTCGAATCTTCCACGGTCCTTCGGATAGAGGAGATGTTCCGGACTGGGCGGCATAGTCTCGCGGTACTGTATTTCTGAGCCCATGTATATCCTAGTCATGTACACCATTTCATCAGCTACCCTTGTATTTCTATTACTATCCACTGTGCACACGTCAATGAACCATCTTCTACTTCTTTCTTCCTTTCGGTGTGCCGTCATCTCGAATAACGCTTGACTGAAAGCAAGCAACATAAAGAACAGCTCTCTCTATCATAATGGAGCACAACTTGTTTTTGCTGCGAAGACAACTGGGACTTTTATGAACGAGGGACCCGCTCACAAACTCCGCGCACACCGTGGCACCCACTTTGCGATCCAAGATCACACTTCGGGTTGGCTGTACTCAATAACATGCCAGTCTATTCTACTCCGGCGCTCCGCAAGACTCAAGTGATCGGGTCTGGAAAATTTCCCCCATAACCGTGGGTGCCCGCTTCTGGCGCGCGGAGGGTGAATATGGTTGAGCACGCCAGCCACTCGTAGCCCTCTCCCTCTCCGGAGGTAAAATCGTGTGTTCCCGCTTCGGCGCGCGGAGGGTGAATAACGCTGAGTTCCCCAGTCGTAGCCCTCACCTCTTTTTTTTTTGTCGACCGACATGATTGTGGCAGCACCAAGATTCTATTTCCGCGTTATCGGTATCGAGTCTCGTCTGGAGTAAGCCCGTGAAGTAGGCGCTCCCGCCGTAGCAGTAACTCGCGCCGGGGTCGAAAAGAAGGGAGAGGGCAAAGTTCTTCACGATTGGGGGGACGTACAATGCGCCAGTCTAATCGTTTGTAATACATCATTTAGAGCCTAAAATTGCCTGCAGATCCGTGAAACTGCTGTTGGGGTCCAGCGGTGGCGTGGAAGGGATTGGTTCCCTGCAGCGTGGTGGTAGAGGACCTTCCCCGCGCCATCCACGACGAGGGCGAAATTCCTTCGCGAGGAGGACAGTTCGCGACCGCGCCCGCGACGAGCGCATCATGTCGATCACTTTAATGTTCCAGCGCGCGTACACGATGGCTACGCGGAGCGGTGAGCCGCCGTATTGCAGAGTGCGAGTTGATGGTGGAAGGCGAGTTGCCTTATTTGGCGGCATTCACGCTAACTGGAAAAACGCAAGGACTACTACTTATATATCGAGGGAGAGGCACTTACAGCAATGTACATTTCGTAGCACTATTAAACGAACTCGAACAGGAGATCACTGAAACCTACACTCTTGCGGAAAGAGTCAATGTCGAAGCGCGTCTTTCCCAGGTACAGGTCCATTCCCTCCTCTTCCAGTCGCTTGAAGTCGCTGATAGCTTCTTCACGGGTGAAGCCGTTGCGATATGCTCCCGCCATTTGGAAAGACCGTAATTGAGTGACTCCAACGGCGTCCCATCTCCAGCGAAGCATACTAGCCACCACGCCCGGATATATACAGTGGCGGCCGGTATCCGCCGAAAAGAATACGTGAATGGATTCTAGCTTGGGGAGGAAGGTCGTGTCCCCCTCGAGCTGGGAGAACAACACGTTCATGTCGACGAGGCGTAAGGGCTCGAGTTTCAGATGAACAAGTGAGGGTACGGCTGTGAGGCAGCTGATCAAGGTATCCGTGATCATTGGCATGAGGGACAATGCCAGCGAGTGTAGATGGAAAGCTGAGCGCGATACGAAAGACAAGAATGGTGATGCATTCTGCTCATGGGCATCGCCCCACTGGAGTGCGAGGCTATGCAGAGCAGGAGTTTTCAAACAGTTGAGAACGTTCATTGGTATCATGTGCAAATCTTCGACCACTATTCCAGACAGCGGTGGCGACTAGAGGTGCTCGACCGATAGGACGGAGGTAGTGGGTACAGTCGAGCCTCTCCGAATGTCAAAGGTGCCGTTTATGAGATTGGGTGCGGTGCGGAGGATCTCCAAACACGAGGAGACGGTAATATCGCTGGTTCGGAATGTAGTTATCTGCGCCCACGGAAAATGGATCGGTGAAACAGGCGGATATGCGGAGGTGAAGTCAATTTCGCGGAGTCGAGAGGCGTTGCAGAAGGAAATAGGAGTTTGGGACGGACTGGTGTCGGAGGTGAAGGTGAACTTTTCAAGTAACGGAAAACCCTTCTTTTCCGCTCTTTCAAATAATAATCCTGTGATGTCGACCCCAAGAAAGACATGGATGTTTCGCCATTGCGGCAACAAAGCGACGATGGTTTGGAGCAGAGATCGGACAGTCTTCGTGAGATCACGCTTTTCGACCTGTAAATACAGGGAAAGAGGTGACCGCCGTGCTCTCGATAGCCACGTCCGGCAAAGGTCGACGTAACCTTCGGCTTCAGCTGCCAATTCCATGACGAGGACCAAGGAATTCCAGAGCTCCGGGGTGGATATGGCAACCTCTCTCCATTGACGGCATAGACCACAGAGGACGAGAGGCATGGTGGTAAGGGTGGGGATTATGAATTCGCGATCGTCGGGCACACAATATGTGAATATTTCTGCCAATATTTCGAGCGGCAAAGCAAGAGCCCGACGACTAACGGGTGCATATCGCAGCCGTCCATCTTTGTCGACCACAAGCGTGTTCTGATCCTGGTATTGTGGATCTCGATTTGAAAGAGGGCCGAGGGCGAAAGACGACATTTAGATGGGATCATTTTTATCGTACAAACACGCGAATACTTTGCACCTCCGGTGTGCTGGACGGGGGGGATCGTACTTGCGGTTCTCCGATTTTGCGAGTGGGACTGCGGTCGTAGTTTTCTAGCAATATATATATCTAGTCTTGCAGGAATTGCGTTCAATTCAGCTCTGGCGTTCTTTAAATCGAACATCCTTTCCGATCCAATTCTCGCCTTCTGTGCTGTACCGCGACGATACCTGCACACGGAGAGCAGAGATTGGTTGTGGGTTCCATATTTTCGAAATAAGAAACAACGCATATATTCGATGGACCTCTGGAGCATCCAGAGAACTAGATAGTATACAAAAAAAGCAATTATATGAGTATAATTTAGGAGCAGGTCACCATCGATTCGTCTTTCTTCATGTCAGCCCCTGCAGCTCCTCAAACTTCCGTCGGGCCATCCGAATATTCAGCTTCAGGGCAGCCGTTTCTGACCATCATTAGAACAAGATACACGCGACTGAAGGGAGGGGGCACCTATTGTCGGATCGTGGACGATAATCAGGACATACGTGTTCTTGGTCATCTCATCCAGCACAGCGGAGAACTCAGGCAGCTCCATCTCGAGCGAGTGAAACTCCTCCCGGACGCGGGAGCACGAGTGCTTGAAGGCCTTGATGAGCTCGGAGGTGCGTTCGTACCGCGTCGCTTCGAGTTCTTGGAACGCCGCTGCGGCTGCTTCTGGGGCAGTGGTGGGCGGAGAGCTCGTCGCGATGACGAGAAAGGTGGTGCGCTCGAAGAGGATCACCTCTGTTGCGCTGCACGCCTCGGCGAAGATGGTGAGGTGTTTGGAGAGCACAGCGGCGTTGGGGATGAGGGTATGCACTATGCTGGACCAGGCCTGGAAGACGTGAGCAGGCAGAAGGAGTGAAAGGCCGATTTGCGCTTACTCGATACAGACTTTCATCGTAGATGCTCGTCCCGAACACGGTGACGGACGTCACGGCCTGCCCCTGCCCCAGCTTCTCGCTCTGCTCCAGTAGCTCCCGCTTCTTGCGCTCGAACGTCGCGTCCTTATCTCGCACTAAATCCATCTTGTGCACAAGCAAAAACACCGCAGCTTCCGGACTGAACTGGCGGAGGCCATCAAGGCAGTCGCGGTAATATTCCAAATCCTTGTGCATTTCGTTCGTCTCCACGTCGAACACATAGATCAGCACACCGACGTGCTGGAAGATGGTCGAGCGCTGCGTCGTGAGGTATGAGTCCATGAACGCGTCCTGGCCACCGCAGTCCCATAGGTTCAAGATGAGGTCTCCAAGGAAGCGGACGTGGTTCTGTTCGACGTCGATTGTCGCGCCGAGACGCGCTGTGAGGGAGGCGGGGTTATTGGAACTGGCCGCAGTTGTATCAAGGTCACTGAAAATGTTTCTCTTGTCGCAATGAGTCAACATACAAGATTAGGGACCGCATAGAGGTCTTCCCGCTTCCCGAGGCGCCCATGAGAAGTACCTTCGCGCAATTATGAGCGCTGTGAAGCAAATCTCACGAACCAATTCACCTTTTTCTTCATTTCGACTTGATCTGGAGTGCTTCCTCAAACCCTTCAAAATTAGGTATCTGTGCGTGGGCGAGCGAGCATCCAGATATCCTTCTAGCTGTCTTGAAGCTTGAAGGGAGATAGAGAGAAATATTACAGAGACGGATCAAGGGTATAGTGTTTGCAAAGGAAGCTGTCGACTGGGCCTCCAAACAAATCCGGCTCTCCCTTTGCTTTTTCTGCAGGCGCGATGGACGGAAATCTGGCGAGTAAGATCCCTCATACCGGTGTTTTTTTGCACCTAACGTCCATTTGGCAGCGACCTATACCCTAATACACGCCTTCCTCACGAAACAATCTCATTCCAAAGCCGCAGAGGCTTTGAAAAAGGCCGCAAAAGATGTCGTCATTTTAAAAGACAGCCTGAGCATAGATGGGCCCCAATTAGACGAAATTATCCGGGAATGGAAGTTGCTCAAGGCCTCTCTATCGTGAGTTTTCATATGCTTCTAATTTTTGTTACCATCCGAAAGAAACGTAACGGTCAGATCGTCTTCGTACGCTAGGAATTGTATTCAATCGCCATCGAGACTTACGCGTGCACACAGAAGTTCTAGTTCTAGTTCCAGCTCCTCGAGCTCTTCTTCGGACTCCTCTGATTGTGCGTCACACTGTGCCAAGAATCACGCAGTTTCTGAACTGGGATATAGCGTCGGATTCCAGCGACTCGAGCGACTCGTCTTCCTCGTCGTCCTCCCCGTCGAGCACGTCAAAAACGAAAACGAAAAAGACAAAGACAAAATCTTCGTCTTCGTCTAGTTCTGACTCCAGCTCAGACTCCGATTCGGATTCGGATCCCAAACCTAAACTCACCGAGGCCCCGGTTGCCAAAGTGAAGTCTAAGACCAAAAAAACTTCCCCGCGGCCGGTGACAAAAAAACGTACGTCGCGATTAACAACAACCGATGGTATATTCCTTATATACTCACCGTTCCGTAGCGTCGGCGTCGTCCTCAAGTTCATCATCCTCCGATGATTCAGGGTCAGAGTCGGGTGCGGTTCCTTCCCCTCATGTGTCCATTGATTTAATTTTGTGCGCCCGCAGACGATGAGTCAAGTGATTTGGACGTGAAAGTTCCAACGAAAACTTCCCGCCATTCGAGTCGCACGCTATCCACGCCGGATCAGGATGGGGGTAGGGGCGCGGCGGCCGTCGCGACTCCTGCGGTAGCTGTGGGCGCGCTGGCCGCTGCGGGAGCGGTTCGGGCCCGCGCAGCCGCGTCCTCGTCTTCAGACTCCGATTCAGACTCGGACTCGAGCTCGGATTCGGATTCGGATGCTGAAGCTCATTCAGCAGCTGGGCCCGTTGTAGTCAAGAAGGAAGAAAAGCAGGCCGAGAAGCCCGACGATGATAGTCAGGTCACAAAGAAACGACGAACTTCTGAAGGCGGCGCGTCCGTCGCTACTAAGACAGTTGTTAATGTCTCTGGCTCTGGGAATACCGGCGGTAGAGCCGAGAAACCCGCCCGTAAAATTAACGCGCCCTTCCAACGCGTCAATCCGGCCAAGTTTACCGCCTTGATGGATAACCGGTATGAGCAGAAGGTGCGTGTTTGTACCGTCCTTGCATATTTTAAAATTGACGGGAGAACAGGCCGCGCCGAGTAACGATTACGGCCAGCGTGCGCACAACGATCTCATCGTCACCCGTGGAGCGGGCTTCCGCAAGGAGAAGAACAAGAAAAAGCGTGGAAGCTATAGAGGCGGAGAGATCACGGTATGTTTCGTCCCCCGTATGCCTGTGCCTCAACTGAAGGACCTTGGCAGTTGGAAAGCCACAGTTTCAAATTCGAGGATGATTGAAGGACAGTTGATGACAACCAAAATTAAAAATCAACGATCGGCAGTCGCGCATCCCTGGCCCATTGTTGCACATCCCGTTGCGTCGTCGTCTCGTCCATGCGCATCCCGCAGCAGCGCATCTGTGGTCGCTCATGTTTATTCATATACTGCCATCATCTATGCTACGTCCTCACTACGCTCCAAAACATGATCTTTGCATGAAATATTCATCATCTGCTACGCGGGCGCGTGCTCCGGCCATCATCCGCCTCCGGGTATGTGTCTTGAAGGGTTTGACCGCACTGTCCACTGTAGGTCAAACCGATTTTTTCAATTGCTTCCGTACTGGTCATGACTGCTCCCGCGTATCTTTCCGGGTGCAATGTTCGACAACAAGTTGCGGGTGCAGTTCAATGTCATATCGCTCCTTTTGCTTGGTGGCTGAATCTGGGTCTAAATAAGTATGCACCCGACTGATTTGGATCCATACTACTACACCGTTTGTTGTTTGAAGCCGCCGCGCCTCGATGGTGCACTCGACTTGTGTCGTCCCCGACGGTGCAGTATTGGCGTATGAGGTGCTTGGTTCAAATCATCTCGGCAACGCGCTACCGCTGGTGTTGGTTAGCGGCATGGCCATGGCAAGAGCAGACTGGAGGCGACTCAGCGCCCCGTGGGCGCAATCTCGACCTGGTTGGTGTCCAGATTTCTTTGGTCCCTGTTTTTTTTTTTCTCATAGATTCCCAGTGCTGGTATACGACCACAGGTAATATTCCGTCTGGCCATTTTGGTGCGCTGCACAATAATTGAATAATCTTCTGCCTAGGGGCATCGGGGACTCGACTTCACCGCCTGGTCTCTCCCCTGGTGAAGATGAATTTACTATAGAGACTTTGGCTCGCGATCTTGCTTTTTTAATTGGCCACCTCGAATGGAAAGAAGCGGCCTTCTTGGGGTTCTCTATGGGCGGTAGGAATTAATCCTCCTTCCCTTGTTTCCTTGATTTATTTGATATTCGAAGGCACTGTAACTCAACAGATGCTGGTTCGTCGTCTCTCTCTCTTGACCTCAAGGCTTTTTTTTTCTAGCTCTTACCTTACCTCAGGTGCTTCCATACCATCCGACTGACCCACCCCTCTGTCTTTCCGCCCCACGCATGTAATACTGGGGAGTACGAGAGCGGTCGTCTTGCGAGACCCACAATACGGGTATGCATTTGGCCTCTCTTGCTTTCTTTCGACTGACCAGAATTAATATCATACGCATACACAGGCTCCAGATAACAGAGCCCTCAGAGAAGCTCCCGACGAACGCTGAAAGATATGAGCGCGTACGACGGACCATAGAAGCTACAGTCGACTCGTCTTGGATGAAGAAAAATGGTAAATTCATGGACTTCATGGTCCAGGGCGTCATTTCCGGGAGGTACGGACACGGACTGAGGCCACCGCTCTTCGCGCACGCTAACCACTTATTTTTGCAGCCCGCGGTCACCACATACCATCAGTATGTTGGCATGCATCCTCATGTTTGCTGTCACTTGTCTTCTTTGCTGATTCATCCACCGCCCCACAGGCCGGCAGAAACAGGCGGTGAGTGCGAGTGAAATGTACTTGAGCCAACCCATTCACGCGGCGCCTTCATGAAGCTTCAATTATTCGACTTTGTTGACTTGCTCGAGAAGCTCCCGGCCGACATGCAAGTCCTGGTGCTCCACGGCCAGGCCGACCAAATCATCCCGTTCGAGTGCAGCCAAGTGAATAAACAGTCGTTCATAGTTGCCGACGCTCACGTTTTGTCAGGAAATCCTCCGACGAATACCTGGCGCGCGGTTTGTTGAAATTGGCCCCGAGCCTGGAAAGCTGCCCACCTTGGAGTTCGGACACAACTTCACGCTATATTTTGCGGCTCAGATATGGGACGACCTTGTTAACGAATTCTTGCGCGTTCCGGAACCGACTCAGGTTTCTCCCGACCCTGATTTATCGCCGACCGAGGAAGGGCCAACGAAACCGCCTAGCACAGAAACACCTCCGCCGATGACATGACTCCCTCCCACTGACCCACCAGTTACTAGCACTGATTCACCCCCTTCTGGTGTATAATATTTAATTATGCATAGACCTTCGATTGTGTATTACCATAAATTAACGCTATCTCCGTATCTTTTGCACCCGTGTTCATATGTGCTTCTCAATCAATACATTCTACGTACAA
Organism: Mycena galopus ATCC 62051; assembly: GCA_014925785.1. Taxonomy (NCBI): domain Eukaryota; kingdom Fungi; phylum Basidiomycota; class Agaricomycetes; order Agaricales; family Mycenaceae; genus Mycena; species Mycena galopus. The sequence continues at coordinate 633,440 of WIQG01000024.1, forward strand.
CACGCACCAAATGGGTCTACCAAAAGTTTAACGTTTACTTACCTCAAGTTGATTGTCACCGTTTAGCCGAAGCAGACGCGTCGATCCTCATTACTTACCCTGGCCTGTGGATTCCAAAATTGTTCGTCGTCAGGTGTGTTCGGTGGATACTTTTTTGCCGGGTTTACCTTTTGTGGAATGGTGTACGCGACCGTGGCGCCGAGTCCGACAGCGTGTCTATTGAATGTGGGGACCGAGGTGTTTCTTACATGAAACAACTGATAGATAGTAGATATGGGTGACAAGGTATGCATACATCGCGGACTTGCTAATCATCTAGCTGGGTTTTCGGTTTGCTTCCCGAGAGTCAACCACAACGCTGAGAAGAATGGAACTCCACCTGGTGGGCGCCTCAGCAAATATGGCTTATGTGGGCGAAGACGGAGGCATTAAAGCAGTGTACATGAAGGGCCTCCTCATGAGTATGCGCAAGCATGATCATTGATGCGCATCTACACCGCTTTGCCATCAGGAACTGTCTGAGACGCAATTACAGAAGAAAACACGGTTGATTGGACCCCGGAACGTGGCATACATCCAGAGTAAGAGACTAATAGTATCCGGTATTCGCCGTTCAATACTTCATTTTCAACCACTGGCAAAGAGCCGCACACATGAAGCGTCCCGATTGGGAGGCACTTTTGTGATTATCATCCATCTTATGCCACCTCCTCTCACTACAGCTCTTCCAGCCCTCATTAGGAAGTATCACAGAGGAAACTATACCTAGTGTTTGTTGGAAGTAGCGCTACTTCCAACAGTGTTTAACCTGATTCTGACTATCTTGGTTCGCCCGGCCCAGGTTGACTATTTTGTCAGCGCAACGGGATCATGGATGCTGCGGTCATCCTAAATAGATCGTTCGTCGTGATGAAAAAGATAAAAACTAAAGCGCCCAGCCAAGAACCGAATATTGCTGTTTTGTTCTCAAGTGAACCACTTCGTTCGGATTCACCACTGTGTACGCATTCTTCCCCTCCGGGCGAAGATAATTCTCTATAATCGCCGTGCCCTTGCTTCGGAGGTACGACAAGCCCGGTTCGATACAATCGGGGAAGGTGTCGCATTTTCCCCACAAATGTTTGAAGTCAAACCGCCGCCGCTCGAACCCAGCGGAAGAGACGGAGACAAAAGTGCTTGCTAAATGGAAAACCCTTTCTGCAATCCCATCCCAACGGCCATCTACTATCTTGGGAATCTTTAGAGGTAATTCTTCCCGCTGATCATGAACTGTTCTTGTCTTTAGTTTCCCTCAAATCACGAATTCACGAGTAAAAAATCGGTTTCGAGCTCATGCGACCACTTGTGACGGGTATGATCCAAGCCGATCCATTGAAATGCCCGAACATGGATAAAGCTGTCCAGCGGTTCAATAACATGGTTGGCGGCTTGAGCAGTTGGAAGCCTCGCACCAGGAACCTTTGGATTTTATTATAACCTGCCCACCGGCTCCGTCGTCTCAATTTGCTTTCGGCAGGGCTCCTCCTATTCCGCTTCCTTCTCGCCAACCACAAATTGTACAACTTTTCTTGATCCAATAGAATATCTGCGGGTATTTAAAGTAGTTTAGTTTATTCTTCACGATGGCCCTGGACTTGGCCAAAAAGTTGCTCGCGACGCGTTGAATACAGTAGAACAAAAAAGGTATGGTATGGTTGATGTATGAGATCAAACTAGGCCTGCCGTGTAATTCTCCCGACTTTGGATGCTCCATGCGGCGTGCGTGTTTATCGTGGAACATGAAGAAGAACAGCCCCGGGATTCGGACTCGAACTTTATGTTCCTTTTTTTTTTACCGCATGCGTATTACGCGCTCATTCAAAACTTATTTCTGGAAGAGTACAGATTTTGCCTATTATCAATTGCATCCGTGTTCGCATACTAAATCGGGTTTACGGTTTGCATCCGGCCGGTTATAGCCGGTGTCTGCCTGTCGCAGACGCGGGTGCAGTCGGATAACTTTGCGCCCGAGGACTCTTCCAACAAGCTTCCAACAAAGGCACAGATACCTCGTCTCACCAATTCCAATTCTTTCTAACCTCCATTTGTCCTACTCAGATGACGCACGTCACCCTTCCCGACGGTGCCCAACTCGGCTTCGAAATTCTGGGCGCTGAGCACTTGGGTCGGGCTGCACCCATTGTACTTGTCGGAGGCGTGAGCTCCCTCCGGGGCGATTGGGAGAGGCTATCGGCGTCGCTTGCGCATGTGCGGCCAGGTAAACCGTTTGACCATCCGTCGAATGCACTCGTCCGACGCTAATCGACCCAATTTCCAAGTCTTGGTATACGACCACAGGTGAGTGATTCTGATCTTACGTTCGCTTGGTTTTGACTGTCGAGCTGCTCAGAGGGATGGGAGATTCGAAACTCGCTGGCGACGAACCGTTCACAATCGAGCTTCTCGCGCGCGACCTGCTGTTTCTCCTCGCGCACCTGGGCTGGAAAGAGCTCTCAATCTGCGGGTTCTCCATGGGCGGTAGGTGGACTGTTCCAAGTTCATTCTAGCTGAAAATAACGCGATTTAATTAACTTAGGAGTCGTCACCCAGCAGCTGCTGTTTCTTCCCTACCATCCTGAACGCCCGACGCCTCTGCCCTTTCAGGTTACACACGTCTTACTCGCGGGGTCGCTCTGCTCGCCGCTGCGGGACCCGAAATACGGGTTGCTCATCCAGCCTGTCCCGAATGGACCACTTTCGCAGCAAGAGAAATTGGATCTAGCGAGACCTTCCCTGGAAAGGGCGTTCGATCCCGCGTGGGTTTCGGACCCGCGGAACGCTGCAAGACTGGACGCGTTGCTCCTTACCATGATCTCTGGGCGGTAAGCGACCGCGATAAAAGTGTCAGCATCCTCCTCCTAATGAATTCGCCCCCAGGCCACGAAAAGTCATTAGTGCGTGAAATTTCCATCTCGATTGCGATCAAAATGATTCGTAGCTAATATGACCTGCATCTCATCGGCAGTGAAACAGCTGAGGGCAGTAAGTCCGACCCTGTGCGCTGATCTAAACTGTTCGTCGGTTTGATTTTCTCTACGTAGATGAACCGCTTCGATTTCACTGGTCTACATGAAAAGCTCCCGCGAAACCTGCGGAGGAAGACGCGGTTTCTCGTAATCCACGGCGACCTCGACGCTATTGTTCCGCCTTCTTGCGGGCAGGAGATTCTCCGGCGCATTCCTTGGGCAAAACCTGTTGAAATCGGTCCTCAACGTGGCGCAGTGGAGTCTCTCGCCTTTGGACACCATTGGTTCGAGTATTTCGACGTCCGAGTGTGGCACAACATGGTGGAGAACTTCCTTGGTTCGTCGCCCGCCGCGCGTTTATAAGTATGGAGGGTATTTGTTATTTGCGCAAGCGCAAGACGTCTGTTAAAGCCCAGAGAGTGAACGAATCCACTCGATATTGACCCAATCCGAAGTCACTGGCTCCAACTTAAAATGTCCCCACGACTCCGTTGTATCCCTGTCTAGTTTGACCAGACAGGGCTGCGATGCGGCCAAGGTGTTGTGCAAAACCTTTTCCGATCCTCCGTTGGGCGGGCATCGAACGACCATCGGCCACCACCATTTAGTATGCGGCTGGATCTGCATTCCGTCGCCCCCGTATAAAATGCCGAGGGCGATGTAATCTGGGATCTTGTCGATGTCGAAGTGCAGCAAAAAGCGGCTATCCCAGAGAATGGAGAGTTTTTGCCCGGGGTGTTCACTTTTGTTTTTGAGTGCCGCACGCAGCTGGCCGGTAATATCGACCCATACCGGATTGTACCTGTCCAGAAGGGCCAACCGTTCGCGTGGAAGGGGCGGTTGGCGGCACGCAAGCCAACCGATCAGTTCTCCTGGGCCAATTGCCGGCGGTGATCCTCTGTCCAAGAACTTCAGGCGTTTTGCGCCTACGACGACGGGCATCCACCAGACGCCACCTCCTGCGACGAAGGGAGCGACACCCGCAGCAAATGGATCTGGTATCCACAGGTTTTTGAGTATCTGTTCCACGCTTTGTCTTTTGCGGTCGGCGTCAGAACGCAAGCTTCCCCAAGAATGAAACGAGACATAGCGCATGATGCGAAGGACAACAGCTCGTTTAACGAGGGGGTTCCGGATAGTGGAGAGACCGCGGCAGGACACCAAGTATGTGGCAGGCGGCGACGGCAAATGGCACCGGTTGAGGGAGCTGTCGACTGGAAATGAATGATCAGGGCTATTTTGACTCTGGAAAAAAATTTAATTGCCAACCTAGATTTTCTACGTCTTCCACTTGCTCGGTAAGCACATGCACAGAGCTTCGCAGCTGCTCGAGCCCTTCCGACGGATCCAGATCGACGGATTGTAGTTTGGACAGACCGGTCTGCAGTTGGTCCATGCTTGCTGCGATGTCGGGAGGTAATTCGAGCCCAATTGACTGGTTGGATTTAGCTTGGCTCGGTCTTGAACGAACGACGAACCTTTGGATCGAGAGTATTTTTTGATAGCAAATGGCGGATAGCATTGCGTATCGTCAAGCCAGGTTGAAAATTGGTGGAATCTTCGATCCATTCGACGTTATTCTCCCTGCAAGTCGCGAGAATTCGTTCCTTGAAAAAAAAAAACGTTCAGCGGAGTCGAGTGCAGAGAAATGGGACACGCCTTGGAAACTTCTAGGAACGGACGGACCATCCACATCGTCATTCCTTCTACTCCAGCCCAACCGAGCACGTTCTCTTCGCCTTGTTTATTCACACCCATTCCCCATCTCCGCACCTTGCGCATGCCTCCAGCTCCGAGTTCTGTGGTCCCCTTGGACAGCCGTATGAGGGATGTCTCGACCTGGTCGTCCCCATGATGTCCGAGAGCGAGCGTGTCTGCGCCTGTCTGTTTCATGGCCTGGAACATCAAGTGGTACCGGCATCGGCGGGCAAGTTCTTCAAAAGCTTGGCCCGGCTCTGGTTTTCTTGGGAACGGCGGCTCAGACCAGGGAATTTTGGACGCAACATGCTCTATGCCCAACGATTGTGCGTAGTCTGCACAGTGCTTTGCCATGTTGTCGGATGACGCTTGCAAGCCATGGTTAATCGTCACAGAAACGATGGAGGAGGGGCGACGTTTGCGAGGTTCTTTGCGCAAATCCTGAAGATAGCGATGGAGCAGAAACAAAAGGCAAGTCGAATCTGAACCTCCCGAATGTGCGACAGCTAGTAAGTAACAGTGGTTAGTTTACGCGTCAAGCAGCAGACAGGTACGCGCCAATTTTCTCAGACCATCCAACCGAAGGGATACATCTGTGAAGGAGTCGCGCAAACTCGTCCCTGGAGATCGGAAGAGCCTGTGGTCGGAATGAAGAGGTCATGCCCTGTGTGGCTGTGTTTATTTGACATGCCACCGCAAATTACCCGGGCCGAATCCGGGTCAACGGAGAACCGTTCCGAAGGATTTCACAAATTTTGTCTTTCAGGGGGGCTAAAATCAGTTCTGAAATTTCAAGTTACCAGATTTGATTTCAGTTCAACTGATATGGTCATAAGGAAACCCCTGGGGAGTCGCCCCAATGGGAAAATATCCGGACTGGTTTCACACTTCGGCTGTACCTAAACTTGCAATTGGTCCTTCCCGGTGTGCATTGGCCTGCAGCGCCGTTTTTTGATGGTTGAATTTTGGTTGAACGGTTGAACTGTGACAACCAGTTAAAAATGGAGGTACCAAAAAACGATTTGTTCGATTTTGCTGAAAGGCGTCCATTTGAACTTCTTGAAGGTTGCTTTGAGGCTTAAGCACGAGTCGGACGAGGCTGAGACGAAGTTGTATTTGATTCAATGTGTACATGGAAGTGTTTTTTCAAAATGAACGGCTAATCCCATCCCCTTCCACTCGGAAACCTTTCTGCCGCAGAATTCGGGCAGATTCCGCATTATATGGTGCCGCCTGCTTCATAGCAAAGTTATCAATTTCGCGCTTTGCCGACGGACCAGCGAGGACACGGAGACGAACACCACCCTGCTCGTTCGGTGAAGTCTAACGTAAAATAATTCAGTATTCCTGCTGGACGATTCAAAATATGCACGTACAAGCACGATAGCTGGCCAGTATACAGTTCGCTTGGTTCCCGACGAATCCCGAACCGGAATGGGGGCAAAAACGAGTTGATCTCCGTTCCCGAACCGAGGAACAGGCATGGAGACCGGGTCGGCCTCAAGAGACGCGATCTCTTGGCAATGGGGGGAGAACTCTCTCTCCTTGCGCTCTTTGGTGCGACCATGCTCGTAGGAAACTAAATACGAACGCTTCTGGGTTCCGTCCTGCGCGTTGTTAGGACAACAAGATGGCGATCCATGATTCGGCTCACTTGATTTTCGACAAGAATAGGCCTGACTATCTGTCCAGTGCCCCATTCTGAATAACTGTCTGTAGCGCGCGTCCAGCGACGAATGCGGACCATATCGCCAATCTGGTAAACAGCAATGAGAAACGTTTCCATTGCAACTTCGGCGTTTTGGCGAAACGAACCATGAAATAGTCCACGCCGTCCATAAGGTCAAGCTGTGGGTAGCCTGGATTGGTGTTGCGGCCATACACAATGGGAACCGGTGCTTGACTCGAGGTGCTTGTTTTGCCACTGTCGGTATTGTTGTTTCCGCGCGGGGGCTGGTAGCCGCGCCAGGCAGATGGATTCGGATTTGAGGTGGCAGCACTGGTGTTGTTTCCACGCGGTGGCTGATAGCCGCGCCAGGCAGGGGATTCGGATTGGAGGTGGCAGCACTGAGTGCAGGGGGTCCCGGTGGGTAATAGTATTTCTGGTGGGATCCGTAGCCTTCAGGATACCAGGTAGCCATAATTTAGAGAAGTGAGGACACGGGGAGGTTCTACGAAATCGTGGGTGACATTTTCCAACGTCCGGGCCATCCACTTATATACTCAGACGGAGACTGCTTAGACCAAATCCACCCACATTTGGAAACTGGAAATTTCATCGCATTGTTTGCAGCCACGCTTGGTCCTCTTTGACGCGTGCGTCAAGCGTGGGTGATCAAAGCGCATCAAAGCTCTCCACAGCTGGCATTGAAGCTTGTAGCCAACGTTTCGCTCCCACAATTTGGACGCCACAATATTCCAAACTGCCAGTGCGTCTACCGGATTTTTGAACTACTGGCAGTGGTTGAAAAGCCTCTTCTCGTCACGTGACTGAGGGTTCGAATTTCGTTTTGGCTTTGTTCGACTCGACAAACTGCGAACTTGATCCAAGAAAATCGTCCAGCGTGTGTTACTCTTGGACCAGCGTTCGTGATTCGACCGGCCGTGTACTATGCACCCTACACATCTAGCTACCCCATTATAACTGTACACTTGCTACTTTTGCCACCAATTTACCCTGGATCTATACACTATCGATATTATTACTCTATTCAACTCGAACGTCCACCCCAGGCAGAAAATTATAGATATCGCCAGACTATTCGTTGAATCCGGATGACGGACCTCGATTCCCGACATGATCATATGAGAAATTCAAACCCCCGCGTGCCATCCTGTCGATGGCATCGTGGGTGAGCGTAATAGGCGTAACCGGGCTGGGGTACATCAGCGGCACATCTCGCACCGTGACCATTTTTTCCTCTCCCCACGGATTCCCAAACGTTTCGTTGATCGGGGGGATGTAGATGTTGCCGGGGCACGGTCTCCCCGACGATAACTCGTTGAACGAGTGGACCGATGCGACAGGCGACTGGAACGCCTCGCGGTCAAGGCACGGCACCTTTCCGGCGTCCTCCGAGTTGCACAGGCGCTGGTGGCGGTATTCGTGCATCTGGCTCAACAGTCGGAGATCAACCTCGGACGCAGAGCGCGAAAGCGGCTCGGGGAACGTGCTCTGGGACGAGCCAGAGGAACGAGAGATGAGCTCATTGCTGAAGACGGATGTGTTCCCGGATAGAGGTTCAGAGCTGGTAATCACACCTCAGTTCAATGAGGCGAAGTGGACAAACAACTTTAACGAACCTTGAACTTGCTCCATCGTCTTGGTAGTTGGACATCCGCCCCCCATTCTCCAGGCGCATGTCGAATTCTATCACTGATGAAGCACCCAATCGAGACGTGGCTCGATTTGTGGGGTGAGACTCAGATGGCAGAGGCTGGCGGTACATTGCGCCCAAAGACGAATGACTTTGGACTCGTCGGTGAGTAGCCTGCCGCAGCGACATTCCAGATAACTCTGGAGGGTCGAGTGCGGGCGAGGCAGCCTGCGAGCACGGCTGGGAGTACGGAAATCGAGGTTGTGTCGAAAATGACGGATGGTGGTACTGCGATTGCTGGTCAGTGAGATATTCCCGTGGGTACGTGGGCGACTGGGGCAAATCTTCCCGCCTAAGCGCGGGGCCACCATGCGCTTCTGCCTCGAAGCGAAGATCAAGCGAAGAGGACGACATCGCATTCCGTAATCGTGCCTTGCTTGGACCTCGAACGCGCTCTCGCTCAGAGTAGTGGCAGATCAACCCTCGGGCAGTGCAGCGTTTGCAGTTGGGGTGATCGCCCGAACACTGAAGGGGCGTTTCGAGACGTGAGTTTGTGAACGGACAGAGATGCAAGCGATCGTACCTTGGTCTTTCTGTCCCTACATTTGTCACATGCTTGCGTCGTTCTTTGACGCACAAGCGGAGGTCCCAGCATGTCGTCAGGTCTGGAGGTCGACGTCTGTGAGCCAGCCGAAAAGTCCGAACTAACGTGAGACCCGCGACGCGAAGTCGGCGAGGCCTCCCCCGACGCCAATTCCCATTGTTGAAACAGAGTTGAAAAACGGGAAAGTTCGAGCGAGGGCTTGCGATTTGGGCGCTCGGAAAGGGGATGCATGGATGTGGAGAAAGACAGGAAAATTGCGGTGCGCATGCGCCTCCAGAAATATATACCAGTTACCCCCTGTTCTCAACTCCGAGATGTCTTCGATCTTGAAATTTCGACCGTCATTACGATCGATCTGATGCTGCTTTCGTTCCGCGAACCATTAAATTGACTTTTTACTACCTTGGCTAGTGCCTATCCTTCTTTAACAGCTGCTCGTTGAACTCGCGCCCAATCAACATGCGTCGAATTTCTTGAGTTCCAGCCCCGACAGCGTATAGCCTCGAATCTCTGACGATTCGGGCTATTGGATAGTCTTTTGTAATTTGTGAGGAATAGACAAACATTCAATGAAAGCAGAAAAAATACCGTTAATGTAACCGTTCCCTCCAAGGCTTTGCATAGCCTCGATGGCGACTTCGATGGCCTTATCTGTAGAGTATAATATGACTCCTGCGCAATCCTACAGGACGATCAACCTCAGAAAACAAATAACGGGTAGAAAATTACTCTTCGACTAATTTTGCCCTGATCACAAGCCCTGGCCACAGCGTAGACGTACGCTCGACTAGCATTCAAGTTCGTGTACATGTCCGCAATCTTGCCTGTCCAACAATCTCAATATCGAGTTTGCAAAAAGAAGAACGAGCGCACCTTGCATTAATTGGAACGTCCCTATGGCCTGTCCAAATTGTTTCCTTTCGTGGACGTAGTCGACAGCATAGTCAAATGCGGCCTGCATTAACCTGATCACAAGTTGGATATGTCAAAAAGAACCAAGCAGCAAGACACACCCGAGGGGCCCCTGTATCCGTGGCGTCGGTGAAACTAAACAGGGGCACGGAAAAACGCCACGCACCCCACTGAGAACGAGACGCTCAAGATCCAAACCGGACATTAGCACCGATGCGCCCCTGTTAACTTCACCAAGCACATTTTCTAAACAGCTTTGGTGAGAAGGTGCCGAACAATGGATAGCGCGCGCCAAGACCTTCTGGAACTAGACAATCTTCAAAAACGAGTTCGCACGTATCGCTTCCTCTCATGCCGAATTTATCGAGTTTAGGGCTGGAAGAAAATCCACTGAAACCGCGCTCAATAAGAAACGCCGTGATGCCTTTAGAGTTTTTTTCGGGGGCAGTTTTGGCATAAACTACTAGAGTTGACGCCGAAGGTCCATTAGTTATCCTGGTACAAAGAAATTAAGTGGCTCTCCCCCACATATAAAAGAAGCACCGACCAAAATTTGTTTCCGTTCAGTTTCCAGCCCCCGTCGACTTTGTCCGCTCGCAGCTTCATGCTGACGACGTCGCTCCCACTGCCGACTTCACTCATAGCGAGACTGCCTATCTTCGCGCCGCTGATCAAGTCGGGCAAATATTTTTCCTTCTGCGCCGCTGTGCCATGCCTGTGAATCTGGTTGACGCAGAGATTCGAATGCGCGCCATAAGAAAGAGCAACGGAGCCGGACGCATTGGACAAAGCTTCCATAGCGAGCGTGTGGTGAAGATATCCGAGTCCTAGGCCGTTATATTGTGGAGAAACCGTAATACCCAGCAGACCCATCGCGCCCATTTTGGGCCACAGATCCTGAGAACGCATTCGGAACCGGTTTGCATAACATCCGCCCAACATACCGAGGGAAAGTTATTCGACTTGTCGATCTCCGCAGCTCGGGGCGCAACCTCCTTGGCTGCGAACTCATTCACTGCATGTCGGAACTGTGCTTGGGTTATAGTACCGCAAGTGCGTTGGTTGCGAGGTGCTCACCTCAGCCTCTTCATCTGTCAAACCCGCGACTTGCACATTGTAAAAGGATGATGCATGGCGTCTTCCCGCAATCCTGGGGAGTATTCTGTGTGCTCGGCGAGGTATAACGCGAAGGCAAGCCATGGAGATGACGACGGACTCGGACGGATCATAGCCGTGACGGAAGGTGGCGGTGTAATGATTCAGAGTTTATTGCTGTGGCCGAAAATGAAATGATGTGGGGACTAAGTCCGAACCAAGTAAGTATCGTGGCTATCGAGAGTCTTTATTTCTTGAGAACTATAGCCGGAGATGCGCCAAAGTTTTGAACATACCGGTGACTGCCAGTCTTCGGTAACCCGCTAGCAACGGACGTATGCCTCAGAGTTAGCTTTGCGAACCGGCGAGCGTAATTTTGGACGTACGGAATGCCGACCGTGCTGTCGTCGCCTGAGAAAAGGTGTGAGATGGGAATGTTCAAGTCGCATCAGGTAAAGAAACCACCGAAAGAGTCTTCCGTGGGAATCAAGTGGTAAATATCAGACTCGGTACGATTATAACACCGCCTGTATCATATACCAATGAAGGCAAAGAAACAACCGAAAGAGTCTGTTGTGAGAAACAGATGCTCAGGGATGTCAAAATGGAATGATCGAGTCCTTTTCAGAATACTCTGCGAAATCAAATAGAATGCGGCCAAAACACGTCTGAGGAAAAGGAGACCAAGCCAAGGAGACTGAGGCTACGCCGTTCCTACTGAAATACCAGGCTGAGCCGCTGAGATTGAACCTCAAAGTTCGATTTGGAAGCACGGGGAATGCCGAAGAGTCCCAAAGGAGCAATGCAAAAGAGGTAAACGATTTTCTAAACTTACATAGTGAGCGTATAACCTCGGGCCACTAAAACCTGCCCACGAGCCTGCTGATTGATCCTTCCGCCATCATCTCCATTTTTTTCTCCTGCATAGAGGAGGGCTCCAATGCTTCAACAATTCAACGGCTCAGAAGCCAGTTGGATTCCGTACGCGATAATCCTCGGACTGGTCAGTTTGAGTCGAATTACATCTCGGAGCTAGCTTATATGTGCAGCAGATAAACCATGTGTATTTCAATCGATTCGAACCGAAGAGTGCGAGTGGTCCACTCGTTGCGTTGATTGTTCAACCTCTCCTGTTGCTTTTCATCCTTGGGGTGCCATTTTCTCATATCCACGTCCTATCAGCCTACATCGTTTTCATTTCTACTCTATGCTCATCCATCGCCATCTATCGCATCTCCCCGTGGCATCCTCTTGCCCATATTCCAGGTCCCACGATGCACAAAATCACCAAATTCTGGAGTGTCTGGATCTGTTCGGGCGGTGACCAGCACATTGTCAACAAACGACTTCATGATCAGTACGGGCCATTTCTACGGACAGGTACCGATTCTTTCACTTTTTCTTCATTCTTGAACTGAAATTCCTGCGCACAGGCCCGAATGAAGTATCTATCATCCACGTCGACGCGGTCAAAGCTGTCTTGGGCACTGGTGGATTCCAAAAGGGCCAGTGTGAGCGCCATTTATTCTCGGGACGTATGTCTGTCTCTGACCTGCCACAGACTACGAGCCACGGTCGGATCCTAATCTACCTGAGACTTTCAGTCTTTTGTCCCTCCGGGGCGAACCCCATGCAAACCGGAGGAGAATCTGGAACCGAGGATTGAGTTCAGAGTCCCTGAATGAGTACGAGTCAATTTTGGCAAAGCGAGTCGCTCAACTCGTAGAGCGCTTGGAGGGTCTTTCTGGTGCAGTGGATATCGCGGAGTGGTTCAGTTATTTCACGTACGTCTCCAAGTCTTGGATAAATGTTACTCTTCCTAAACATTCAAACTCCAGGTTCGACTTCATGGGGGATATGGCGTGAGTCCACCTGGCCTTAACAGATCCGTACCTTGATCACGCAAAGCTCAGTTTTGGTGGGGGGTTCGAGATGTTGAGGGATGGCGGAGATAAAGACGGTCTGTGGACAATCATAGAAAATGGCGCAAAGTAACGTCCACATTTCCTTCATGGGATGTTGATTGATGAGGATGAAATGTAGGAGCCTCGCATTGGTGGCTCACATTCCGTGGCTGGCACCCACCCTATACTTGATACCAACGGCAACTCAAGGGCTCCGGAAACTTCGAAAATTCGGGGCGACCTGCGCTGGAAATCGCATCAAGACCGGCTCAAAAGTAAAGGACCTGTTTTTCCATCTCGTCAGTCTTCTGGGTTCTTGAACAATTCCGTCAGCCACTCACTCTACACACAGATAGATGAGGCTGGCATGGAGAAACGGAAGCCCACCTTCGCAGAAGTTGTGGCAGACGGGGTGTTGAGCATCATCGCTGGCTCGGACACAACATCGATAGCTGTTAGCAGGCAAGTTGACCCATTGATGCATCGTGATGTCTGACCAGTTTCATTGTCGGCAGCTTCGTTTGGTTTATCCTGCGCCACCCGGATATTTATCGCCGCGTTCAAGACGAGGTCGACTCGGTCTATCCGGACGGAGAATCTCTGCTGGACACATTTAAACACGACGAGCTGCGCTTTTTGACGGCCTGTTTGTAAGTCAGAGTGGATCGTACTTTCTAGGCTTCTCATGCCTCTATCCAGGAACGAAACAATGCGCCTGCATCCTCCAGTGCCCACGAATGGGACTCGTCAAGTCCCTCGCGGCGGCGGAAGGCTGATCGCTGGTCGGCAAGTCGTATGACCTTCTGGAGAATGTTCGCCGCTTACCGTCCGCCCCAGTTTCATCCCTGAGCACACGCACATCTACATTCCGCCGTACTCCCTTCATCGCAGCGCAGAGTACTTCTCCCGTTCCCCAGACAAGTTCGATCCAGATCGCTGGCTTCGGCAAGAGAAAGGCTCCGATGAAGTGTTGAACATGGCGGCGTTCATCCCGTTCTCCTATGGCGCCGCCAACTGCGTCGGGAAATCCCTCGCATGGCGCGAGATGCTGATGGTGACAAGTACGCTGCTGAAGAAGTTTAACCTCCGTTTTGCGGACGGGTTTGACAGCGAGAACTGGCTCAACAACCTACAGGATGTCTTCGTCACAAGCATCGGCGGTCCCCTCCTTGTCGAGATTTCTCGCCGATGAAATTGGAATGCATATCTCAAGCATATCTATACCATTTGTTCACTTTTATATCTTTGTTACTCCAGTGAATCAGAATGTCGGATTCCCCTATAATTCCTGTCGAGTTACGCACCGGGTGATCAACTGGGCGCGAATAGCCTAGTCCAAGATCACTGAGACCGTGTGGTCCGCACTGACTGCGACATTTTCTGCACCAGTAGATTAAAAGGGAACTGCAGAACATAATTGCAAGGGACATACCTTTCCGACGCGGCTCGCCCTCGAGCTCCAGGCCTTCCTGTCTGGCTTCCAGGCGCAAAAATGCCGCCTGCATCTCAGCATTGATAAGGTTCTCCAATGCCACCTCCGCCATGCGCCCAAAGATTTCCTGGCGCTTACGATTTTCCTTATCCTTGCATCAGCCTCAGCCGCGTGAATCTCAATCTCCGTCCTCACGCGCTCGTCAGCCTAAGTAGCGAGCAACTGGAAAAGGCGCCGTGCTTCTGATCAGCAAGTCTCTCGGATATCATGTACGAGTTGCACCTTGTAAAATAGTAGTTCCTTGTCGTCGAGGACGGAGAAACGACCCTTTGAAAAGCCTCAGTAAGTACTAGTTGCCTGAAGAAGAGGAGGACGCCACAACATCGAGAGTGTCGCGGAGCTTAGTAGATATTCCACGGTTTGTGGCTTTGGGGTGTTGAGTGTCCGACATAATGAGCAGTGAAAGGGCGAGGCAGATGTTGGCTCTGGCGCGAGTTTGAAGGTGATGGTGATGGCACGGTGGAGAGCGATAAATGATCACGTGGATGAAGTTGAGACCCCGAATCACCTCTCCGCGTTCTTCAATCTGTCATCTTTGAACCCCAAATCTTTCATTATTACTCATTTTAGTAAGTCCCGTTTTCAAAATCTGGTGCCCGTGATCGCCACATGAACCAGCCGAATGAGCGCTGTAATAAGGACGCTGGCGCAACAATAACCGAAATGTGCATTCCGTTGGGCGAGGACACGGTGGTGGGACCTCTAGACGACGAGATGGAAACCGACTACGACAGCGACTATGAAATGCAAGACACTTACGGTGACGACGGTGATGAGCCTGACGATGATATCTGCCATCAATTCCCACGGTTCAACTTTTCACGCAGATGTTGAACGTTGCACTTTGGTCTGTTCTGAGGGTCTGTCACAACGTCCAAAATTGCTACGTGCAAAGTACGACGGAGTTACGGTGAAGTTTGCAGATTTTACCATCCCAAAAGTCTACGCGGCCCGGGAATTTCGCTGTTCTTGAATAATTCACGGCAGATGGTGTGTAAATCTCGTAGATTTGCCAGTTATACAATCCTTATGGTGTTATTTATAAACTACAGGTATCCCTCGAGCCGACAATTTAAATGTGAAGCAAGAGCGCGCAATCATTAGGTGGGCTTGTTGATGTCCTGCTGCACCTGTCCTTTGTCGTGTTGGAGGTTACCCTCCGCTTGTTGAGATTTGTCTCCGGTAATGGAGCCGAGAATGCCCTTGCCCTTTCCCTCGACACGGTCGGCAGTGCCTTCCACGTAACCCTGGGCCTGAGCCGCTTTGTATTCTGCTTCACCGGCAGCGTGCTCCTCCTAAAATTCACGGGAAGTTAGAAGGTGCGCTAAGCAACAATTAGGGGGACCGACCTTGCCAGACTGGGACCATGATTGCAGACCGGTGACGTTGCCAATCTGTGCGGAAAGAATAATCAGTAAAGCAGATTCCACATGGCGAGGGGGCATCACGGACGGTCTCCACAACCGTGCCCTTGGTGCTGTGGTACTGGCCGGTGGTCTTACTGAAACGAAAAATCAGAACAAAATTGAGGCAAATGGAGAGAAATACGAACTCGGGGCCGTTAGACGAAGACATGTTTAAAATGAGATGGATGGAGTGTGGGTATGAGTGATTTGGTTGGTTTGTGTGGTTTGAATGTTGGATTTCAGTAATCCCTCGAACCTCCTTATATATCCCGGCAGGATCAAAGTAAGTAGGAAGCTCGATTTGGCATTTCGTCATTCGAGCGACTGACGACGAACATACGTCATCGGCGCGACGTGTCCACACAAACTTGGGGCTCCGATTTCACAAGGAACGGGACATGATGCATGATGCGCTCTGGCCGGTGTCCCGTTGAGGCTGCAGCTTGCCCCTTTCGACCGGTTGAACCACTGAGTCAACATACTTAGCAAACAATAATTAGGCAAAGACTGAACGTTGATGAACACCTTCGAGCAAATAGATGTAGCTGTCATGCCACGACATTTAAAGGCAGTTTTCGCGGCCAGTGCTTCACCAAATTTGAATCAAGTACCAAGTCGGCCAAAAAGAATCAACCTGAGATGAGGTTGAACCCGCCACACGTGATCCCTCGCGTGACGTCATCCTGCTCGTCATCAGTTCTGAAGGCTTCAGGCCAACTTCAGGCTCGCGCGAATGTTTTCCCCTTTCAGTCCAACAACCATGTCCGCTCTTGGTCCGCTCTACACCGCCAATCGAACATTTTGTTCCATCAACGTTGCCGGCACACAATCTCAAAATAGTTTGCGCAACATTTAAACGACATCTCCTCAATGGGTGACTTCCCGTAAGAGTAGATAATAAATTTCGAGTATCTTTGAGTATTTTGTTACCATATCGGGACAGCTGTCAGGACCCCATCGTTGTTGGATCTCATTACGGCGTCGTTTGGACACTCTACAGACCTTTATTTATTTAGAATCTGGAGAGGCCTCCTACCCCCCCTTCCAGATTTTATTTGCTTGAATAAACGGAATTGCGTCCGCATTTGGCAACACTTCTTCGCGGTCCGACGTTCCGGTGATCTCCCACAGTCTGCTCTTGCTCCCAACGCCAACCCAATGCTCCCGGCATCGCCGTCGTCGTCTCACTCGTGCTACGGAAGCCAGAGCCGCGTCGTAACAACTGATGCAGACCTTCAGCAACTGATCTCATCCCTTCCCAACTCTTGAATAAGGATGTCGGACTTCCTGCGAATTTATGGAGGGCATCACAGTGCGTGAGATAGGTTTTCGCCGCTGCTCTGTGCACAGACGATGAGCGTCAAGTGCCCCGACCGCGATTATGGCAATATGCAGCCTAAAAGATCCTGTTCTTCTATAATTCCCTCTTCCTTCATATCCTCAAGCTACTGCGTGACGAAAAAACGCGCCGAAGCCCACGGCGCGGGAGCCGAGTCGCATTGGATTAAAGCAAGACACGTTATTGGGTGACTTCCCGTAAGATTTAAAAAATCATCTGGAATATTTTCGAGCCTAGCCGTTGTCAATCACTGGGACCCCATCAACCGCATCACCTCGAAACGGTCGACATTTATTCTCCATCACTTGAAATATTGCGAATCTAGACGAGGGGTAGGACCCCCTCTTCTAGACTTTCTTATCCATGAATATCCTGTTTGGGACACAGATCATTGATCTCTGCCTCCATCATCATTCTCATGAACCCTCCACCTCTCTTGCCATCCAATTGATTGTGATACCATATAGATTAGTATACTAGAGCTTTTTCATAGGTACCATACAGGTACACTCCAAAATTTGAACAAATTTCCTCGCAGAGTTCTCGCAGTCTTTGCATACAAATTTCAGAATCACTTCACCAGCCATGCAGCACAAATTGCTCAAGGCATTCGAGCACATACCTTAACTGGATTCTGTGCAGCGTCAATTCACGAATATATTATTTTTCTTGCGGGAAACACGAACAGCAGAATATCTTTCTCATTTGATCGCATCACTGGCACCCTCAAAAAATGCGCTGGAATATTTAAGTCTTACGGGAAGTCACCCATTGTTCGCTGCTTGGCGAGTACATCAACCCGGCTGGCAGGCTTTGGCATCAATGTCCCATCTATTGCAGAAAATACAAATTACTCTTACGGGAACCGCCAACAAGTAGATGCGAAGAGTAAATCTTGTTTGACGCCATCACTGGCACCCCTAAATACCCAGAAAATACTATCTAGTGTTACGGGAAGTCACCCAATGTTTTGACAACGTTTGGGGCAAAACATGTACGCAACACTTTTATAATGTTCTGAATGTATTGTAAAAACATTAGTTGCACCCATAGTATAATATTTTCTAATGTACCTGCTATACATCTAAAAGTAAATTGAGTAATTGTATTTATCAAGAGATTCATTTCCCATGTTACCTTTGCACGATGGGCAGCAGACGCGGGCGAGGTTTGGAAGTGGATTGGCCAGCAATTAGCCAGATGGTCCGTGCGCATCACAACAAACAAGGTCAATGTTGGTGCGCCCACAAACCACAATCTTTCCTTCATTTCCCCACCATTGTCCACCGCCAATGAAGCCTTTGTTTTCCCACTCTTTACCTTCCTTCGGACTATCGCCCTGCAGGCTCCATCAACTCGACTTTCATTGACTCAAAGCACAGATGACTATCTTCAAGCATAGGGTATTCGCCCTCCGCAAAACCGGTCGTCCAGTCAAGAATCCATTGTCGAAGGCCATCCCAAGCACATTTCTTGGAGTTCCACCCCTCTGCCAACTTCTTCTGTCCTCGAATTGCAGTCCTTAAGTCACCTAAACCCTGCCACAAATCTCCGAGCCTCAACCATTCAATCCATTTACTGGGCGCAACTCCCTCAACCTCACAATCACCTTTCACAACAATAACTGATTGGGATCAGCAATCTCTCAAGAACAAGCTGTCTGGGGTCGTCTGGCTCTCGGAAATCACCAACAGCGACAACCGCTTCTGCAACACGACTTCTGAGTTCTCCCCACACTCTTGTCCCATGACTTTGGGCCATTTCCCACCTGCCCTCGTACCCGTGCTAGCATTCGGCTCGAACTCGCCGTCGCCCGTGGCCTGTAGCCGCGGCTTTTTATGTACTGCATGCAATGTTGTAGATAGTGCAAATGGATATGGATTTTGCGAAAATTTGTTATTTTTTGTCTTTGATTGAATGTCGACGAAACATTTGAGAAACGTTGCTGATGATGTTGGTCAAATATGATGTTGTGGAAGGCTTGAGGATTTGAGACGGCATCTGTCAGGCATCTGGCAACGAACATTTTTAAAACATTCCTACCAAACGCCGGTGTAAAGTATCTCAATCCGCTCAACGCAATCAAAGCAATCTGGAGAGTTTGCTACGTTCTGGTTCCGTACATCATCGTTCCAATTTTCAAAGCCCCGCCGCCGAAAAGTCCTGTCTTGATTTGAGCGATTTCTCGTTATGGATAATAACAATAGGATGTTTCATTTGATTATACAGACACTGCTCAAAAAATATGCAGTCCAGCAGGGTCGTTTCCCTTTAATGTAGCTTCTCCTTCCGAATTTTCGGAATACCGTACTCCTCGCTCTTTCTCTCCTTCCCATGAACGCCCCACCCGAATAAAATGAAAAAGAACCTATAAGCAATTATCAGGCTATCTTTTCACTTCACCACGTTTACCATCGCACTCACCAACGTAATCTATCCGGGCGCAAGAAGTGGAACATAATAACCCAGATGGCTGTTTAAATTTGATCAGCGAAGGCTGAACATGGCATCGACTGTGCAGAGGGGAAAAGGAAAGACTGACTAAGTTCCGCATACGTGAAGAAGCCTAGAGCACCCCCGGCAGCACCGCGCTTTAGGAAACGCACGACGTCGACCCACAACTTCATATCTTTGGGGGATGGGCGAGCATTTTCGTCCAAGAGAAGGGTGAGCAGAATGCGCGTATCTGAAATTCCGGACGTCAGTACTGTGGACTTCTTAGATGCATCGACTATGTCTCCTCACAAATTCCTATGTGGCTAGGCAGAAGAAGTCAGTATCTTTCGAGCAATCAAAGATATTCCAAGACATACAAGTGGCCGCTACATCCGGGAGAAATAAAAGTGTGAGCCTAAAATCGTGGATGCCGGGGGATACACTTACACCGTACCTAGATTGAAAGAAATCAGTTTATATGGAATGATAAATAAATGAGATCACCCACCAATCCCGCTCGTGTACGCAGAATTGGTCAGAAGAACAGACCAATCCTCAGTCGAAAAGTTTTGGAGGTACATATTCGGCCGCTGATAGTCCTCGGGGAACAGGGAATCGTCTAGGAAGGAGATCCCGGGCCGCTCAAAACCAGTAGCCAGGACGATAACCTCTGCATCGATCGTCTGGATGTAAATGTAAGTTGAAAAAATATAACTTGGTTCAAGGCATGTACCTTCTCTTTGCCTTCGGATCCAGGTTTCGTGTCGCGTTCCCGGACGTTGGTGAGGACACCAGAAGAGGTAAGACGGACAGGATCCCCGCGGACGTATTTACACTTGCCATTCCTGACATGCCCTAGGAATGCGTCGTTTACTACCTGTATAAAATCAAGAATTAACGCGAATGAGAGTCACGGCAAGAGAATGCATACTGGAGTGCCTTCGAAGAGGCCGGTATGGGCGGGAACAAGATCCGTCACCCCGTGATAATGGAAATACTTCAGGATCGACTCCCATATAAAGCTTCAAAAGTTTTGAGTGAGACGGACGATGACGATAACGGCGAGCAAACCTAAGAGGCATTTCTCTGCCGAAAGGCTGGCAGGCCAGGAAAGTGTCGAAGAATATATTCCTGCGCATCGAGACGCACTTTAGTTCCAGTCAACGGCAGTTGAATGAACGCACCTCGGTATAATCCACTAGGCAGAAGGTCAAAATCAATTTTGGGAAGCGAGAAAATGCGAACCCCGTACCTTGTCCGTTCGAGCAATCATTACAACTTCCCCTGCGCCTCGCTGGAGGGCTGTTTCGACAGCTTCTACTCCGCTAGCACCGCTGCCAATCACAACGACCTTTTTCTCTAGGGAAGCGGGTTAATACAAAAATATGATCATCGAAAATCACAGTACCCTTTATTGTTTCCTCAGAAACCGCATCAGAATCCAGCTCCGAAGAATGAATAATCGGTTTCGTGAACACATCCGTTTGAGTTTTATCAGAATTCCCCGAGTCTGAATCTATAGGATTTCAGAAAATGCGCGGGCTATCGAATGCAAGGTACCTTTACCTGCCTTCTCGGGCATTCCATCGAGGTGAATCCACTTTGGCTTTCCGCAAGTACCAATAGTAACTATGATCGCGTCGAAAGGCTCCTCGGCGCCGTCATTAATCGCCCATTTATGGCTTCCCGAGTCTGATTCGACGCGCTTCACAGACGTCACTGGCGTCTAGCTTCTGCTCAGTACAATTGCATGCCATTTTCTGACGACCTACTTCGAATCGGGTGCGCGGTTCAAGTTGGTATTCTTTCCATATTCTAGTAATTTCTGTTTCAAAAGATTCAGATTTGTATGATGATAGGGAAGGAAGAAACCACACCGCTGAGGATCTCGTCCCGCAAAGGAAACGCATTTTTCCAAATGAGCGCAGGGTGGAAACGATAAAGGTGGGAGTTGAGTTGGAGGCCGCTTGTAGAGTTGACATGGGACCAAATCCCACCAAGGCCCGAGCGAGGAGCGGCTTCAAAAATCACAACTTCGAAGTTGTGGGAGATGCAATGTGCGGCGGAAGATACACCGGTCAGTCCTATTCAGGGCAGCAGAAATGCATCGAATTCAGAAGAAATGAAAGATGAGAACCCACCAGCTCCGACGATCGCAATGCGCCCGAATGGATTGCGCGGCTCGTCAGGACTTTTCGGCGGCGGGGCTTTGAAAATTGCAATGATGATGTACTGAACCAAAATGTAGCAAACTCTCCAGATTGCTTTGATTGCGTTGAGCGGATTGAGATACTTTAGAGCGGACATAGTTGTTGGACTGAAACGAGAAAACATATTCGCGCGCAAGCCTGAAGTCGGAACTGATGACGCGCGGGATGACGTCACGCGAGGGATCACGTGTGGTGTGTTCAACTCTTTTTGGGCGATTTGGTATGTACTTGATTCAAATTTGCTGAAGCACTGGTCGCGGAAACTGCATTTAAATGTCGCGGCATGACAGCTACATCTATTTGCTCGAAGGTGTTCATCAGCGTTCAATCTTTGGCTAATTATTGTTTGCTGTGTATGCTAACTCAGTGGCTCAACCGGTTGAAAGGACCCCGAGCTGCGGGCTCACCGGGACACCGGTCGAAGCGCATCATGTCCCGTTCCTTGTGAAATCGGAGCCCCACAAGTTCGTGTGGACACGTCGCGCCGATGACGTATGTTCATCGTCAGTCGCTCGAATGACGAAATGCCAAATCAAGCTTCTTACTTGCTTTGATCCTGCCGGAATATATAAGGAGGTTCGAGGGATTACCGAAATCCAACATTCAAACCACACAAACCAACCAAATCACTCATACCCACACTCCATCCATTTCATTTTAAACATGTCTTCGTCTAATGGCCCCGAGTTCGTATTTCTCTCCATTTGCCTCAATTCTGTTCTGATTTTTCGTTTCAGTAAGACCACCGGCCAGTACCACAGCACCAAGGGCACGGTTGTGGAGACCGTCCGTGATGCCCCCTCGCCATGTGGAATCTGCTTTACTGATTATTCTTTCCGCACAGATTGGCAACGTCACCGGTCTGCAATCATGGTCCCAGTCTGGCAAGGTCGGTTTCCCTAATTTTTGCTTCAAAAGCGCACCTTCTAACTTCCCGTGAATTCTAGGAGGAGCACGCTGCCGGTGAAGCAGAATACAAAGCGGCTCAGGCCCAGGGTTACGTGGAAGGCACTGCCGACCGTGTTGAGGGAAAGGGCAAGGGCATTCTCGGCTCCATTACGGGAGACAAATCTCAACAAGCGGAGGGTAACCTCCAACACGACAAAGGACAGGTGCAGCAGGATATCAACAAACCCACCTAATAATCGCGCGTTCCTGCTTCACATCGTCGGCCCGAGGGATACCACACGCACTGTAGTTTATAAATAACAGCATAAGAATTGTATAACTGGAAAATCTACGAGATTTACACAACCTGTCGCGAATTATTCAAGAACAGCGATAGCACCGGACGGTCAAAATCCGCAAACTTCATCGTATTTCCGTTGTCTTTGCACGTATCAATTCTGGACGTTGTGAAAGTCCTCAGAACAGACCGAAGTTCAACATTTGCATAGAAATGGAACCGTGGGAATTGATGGCGGAAATCACCGGGGCGCTTAGGATGTGGTTGAATTTCTTTTGGTCCATCACGTACTACTTGGCGGTTCAACGTTCAACTTTGCAAGCTAATCGTTCAAACCGCCCCCACAATCAATTACCCTATTTACAATACCATGATATTGGCCTTGCGCACTCGCTGACTCCGAGCCAGACGTGTGCATCGGCTTATTAGTCTCGATCAAGCGTTCCATACACTTGGAGCAATTCCAAAGGGACCCGAAGCTGCAATGAGGTTCACAGACCCAGGCGCGTCATTTCTGGTGTTCAAATTAATTTGTGATTCGGAGCCGAAGGCGCCTGTCATAGTCTCCATGACTCACGTTGGGTAACCAGAACCTCCAAAACCATGGACCCATCCAACGTGGCTTCCGTTATAAGGATGTTGCATATGCCGACCAAAGTACACAGCGCCTATCTTGTCGGATCCAGGCTATGGGGGACCCATTCTGCGAAAAGCGACATCGATCTCCTCATCGTCATCGCAGACCCACCTTCTTCCGCCCATCCTTTCCAGAAGAGCCAGCACAAGGGCCAATACGACGCGACACTGCTCACCGAGACCCAGTTTCGAGATCAGGTTGAAGCAGGGAGCCTTATCGAGACCCTTTGCTGCTTGATCCCAAAGTCGGAGAAGTGTGTACTGGCGCACGACAACGCTGATAATACACGCGGATTACTCGGCAACGATCATTTACAGACGATGCGAAAATGGGCGGAAGAAAGAGGACGGAGGGATCGGGAAAAGGCAATGAAGTTTTGGGCCAAAGGTGGAGAGACGCGCGAAAAGGGATGGAAGATTTTGCGGCACGCAATTGCGACAGAGTCCGTTTTGCATGGATTGCAGAACATCGTCAACGAAGAGAAGATCGACCTGCGGGATGTTGAGTTGACACAGGAAAAACTGCAACGAATTGTTGCGGATGGTCGAGAGGACGGCGACAGAGCATGGCTAGGCCTGGATTGGAAAGATGCAAAAGTGGCGCTTGAATTGCGATTAGAAAGGATCAGGACAACGCGATGAATTGTTTTCAACTCACCATTCATCTATCCAATTCAATCGTCGCTCTCAAAAGCCTAAATGAATCTCTGGAGGTTCGTAAATAGTCCGTATAGTTCTAAGCTTATACAAATCTTAATAAATGACTATTATGGCGTGGAGTGAGATTCACACGCAAGGGACCGCGCGTGACGACGAAAAAATCCTGCATGCTCATCGGCCACGCCTCGCTATCGAACCCGTCCGCAAACCGTATGTCGAAGGACTTGAACAGGACACTGAGCACCATTAACAGCTCGCGTTTTGCGAACTTTTGCCCGACACAGTTTGCGGGTCCCAATGAGAAAGGAATGAACGCAGACGTGTCGTGCTTTTCGAACTTCGAGTCTGGAAGCCACCGGTCGGGGAGGAATTGGTCGGGATGGGGGAAGAAGTAGTCGGGGTTGCGGTGCAATGAGTATGGTGGTGTGTAAACAGTTGTTCCTGCGGGGATGAATCTAGGTGCCGGAGTTCAGAAGTTTGAAACATTGGGGAGAAGATACGACCAATACCTTCCGGCGATGTCTCTCCCGGGTTGATTGAGGTGAACTTGTCTCGGACCATTTGTGGGGAGAGGCGGGTGAAGGCGCAGCGCCTCATTTCTGACCTAAGATGAGCTCGAGACCATAGAGCGAGATAAAACATACTGACATGCACGCAGATAAAAAATGCAACTCCTGGTGCTTGTTTGTATCGAAAGGATCGTCTCCGTCAACAACAACCCTGTCCAGCTCCTGCTTAACGCGTCGATAACATTCAGGATTGGCGAGCAGGAACCACACGACGCTGCACAAGGCCGACGCCGCTGTGTCCGACGCCGCAATAACGGCCACGATTCCGTCAGCGGCCGAAGTTTCGAGAGTGGGCTTTTCTTTCTCAAGACCGGCTTCATCGGCCTGCCAAAGATAGAGTCAAAATAAATCCACCGGGTTAAATGGAAGAACTCGCAAGATGGTACCACAGATCCGGCACCACTGCCCCATTTTTCATGCGCCTAGCAGCAAGATTTTGTGCGAATTCATTGGATTCCCGAATAATTCTCCCGACCTGAGGAAATAAGTGGACAGTGCGGACGATCCACGGCACCTGAGCTAACAGGTTAGAAGCCCTGTAATGGTGTTATGTGTTAGGTAGAAGGAAGCGGAATGCACCCACTCTCACTCACTTCAAATGCCCTCTAATTCGCTCCCCCAACCGGTCCACGTCCTGCCCATCGCGCAGCATTTCAAATGCTCCGCCGAACCTGAATCATGTTCACATCGTTAGAGTCGAACTGGAACTTCAGATGGATGTTTTTCTCACGCAAGATCCCCCATGAGGTCGTATCTATTAAGGAAGCGTTCAGCGTGCGTATAACGAGAACAAGCTTAAAGAGGGTTCGTACGCGAATAGGTCGATCCATTGGGCGAGGTCGACGGTTTGATTTTGATCGCGCAGGCGCGAGACAAGTTGGCTCGCGCGTTTGGAGACCCAGGGTTCGTATTCTCGAAGGCAGGCAGAATTCATGGCGCGGTTCCATACTCGACGCTTCGCTGTGTGAGCGTCGCCGGACAAGCCCACAATGGAGGGTGGCGTGTCACTGTGTGTACCGGCTTCGTAGTCTAGTGGGGGCGAATAGATATGAGATAATACATATCGAGGATGGAAGACTCAAGCGAACTAACACCGTGCTTTATCGAGGCCGCCGAAGTTCAAAATCTGCCCAACAGCAGGGGCGTCGATGACAGACATTTCGTTGGGGCCTGTATCAAGTCAGTTCTGTCCTGACTCTCCTTTGTACTTAGCAACTGACTGACCCGTCCGGACATAAGGTCCATACTTATCATGCAGTTCCTTGAAATAAAGATACTTGTGCCCATACGCTGCCTTCCACACGCCCCACAATTTCGTCACTTTGCCGATTGCTGGGCCGGGATACTGCGCCAGAGGGTGGAAGGGAGAGAGGCGGTACGCCGTGATAGAAAGGCCCAGCGAACCCAAAAACGTGATATAACTCGCTGCCAGACGCGCAAACGTAAACGGCCCGCCAACGGACAGGAGCAGAATTAAAGGTTGAACCGCTAGCAACAGGAGTGGAATGTTCGCACTCGAGGGCTCGTATTTGTGGAAGAAGAAATGATTCACCTATCGGCAAAAATGTAAAAACGCGAATTAACGCTTGATACTAGTTTAGAATCGAACACACCAATCCTAGGGCCGCGGCCCAAATCCACGCAGAGGAATCCATGGAGGCGAGAATGCGCAGGTGAGAGGGAGAGGCTCTTAATCCCAATCAAGAGTGAAAGGGCTGTGCGGGCGGCCTTTATATATTGCAAAGTGCGATCTCCGCCGTCAAATAAAGTCTCACTACTTAGCCAGAAAGAGTTCCCGTGTTGATTTCCGTGCTCGGAGGTTTGCGGCCGCACAACAATCAGTGGAGTACAATGCTGGGGTGTTGAAAAACGCCGTAGAGGGGTACCAGCATCAAATGAAAGTGTCAACGCCGGGGCCTGCCCAAGTCTTGGGGAGAGTTTTGGTGCCCTGCACGCCCGCAGCTTTTGAAACACACACTTGGAGACCATGCTCCGCCTTTTGCGGTGATACATTAAACCTAAAATGCGTGGCAATGATTAACCTTCTGGAAAGAACTTTTGGGCCCGAGATGCCCACCTTGGTTTTCATTTTCACTGCACCAGCGCTCTTGGAGGCACGACAAAAACGCACAAGAAAGTCATTAATTAGGCAAGCATCTAAGGGTGTAGGTATATACTTAGCACTACTCCGGATTGGTAGTTATTATAGGGTATCCGGTCGCCGCGGACGGCCGAACCCAGGAGGCACGAAGCCTCGCGGGATTCGTATTCGTAGCCTCAGAGATAGATAGGCGGGGTGAATGTTGGGAGGGATAGAAGGGAATCAAGGATCTGAGTCGGCCCAACTAAGGCATATCTCGTTTAGCGGAGGGGAGAAACAGCGGAGGCTCCCTGTTCCCAAGTGCCGTCAGATTTGGCACAAGAATATTCTGAAAAACTTACGGCGGCGGTTGCTTGATGAGCAGACTCCTCCGGCCTCGGATACTCCGTTGACGCAGGAGAGCCATACGCTCTGTGTCTAGGTCGTCCAACACGCTGTGGCAAATTGGTGGTGCGTATTGTGTTGACAAGTCGAACGTTCAAGATGGGGTTTGGAGGGTCTCCGTCAAAGTAGTCCCGCGTTCGGGATATCGACCGAGAATTAGACTGGGACGGATTTCCCCCAGAGTGTAGTGGCGAGGGAGGTTGCCGAAGCTGAACGGTCAAAGGTTCTCTAGCGTCAAAGGTCGAGGAAAGGGCAGTGATATGGTCTAGATGTCCTGTAGACAGAGAAACAGACCGAGATAGGGAAGGGTTGGGAGTTATGGCTCGATTATGGAGGTTGAATGGAATTTGCGAATTTACATTGACCATTTTTCTAAAGGGGGGTAAAATACGCGTAAAGCGAAAGACAACAGGGAGAACGCACCTTTCCTTTGCCCGAACTATCGTAACCAACCGTTCCTGGATTCTCTGATGGTCTGTGAAGACGACAATCGGACTTTAACCGGTCTCATGATCAGGAAGTAACTTTTTAACAAGGCGACATACGGCGTGGACTCCAAGTTGGAGGGAATAAGGTGTGAAGTCTCATCTATGGTTGAATCTTGGTCTCGTACTCCTAGCCGAGGGCCACAGCAGCCGCAGAACAGGCTGAAGAAGGAAGACATGAGGCGCAGCTGGCAGTGATGGGTTGCAGGCTGTGTGTTTCGGACGGCATCGGCACCGTCGGCCATCAGGGTCCACAACTCGAACTCAAATCAACTACAGAGAAAAACCGGGAGGTTTGATGTCTCTCTCAAGGTTCTCCCGCAATATTAGTCAAGGGTTGGGGATTTTCTTCCGAAATGCGGTTTCTACGTGCAGGTCAAGTGGAGATGTATACACCGCTTGCAACTCGCGGCAGCAACGCTCCGAGTCGGGCCTGGAATTCAAGATCCACCTAAATACAATCGCGGCGGGCGTGGTGCATTGAAGAATGCAATGCGGACACGACTTGAACACGCAGCGGTGGCCGTAGCACTGACTTGACAGGTAATGCGCCACACACTCGGGTTGCTTGCCGGCCTGCTGTCCACAAGATTAATCAGGGACGCAGGGGATTGTTTCCACTTTCCACTTACCGATAGCCGTGATACCAGCTCGACAGCCCACACGCCGGATAGACATGCACTTGTGGAGAACAAAACAAGTCGCAGCGACTGCCGAGTGAGATATTGCCTGCGAGGAAGTTGTATCAATGGCAGCCTATCAGTTTGCTCCTGCGGTGGATTTTGCAAAAATTTTGAGAATATTCTACGCTTTAGTTTCGCATCCTGAGAGAGACTCGAAGGACAGCCCAACTCCAAGGGCTCGTACATATTGCTGATCCTTGACTTGAAAAGCCGCGAGTGATATCATATGACTCCAGGGCCTCCACAGACGACAACAGGGCCGAGTCTAGTTGCGAGTCTTGCGCCAAAAAACATTTAACAAAATGAAAAAGAATTCAGAGATCCGAGGATTTCGCCCGCAGTTGAAGAAGCCGAAGTGCATCGAGAGCTTTTATCTTGCACGGCGTGAACCTGGGCCAACTGATGGCTGTGAACCCTTTGGAAAGAGGACACCCTTGAGAATCGGACGTTGATGGTTCAACTTCAAGGTCCTCCAGGTCACCTGATTGATCAATTGACGGGCATGCGGTCCGGCAATAAACGGCAGCATCTGGGCAAGATATTTCAATTCAAGAGCCTACTGCTGGTCGTACCACCATTCAGGCCGCTTGAAAGACCCTTGGCAGCTGCACAAATGCTTCAAATACCATGTCTCCTACTTTGATGGACACTCTGCCAACCGACTGGTCGTATATCTCAGAAGGCGGCGCCAATATCGTGTTTGTGTACCAGGGGCCATGGAGCCCGTTTTTCGACGGAACCGCTCTGCGTATCAGAAAACGCTCGCTAACTCGGGACAGGCAAGAAAACGGTTCTATTGGGGAAATTTTATCTGTCGAATACAAGAAGAAATGCTTGGAGCGTTTGATTCCCCTGGTGCATCTTCCGCGACTGGAGCTCGTCACCGTGGGGGAGGACGCTGAGGCGTGGTTGGGAGCACTTGGCGCGGAATGCGATCGGCATCGGGCGCAAGAGCGCAGGGAGAAAGACCATATCGATGTGATGCAACGCGAAGCATTGCTGGCTACTAATCTCGTTGGCGGTCAAGGAATTGCAGTCGAGATTAAGGTGGGGCGCTTATTACAAGTTTCGTTCCCGTGTGCTGACCACCTATGCAGCCAAAGTGGGCCTTCCTGCCGTCTCCGACGTACCTATCGGATGCGACGCGTTTTATCAAGTCACAGACATGCAGATTCTGCATGCATTCGCATCTCAAGGCACAGCAAGGGCAGAGGGTCTCCCCAGGCTACTGCCCCTTGGATTTATTCTCTCTCGATGAATCGCGCATGAAGACCGCACTGGATGGTCTCTGGGACGCGTGGATCGACAGCAGCGGCGCAATCAATAACTTCAAAATTTTTGTGCGCGGAAGACAAATCCTCCCGGACGACGTAAGTCAGGTTTCTCTTACCGCGATTTTATTTTTTCTCAAGATTTGCAGCGATCATCCATCGTCGGTCTCGTCAACGATATCGCGGATCCTAAGGAAGCGCTAACATCGGCGCTGCTTCCTGTCCTCATGAACACCCCCGTGCTCCGCACACTCGCGCATCTCCAGCGCACGCTCGACGCGCTGGACATCGAGGGCCTCGCCGCGCTCTGGGACCTCGCCTCGATCGGCGCGGAGCCGACAATCCCCGAATGGGCCGAATTCGTGTCTACCTACCTCGCGGCGCCCTCCCCACCCCCGCCCGCCGACGCAGCGCACCTGCGCTACCACGTCCTCGCGTACCTCCTCGCCGCGACGTTCAAGGACTGCTCCGTCATAGTACGCGTCCCGGATGGCACCGCGACGCTCATCGACCTCGACCCCAAGAGCATCGCCCGGCTGCGCAAGTGGGAAAGGATGGATAAAGAGATCGTCGCTGCGTATGCTGCCCTGCCGGTATCGGATCGAAAGGTCTGCGTTGACTCCGGGGTGCCCGAGTGAAGTCCGCGTCTGCATATCGTTCTATATGTAGTATACAGTGCGTGCTCACTGCTGGTCGCACTCTCACCCCGTCGCTGTTCGGCCCTCTCATCCCAAGGAAGGTCGAAGTGTCCACCAATAAAATCAAATTGAGTATTGTACAAGTGTATCCTGTAAGTACATTGTCCGCATTCTATCCTATCTATCCTACCCTCATGAATACTGAATCGCATCTGCGTAGATAGCCCGTAATTCAAGTCCTCATAAAAGCCAAGGACGCGTCCTATTCTCCGGCATGTAGATGCCACCGAATGGCGCTCCGTCCTTCTCCGAAGCGATCTCCTCCAACGTGTCGGACGGCGTGTCGGGTCCGGCGGTGCTCTCCGTGGACGCCCCAGATGCAGACGCAGACGGGGACGCGTCTGGCGGAGAAGCTGGCGTAGGGGCTGCCCAATACGTTCCTGTGGCTAGGGCTTCCAAAGTTTCCATTGCCTCCTCGTGCGACACCGGTTGTTCTTCGGCGTCCGCATCCGCTGCGATGTCTGAATGCGTGCTACCAGAATGCAAAGGTGTCGGTGCCGGTTCGGAGATCGAGGCGGCCTGGCGTAAAAGAGCCTCGAAGAACTCGTCCGAACTCGGATCCACCTCGGATGACAATTCCACTTCCGCGGGGGCGGTGTACCCATCCAATATTCCCTCGAGAGAGAACGCCTCCGGCCGGCTGCACAGCGCAGCCAGCTCCGCCATTTGTTTGTCCAACCACGATTCGCCTTGAGGCTCGATAACATCGGCGTCGGCGTCGGATTGCGCGGGGCGGAAGGTCGGCGCCCTGATGGGACCCCCGAGACCAGGCCCGGATACATCTGACGTGTGATCGGCTGGAGCTAGCGTCGAGTCGTCAACGTCCACTGGAGCTGACATCGAGTCGTCAATGTCCACTGGAGCCAGCGTCGAGTCGTCAACGTCCACCGAAGCTGCCGTCGAGTCGTCAACGTCTACTGGAGCTGGCGTCGAGCGTTCAACGACCACTCGAGGATAAACAACCTCACTCGCGCTGGCAGTGTTGCCCGGCGTAGGTTCGACACGCGACAGCGGCTGAGAGTGGCTCATCTGGGCCGGCGTGCTCGGAAACGTGTGCGGGTGAGGTGGAAGGGGCCAGATATTCAGAGGATAACGATAAAGCTGGCCGCCAGTGTCTGCGCGCGCATAAGGGTTTGGAATTACATATCCCACTTGAGCTTGGGGTGCACGGGCTAGCTGAGGCGGCGTGCCACTTCGGGCGTAGACGTCCGTGCTGGACGAAATTCTGGATGGACCAGCTAGCGCTGACGGGAGTGCGCGGGCCTGGTAGGGATTCCGGGCCTGTGAGGTTACTCCAAACTCTCCACGCGTGCCTGCGATAGGCTGGGAAGGTTGGTGGGCGGAGAAGGCAGGTTGACCGCCGGCTACCCACGTTGGCACACCTGCAAACGACGCGGAAGTTTGCAGCCGCGGCTGTGGCATAGACGGGGAGCGACTAAGAGTCGGCATAGGACCCGACATGACCCTCTCAAACGCGGACCGGTACTGCTGGTGCTGACTCGCGGTGTGATACGATGCAGCCCTCTGAAGGCCCATCGGTCGCGGCTGCTGCGTGCCCAGGCGACCGCTGGCAGGTACTGCGTATTCTGGCGCGAGGGCGATGGCAGACGACCATGCATGCTGAGCGTACTGGGGACGGAAAGCCGTTTCTGAATTTGTTGCTGAAGACGCAACGGTGGCATCCACGGCGTTCTCATGAGCCCCGGCAGGTGTGACGCCTCTACTCTCTTCCGCCTCAAACCGGTCGTCAGAATCCTTGAGGTGGACAAGCTTGTTCGACGAGAAGGCCGTTCTCTTCTCCGCCGCGATTATATCCCGCTGCTCCGTGGGAATGGATTCCTGAATCAGCCCGCGTCGCACCGCGTATCTCCAGCATATATCTTTACCGATATGTTTGTTGCGCCACGAGATGCTGGTAAACCTGTTCTGAGGTGAGAATTTAGCACGACAACCCAAACCAAACACTTACCCTCGGTGGCAAAGCGGACACCATGCGCAGTTGGGCAGCTTCCGCAGTTTCTTTGGCTTGGGGACCTCCTCAGAATCATCCCTCATGCGTTTCTTTGGAATCTCAATCTGTATCTCCAGTGGCTCTGTCCTCGGAGCAATGACGCGGAGAGCCTCTGATTGAGGTGGATGCGAATTTGAAGGCTGCGGAGGCATCATGTTCCCCTTTGGATGGCAGGGAAGATCGTCGGTCGGTTGGAAAGACAAAAGAAACGAAACGGGTGAAGGTGAAGAGGAAAAGAAACACAAACAAGTTTAAAGAGACGTGCGCGCTTTGGTGCGTTGATGCGTCGACACCAAAGCGTTACCCAATGGCCCTCCAGCGCTTGGACCGTTCTCGTTCATCGTCACTGAACTTGGAAGTGCCGCATCACCTCGTTTTATTTATTTTGAGATCTCGTAGGAAATTCTCCTTCTCATAGCCAGAAGAGCCTAGTTGAATCACAGCTCCAATCTCTAGACACAGTTCAAGGATTTCTATGGCGGCAGTCGCGAAATTTTGGGCAATATTCTCGGCGGAGTGATCAGCCGGCGAGCGTGAAAATCAAGTCAGTCAAGCCATATGCATGATGTGCAACCATGGTCCAAGTAGTTGCTTGAGCGCCGGTGTCACGGTAGAGCTAACACCGAGCATTTAGCGCTTTGGCTCCGGTCCCAGGCTGAATTTTGGATGTGAATCGATGAGTTGCCAGTTGATACTTTTATAGTTTGCAGGACAAACTTCAAGTGGTTTTTTCTGCGATCCACGGAGCGTCGTCGACCAAAACGCCATCGATATCTGCCAGCGTTGTGGTCAGATGGAGACTTTTCATCTTTCCTACGCTTGTCCTCTTATTGTCTCTCAAACTGATCGGACGAACTTGAAATAGGCAATGACCAAGTACGTCCCTGCGAGCCTCGTGTCTGTTCGGACCGACAACGAAGTCAGATGAAAAGCCCAATTGTGTGAGCGGTTCGGGTAATTGTTCGTTGGATCACTGGGACCCAGGAGCTCGCATTTCTGACCCGTTTTTATTTGCAATTTAGGTAAATGGTACACTGCTGGCTATCGTACGTTCAGAAGAAGTGCAGGTCGGAAATTAAGCTCGGTCGGTGCCAGCGTTCTGGTAGCACGATGTAGCGTTCAAAAAAAAAAAGGAATGAAATGAGTGTGGAGCGGCGTTGGGGCACAAAACGAAATGAATAATGATAGTATGAAGATCCGAGGGGGGCAATGTACAGGTTAGGTGCCGCAAAGAGCCGCCATCCGGTGTGGGTGAGGCCAAGAAGAAAGAGAGGGCGGGTCAGACGCTGTGTGTGGATGAGGTGGAGAGGGGCCGAGGTGTCCGGGTCCTCCCTCGTTTGGGCCCGTCGGAGGCGTTGTCGTCCGCCGCCAAGGCGGCGTCCAAATCGACGTTCGCGGGCGCCGGCGAGAAGTCTGCAGCGTCGTCGGAGTCCTCGTCGTCCGAATAATATACAGTCTCGGCGTCGGCTTCGTCGTCATCGTCTGTCTCCCCATCGGAGGCGTATCGGCCTCCGCGCTGGGTGTGCAGCCAATTCGCGTACCATTGGCCCAAAAACACCTTGATCTCTGCGGATAGACCCAGGTATTCGACGTTGCGGGCGATGCCTTCCCACTCGACCGACCCGCTGTTCAGACAGTCCTCGATATACGAAGTGCTGCCGAAGTACATCCAATGCACGAGGAGATGGATAGAAGACGGGTCGGGGATGGGTAGAAAGAGTATAGGGTGGTCCGGTGAGCATGGCATGAGCCGCGGGAGGCGGTTCCCTGGAACAGAGAACTGCCCTGACGGGCTAGGCCGCAACGTCGCTTCGGAAAGGGCGGCGCTGCTGATGAGATCAAGCGAAGAGGCGCCGCTGAACAGTCCCCGAAGGAACGTAGAGTGCGCAGATAAATAGTCGACGTGTAGCTAGATCAGAGGGCATATAAGTATAAAATATGGGCAGAAAAACGGTCGTTTTACTTTCAAAGATATCCGAGGCACAGAGTTCAACGCTGGCTCTGTCACCCGTCGGCCCAAACCTGGCTCGCTAGACATCGAGAAGGCGGGCATATCGGGGAACGCGGACCCAGAATTTCTGCGTAGATGTGGTACCGGAATAACTGGGAGGCGTCAGACAGAGCAAGTTGAAGTCGAAAGAAACATACATACCAAGCGTACAGTCGGCCGTGTCCGGCTTGTCCCAGTACTGCGACGCAAGGTTATGGAGCTGGTCCAGGATATAATCGACAGGCACCCCGCTCAGAGAAGGAGGAGGGAATGCTCGGGGGGTAAACAGGGAAGATGTCGATATAGGCTCAGAGGGTTTCAGAGGAGGGGACGACGACCCAGACTTGCAGCGGGGCATTTTGGGATTGCAAGAGGGCGGATCGTCTTCGACTCGAAGTGTGAGTTGCTCGCCCTTGTTATGGTCCACGAAAACGCTGAGAAAGGAATACGCGACCCAAAAGGAAGGCGAGCGAGCGAGAAAGGTAAGAGCAGTCGGTGATGGAATCTTATAAGACCATCCAGCCAACGCTCAATTGTTTTCAGCCAAGATCACACTTTGCTGGGATCATCGATCATCGATCATTTCGTTTATTGTTGATCAGGCGCCAATACGGGACAATAGCGTGTGCTCACGCATACGATGCGTTGACGGCGCGTTGAGATCGCGCTTCCAGGTCACCTACCTCATGCAATTCCTTACCGAACAGGAAGGTGAGATCTCCCTGTAGTAAGTGAATGCGCATTGCGGGGAATTCGAACTTTACAGATAATTCGAATTTCATCGCAGGTAGATCAGAAAGTCAGTAATTGTCTTGGATTATTGCTTAGCATGATATTTATCCCGAGCCTGGTGAAATACAAGGTCGGTCAAAGGTGCCAAGACAGGTCCTCGGTGCGGATCCAGATGTTTGCCAAAAGGCGGAAACGGTCGAACAATAATGTGTGACAACTGGAACTTGAGAACTGATCACAATTAACCCCGCGTCGTCGGGATTATGACGTTGGGTTTGGACTAGCTCAGCCAGGTGGAGTAATCTCCATGTGCCGGGAAGACGAGCTTGCGGACGGTCCGACAAGTAACTTTCACCAAAAACCTGGCAGTCCAATGGGAGACAAAAAAACAAAACCGTCTCCTACAATTTTAAACAAAGACAACAAAAAAGCATCGATTTGAGTAAAGTCCTGTTTTTGTTGGCACGTTGAATCTTGTGGAGCAAATTAATAGGCATGTCGGGTGCAGTGGTGGTTGGCTAAGAAGTGCGGCTTACACTACTATAGAACATCGGGAGTTTGGCATGGATGTGGTTTGGCTGGCCAGCCGGGCTGACATTCAAGTCACTCGAGGCATAGTATTAGTTCGACATTGGATATTGGTTCCAAGGAAGCCGGACTTGCATGAGCTAATCCAGACCGGAGAACCCAAAGGTGGTTAGTTCCCTTCTAAGTATACCCCAGGCCAAATTGAGAACGCCTTTCGTTTCGTCGTCATCCCCTAGTAAAAAGTCAGACCAACGACCGGTTTTGCTGCCTTGTGAAGACGCCAGATTCGGACGTTTCAGCCTGGGATACAGCCTGCTAAACATGACCAATCCAAATAGTTCGTTGCGGGTCGGTTCTTGTGGTTTGGACATGGTTGGAGGCAAGAGGAGTGGTGATCAAAATCATCACGGGCCAATCAATCTGCTCCGGACATCACCGATGGGTCTCTCAGGCTGACAATCTCCAGCTGAAAACCTAAAAACGAGAAATTCGACAGAGCAGCACTAGTTGTCGCCTGGACCGCGCTGACCGAGCTGAGGACGTCTGGCCCTTTAACCTTACCGACGATAACATGCACAGTGGCGTCTGATTCAAACGTTCGACGCAACATCCCTCACCTTCTCAAGTCTGAATCCGGAGCTGGATCCGGAGCTGAGTCCCGTGTTGAATCGAATTCACGTTGATTCCATACATAGCTAATCGCCCGGAAAAACAAGACTACAAGTTGGCTGATCTACTCTTCCCCAGAGTCCTCATGCGTACTCCATTTGCGACGGCACTGATCTCGGGTTCTTCCTTCCCCACTCTTCGCAATACTCCTCGAGTGATTTGGCCTGATACTCCTTGGCTTCTTCGCGAACTGAAAAGCATAAGGTTTTATGACACCAAAAATATCCAGGCGTCACTCACTCATCTGGTATGTGTCCCGCGACAACAACTTCTTGTCCCGAATAAGTCTGCCAATCTCATCCTTCAGCTCGAGCATGCCCCATTCATCCGCACCCCGTAGTAACTCGAGCAGATCTCGTAGAAGAATCATATGCCCATCTTCAGTCTCCGCTGCAGTACGTTCGATTTTTCCGGTGTATATAAAATCTTTTAATCGATCAGCGTCTGCAGACTGGATGTAACGAATTTTCATTTACCGAGAACGGCGCATGCTCCAAAGTAGCTCCCAGGAAACGAGTAGGTTCCAGATCGACCCTCGGCCCAGTCGGAAAGCCCGTATCTCACGTGTGGGATTGCTGCAGCGAGAAAGGCCGAATGTGCCCGGAGCGTTCCTTCGTCGACAACCTCACCCGTTGTCGGCATCAGCACGGTATCTGTCAATTGCCCCGCTTTCCGCATTGCATCGAAAGAGACTTGCAAGGTGTTACCATCTTGGGCTCTCGTCTTGGGCCTATAATCCACCGCGTGTTCGATTTCTGCTCCAGCCGCAAGCAATAACGGGCGATAATCCTGAAGGAATCGACGAGCCCTGAACGTGTCAGTCTCGGGGAAATCATATTCAATGTCGAATAAAAGCTGGGCGGCCTTCCGCCATTCCCAAGTCTCCGAACTGGGATCATCGACGTTCAGGAAAAGGGCAACAGGGGTGCATAGAAGATGCCCTCTGGCTTCTGCTCTGTTTTCGTTGAGCCATTCGTACGTTGCACAGATTTGCTGGAGTAACGTTCGATTTCCAGGGTGTTCAACGGCAACAGTTTGGGTCAGTATCACGAGATGCGCAACCTGCAAAAGAATTCAATGATTCATGCAAAAGCTCCACGTTTCACCGCACTTACCACTTCTGCCACAGTTGGAATTCCCATCGACTTGTTGAGTACGCTCAAGACTCCCGTTGGCTCCTCCTGACATAAGGCGCGCTGGCTCCAGGCAATCTTTTCGTGTTTCTGCAGAAGAATCTGCGAGGGGCAAACGATTTGGGGAAGATGCTCGCAATACGAATCTGCGGGAAACGATGAGGATGGACTTCGGCTTTCCTCTCGCGGTATGAAACGCAACCCGTCCAACTGTCTCCACTTATCGGTGTTCTGCATCACAAGTCTTGGGAGGCTCGAGTGATAGAAGTGGTAGACAACTTCGGCCCTAGGCACGATTTCGGACTCGGGAAGATACCGCGTCGTGAGATCCCCGTCGACAGTCTGGGCGCAAAGTAGGAAGGCGGCCCAATCGACTTCGAAGTGCAGGCCCTTTGCACGCAGCTCTGGATGCATGTGTCGGAAGTCTGGGTGTAAAAACAGGCTACGTTCAAGGCTCTGCAACGCTACTGCGAACAGCTCGACCGAATGGTCATAAAGGCTGTCCACCTGTCGCAAACGGCGGTTTCCATCGGGCACTGGGATCATCCCTGTGCCTCCGATGTTCAGAAATCCTGTTAGCAGAGTTGAATATCGATCCACGTCGGAGAAATCGAGGATATCTGGGAAAACCAGAAGCTCAGCAAGTCGCTCTGAGGTCATGGCGGCGATTTTCGGAGGCCAGGAAAGAACAGTTCCCAGGTCGTGGTTGAACTTTGCGATTGCGATGTCCGATCTCGCATATCCGTCAAAGATTTCTGCGTCCAACCCGTACCTAGGAAGCATTTCCAAACGATGGGCATCGATCAAGACAGTCCTGCCGTTCTGTCGAGCTTCCCATATCGGGAGACCTTTTAGGATCGTTCTGGAATCGGCGTCGGTGCAAGTGTGGATGTCCGACCGAATCCAGTGGCCGACCTCGCGAGCCTCTTCTGGAGAGAGGTTATCAAAAGGATGTGCTTTGAACCGGATCGCCTTCAGGAATGATTTCAGATTGAAAGGTTTATTGAAAGACGCCTGCAATGGTCCTGGAATTCGACAAAAAACGATTGCCATCTCTTGCATCGCAGAGACAAGAGCAGGACGTCTGGGTTCGGTGACAACGTCGTCTCTGCGACAGTACTCGAGCGAAATGTACTCCCCATTGGCGGTGGGGATGAGCGGAAGGGAATCTAGCGAGGCTGGCGTAGGGGGCCCAGGTAAATCACGATATATCTCCCAAAATCTGAAGATCCATCGTTGGGTGTCTAGGGGATGAGTGCATCGTGCATCTGGTTGAATGTATTGTTTTACAAGCGCGAGGACGCCGGAGGCATCGAACCGCCTCACATTCATGTCCGCGGTATTGATGAGGAGAGCCTGCGTTTCTTCATTCATGTTTTCATGCAGAAAATGACTCC
The DNA here is from genome assembly GCA_014925785.1 of Mycena galopus ATCC 62051. Taxonomy (NCBI): domain Eukaryota; kingdom Fungi; phylum Basidiomycota; class Agaricomycetes; order Agaricales; family Mycenaceae; genus Mycena; species Mycena galopus. Next base: position 671,991 of record WIQG01000024.1, read on the forward strand.
GTGGAAAAATCTCCGGGACTCTAGCCCCTTTGACCACGGCGTATTTGATGGGGCATTGCGAACTTCCATGAGTCAGAGTCCCATCGGCGGTAACGAGAAGAAGGAGGTCGGATACGGGTGCTGCTCCTTTCAACAGGAATCCCAGCACATCGTCAATCATGGTGACGATGTCGAGGATGCGCTTCGCAGTGAACAATTCTGCGAGCTTGATGGACCTAGACTGCAGAACACTACGGGTAAAGGAAGGATCTACAAATCGGAGCTGGCCAGCAGTAGAAGCTTTGCTGATGAGTCTCTCGATTGAGTGCGGAAGCTCCACAAAATTTGGTGTGTGGAGCAACCGCAACACCTGTTGAACGCTGAATGGAGTGTGGTCCACCAGTGCGGCCCGGGGAAACACGGCATCGACTGGTGCGATTAAGTTTGCTGTGGAGGTGAAGCAAATCGGCACCGATGACTGGGGAACTGAATCGTAGAAGGCCCGAACAATTGCTCGCGATATGGAGTCGTTATTGTTGGCATCGTTGACCGGCCACCATGGAAAAGGGTTTCTCGGTCCGCGAAGATTATTCAAGTTCGCGGTGGCAGCTTCGTGGATGGTTGAAATGTACAGCGGAGGTACGAGGGTATCCAAAATCCAGCTGTTGAATTCAGCCTGATCGACGCGCCTGCCTGTGGAATCCGGAGGCTCGAATATGATGTACCGCCTCGAAGAAGAAATGGCCCATGGTGCGGAGATATGTGCCGATAACGAAGTCTCAACAGGAAGACGCAGCGTTGAGAAGAGGTGGTTTCGAACGGGCTGCTGGACTCCTTGAGTCCTCTGCGCCGTCGAATGTTCTAAAAGAAGCGCCATCCGAACAACGAGTCCGATTTTGCTCTCTTGTAAACCCATGCCCTCAAGGACAGATTTGTGAGCGGATGGAACGGATGAAATCGGTGTGATTGATTTCGTGACCAGCCAAAGCTGCGACGACGCTGGGGAATCACGGCTGCTTGTTCTGACAGACACGAGTTCGCGGTTAAACCGCTTCTCTACAGGCCTTTCCACGTCAACCGACCATAGAGGAATAAGAGGCCCCTTTGTGGGAAAGAATGCGAGTTAAGCCTTGGCATATTAAAGGGCTTGGAGGTAATCATACCATTGGTGGCTGTCTGGCAGCCGAAACCTTTTCCAAGCATGTGAAATACATGCTATCTTTGCCGAGTTCAAAGTAAGGGCCGTTGAGAAGGTTTTCACAATCCGACAAGCTCAGTGTTGTTGACGAAAGTACGCCGGGTCCATCTCGCAAAGGAAGCCTAAATAGAGTCTGGGCAAGATTAGATTACTACCAGAAGGACTGATTAGAGACATCTCGCATACCCCGGAATAAGATGAATGGTCTTTCGAAAATCCCTGGATCGACTCAAAAGCGGAAAGTTGGTCCGGATAGCGCCTGTGACATGGTTGAGTAAGTTGCTCATTGAAAGAATTGGGAGTCCCACCGGAGCACATCCGAAATGCGCCTCAGAAGCGACGTTCTTGGTCTTCCTTCCAACGGTGGGAGATGGGTACCAGAGGGATCCAGAATGAGGAAATGTTGATTAGATACGATTTGAACCACCTGGACGAGATTGAGTTTAGCCCGCCCCAAAAATGAAGACGAGGAAACATACGTCTGTGAAATGAAACAAGGACAACGCCCCAAGACCATATCGCCCGATACTATCGGGATTCGAGCGTTTGCCGCCTTGACCGACCTGTCGTAGACCGCGAAAGTCGGTCTCAGTGAACATTGCGTCGTTGTATAAAATCAAAGATGGCCTTCTTTGAAGGTCAGTAAGACCGGGCGCCAAAACCTTTGAACACGCAAAGGTTCTCTCGTCCAACAGAACCGAAAAGGTTCTCGCTTTGGCGTCGATGGCATTAGCCAGAAATTCGTTTAGAGCATGGAAAATATCGTGTTCCTTCAAGACACCCTCGACCCGCTTCGTGAAGTCTTCTCCCATTTGTAAGTCGTCTTCATCGTCGCCGTCTGCGCCAAGTTCAAGTGAGCTTAAAAATTGAACTCGCAGTTCGCGTGCGAGAGATTCGGAAACTGCCGGATGAGCCGCAAATCCCGTCTCGGGAAGAAAGTCGGATGAGCAGTCGACAAAGTAGACTTGGGAAATGGGATGCAGGTCACCGTCCTGGCCAGGAACGAAAATCCGCTCGTAGTCCTCTTGAGAACAGCCCGGAAGCACAGGTGGTATTTCTTGCAAAAGCTCCATCAGCTCCTTCAATATCTGACCACTTCGGTCCGGGCGCTCGACAAGCACCTCCAGTTCGGCCAACAAATTCTCGAGGCTTGGGCTAAAAGGTACATTCAAGCGCTTTTTTAGGTTCAAGATACCTAACAGTAAAACGCAACTGACCTTTCAGTGCAACCCATCTTTCGTAAGAAATCTCGTGCTTTGAACAATGATCGCGGTATAGCCTTGAACCGACCACCGAGCCTCGACTCCAACCGCAGCAAAGCATGCTTGGTTTCCACGATCTCAGGCGGATCATCTCGGATGGGAATCCATGGGCGGCTTGATACCGTGAGCTTCAGGGAATCAATTTCTGCGTCGGAAAGTGGACGTTGTGAAAGTTCCGTGATGAGAGCATGCAGCCGATTGGGGCGATGACGAATATGAATGAGCGCACGTTGCAACTGGTCCTGAAGTACAGGCGTCGGAATAGAATCCCAGCCCAGGGAGCTTCGAAGACCTGGATTGTAAACCCTACTGCTGACGGTGGAATAAACCAAATCAAACAGGAGGTAAGTTTTTTCGCCCTTGTCTCGACTTGCTGTGGGAGCGGCCAAGGCCCTGTCTTCGTGGACAGGCATCCAGGTTTTTGTGAGACTGTTGGCGATGGCAACGGTTGGCGGAATAGTTGGCCACACCTCGTCCAATAGTTCTACAAACTTGCGAGCCTTAAAGAAGATCCGGGAATGTTCATCGGCGGGCCATGTCGTCGCCAGATATGTGATGCGCTCTAGAATAGTCTCAACTGTCAGTTCCCTTTTGTAAAATCCATGGGATGCCAGTAAAGGCAGGTAGTCGTTTCCCCAGCGGCCACGTGGCAATTTGCCAGGCTCGCCTCCATAGAGCGACGCGAGTTTGGATCGAGGGTCAATGACCTGAGATGGAGGGATGCGGTCGGCGCGGCCTAAAACTGGGACGAACGGAACATCGTGAAGTTTCTTTTTGGCAGGTTCAGATAAATCTGAAAGACGGTGAATTATTCGATGAAGCAGAGCGTCGAGAATTGGTCCAGGTTGAGCGACCAACTTGTCAACAGCCATCTCCAGAACTCCGAGTTCGTCCAATGCCCTTTTCATTCCCGTGGGGTTCACGACCGTGCCAAGAATGCCGCTCCGGGACACAACATCGAAAAATGTGTGCTCGCGTACAATTGGCACTGGGCAAGAGTCGTCCACCCGCATGTAAATCACGATCCCAGATGCAGTGCCTAATTTCCGTTGAGAAAGTTTTTTCCCTCCTTTTGGATCGGGAATCGGGACTCGAGTTGGAAATATGGGCAATCGGAGTAATTTCTGCCGGCTCTGGTTATCGAGTTGGGGCGGGGTTCCCCGAGAAGCCAACGCTTGGATAAGGTGCTCCTGTATCAATTCCGCCGACTTCGAGTCAAGATTAGATATGTTCTCCGCTGATATAGAGCTGATGAGGAAAGGGATATCGTTGGCGGTGACGGTAGCGTTAGGGAAAGCGGAGGCGTACGGCACCACACTTGGATGCAAGAAGCCTAGGCCAAGGGTGCCCCAAGCAGTCATGATACTGTTCCCCTTTGGTCCCAGAACAGGCAGGAGAGTACGACTCTCCATTTTTCGTAGCGTCCCCTGCGTCGTGGGTAGCAAATGGAACGGATTTACGAGCAGTAGTAGCCCATGTTTGTCGTCCCACGTTGACTCAGACATCCACTTCCAGAAGCGTGTCAGCCATCCGACCTTCGATGAAACATGGTCGCCCGCGACTTCATCCTCTGCCGGATCCAATCCGCCAAATACGATGTTCAGATAGTTTCGAACATGCATCGCGTTGAGTCGAGCAACATTGGCCAAATTGGCGGCGCAGAAGACGGCCGCAGCGTCCACAGGCATGTTGGAGAGTGCGATTAAATGCCCGTTGCAATCCGAGTCTCCAAAAATCTCGCCCTCCGAGGTTGTCACCAGTACATATTGAAATGAACCGGACAGAGAAACTCGCGATCCGTCGATTAGGGGTACGAGGGGAAGTCCAATGACGTGAGTGACGTCGCCAGGTGCCACAACTAGGTACCGCAGAATATGATTTTTGTCCTCTTCGGGAGTGGCGGCCAGTGTTGAAATGCGACTCTGACACAAACAGTTAGTGTGCGGTACAAATTCGGTGAAATAAACACATACTTTCAACGCATTACTGACGCACTCGGATGCAGGAAAAGGCTGGGGGAGACGAAACGAAGGAGATGCTGAGGTAGCTTCACGATGGCCAACCCAGCGTTTGCCAAGGCCCTCAAGAGGGCAACGTCGTCGTTCTCCGAGGCTACGAACGAAGACGACAATGAAACATGGATTTCGGCATCTGGAAAGGCTGGGAAAACTGGGAGATCCAAATCCAACACCCGCTTCATCAGGTCTGGCAAAATTTGGCTCCAATACCCAGAACCGCTCGTAACGTCCATGGCCGGCCAAGCGGACCAGATATCTTTCACCTCGTGTTCGTCAACGAGGGCGCGCAGCAAAGCAGCCCAAGTGGCCGGTAGAAACTGATTGAAAATCGATCGGTTCCATGCGACTAGCAACCTGGCGACGACAGAAAAAAGTTCATGTAAGCTGTGGAATTGAACCTGGACCGTAAAAACACAAACCTTTCTCGTGCTTCTAAGCCTGTTCCCGTTTCTTCGATGTTACGAAGGCTTTGGCGATCTTGTGTGAGAGCTAGAATGGCGTGCAGATGCAAGGGAAAATTTGTGTGGATCGGAAGAGGTAACAACTGTGAACAGTATTAGACAGAGGCAGAACGAGAGGACGGAGACCAACCGTGAACAATCTGCCGTTGAAGTTGGGGACTGAAGGCTGGACCGGGAAGGCGAGTGCGACATGCGAAAACAACTTGTCGTTCATGAGTTTAGAGGCAACATCGTAGCCCAATTGCTCGTTCATGATGCGCGTTGTCTCAGCTCTGCTCCGAACAGCGTGGAGAATACGCCAGACCTGGCGCACAGGCTTCGCGTTCCGAACTGTTACGTCAACGGCACATTTGAACGTTTCCTGTCGAGTATCAACATTGCGAGAGAATGCGCGCTTCTCTGCTATCGAAACGTCGGGGATTTCGGCGCTGCCGATGAAGTGTTCTTGACCTTCGGCGGAAATGACTTTCAGACAGATGTAGCGAATGTGCTTCAGAAAAAGCATAACCACGCTCAATTCCTTCTCGACGAAGTCGTCGAACATTGTCTTGATAAGGACGAGGTCGACGGTGGTTGGCTTGATCGTGCTTTTGGCTGCCTGGGCAACGGTCCGTAAGGGCAACCGCACGACTGTACCCGGGAAGAGTCCAGCAGCGTCTGGACCAAGAGATTTGTCGAAGGCGGCGAGTTGGTCTGGGTACAAATGTCCTTCCGTCAGAACATCAATCCGCACGCCTCCTTCCTGGCCGGCGGAAAATCTCTCGTGTGGGTCGAATATAACCAACTTGCGACCGGAGAGAAAGTGAGGATTGTCCGTGAGCTAAATAAATTACGGTCAAGCAAACGTTAAAAGAGAAGAGGAAACAATGTACATGGTAACAAGAACGAACTCCGATGCCGAACTTTCCGATTTTCCTGGTCAAAAGTCAGAAAAGTGCTTTGAAAATGAGTATCCGAGTTCACGTTTCGTCGGCGGTCTTGCTGGAGCTATGTAGAGTACTTATGGCCTTCCAATCCGAGTCGGAAAATAGGGTGTCGTTGACGGCGAGCAATGCGGGGCCTTGGCATTCAATTAGGTCTGGGTCCACCACTGAGTTCGATGGATGGGTGCGCAAGTCCAGAATGAACGTCTACAGTTTCGAGTGAGAGTCATTCGGAGGTCGTGTTATAAGGAAGAATGTACCAACCTGCTGGGTCGCTGAAGCATCGTCCGAGTTCTGAAGCAACTCGCGCAGAATTCCGTTTCCGAGCGGATACGAGTCCAGAATGCTCTTTATGATCTTTGTGAGGTCCGCGCGTTCGCGGAAGTTCTCTGGCATTTTCAAGAAAATTCGAGTTCAAGCTGAGCGTAGGAGTCAGGTGAAAGAGACGAGTTGGGGGGTGGGACAAGAGGGTAGAGGGCAAGTTTCGGCGTTTCATGAATGGGCTTTAAGATTACAACATGAGGTTAATTTCCGAGAATAGCACAAAAGGGCCAGGCGACGTAATAATGCTGCCCACAAAGGCTATAAAGAGGACAAAGGCTGTAGAGAGGACCCACAGCGGAGGTTATCTGGGCGCTCGTTGACACAGCAGGGTCCTCCGCATTTCCTAGGAAGAGAAAGGATTTTGGAAAATCCATTGTTCTAAAGAGCTAGAAGTCATTGTGGTGCGTTTCGGCGCAGCCTCAGCTTGGCCTCAGCGTGGTTGGAGCAGAAAGGATACTACTAGTTGATGGGATCACCGTCACGACGGCGTTTCGAATCCAACCCCATTTGGCTCGCCACCGTCCAGTGCTGGAGCCTGTCCAGGGAGTTTAGGGCCTCGAAGTAGCCCATTGACCTGAGAAAACGCAGCTCCATAACGAGAGGCGAAGTATGACGGGGAAAAACATGAGAGGACTCGGACGCGATTGTCAAGAACCTGTTGTCAATGATCACGACTTCGAATCTGGCTCAGTTGAACAGTGGATAAGGAGAATTGACTGAGAACTCATCGACGATGCAAATTGAGCGGCGGTTGAGCCAAGGCGCGGGCAACTTTGGGTCCAATGTTGGCGGGCGCCACTTTGTTCGCAAATTGAACTCAAATTGAACTTCCGGTCAACATGGACAATGCTTAGTCCACTCGGCAGGTTTTTATGTCCCCAGATTGTTAGTAGGAGATGGATATCGCTGACGTGCTGATTTTTTACGTCTATGCTAACATGTCGGTCAGCGGCAGCAGGTTGAACCGTGGGAATCATTGTTGAACGAAATTCCCCGTTCTTATATACTTTCGAGCTGTTCCGATGTACAGGCATTGAACGTCGCAAAATCGAGCGTATTTCGGTGGATGCCTGCCAAAACATTTTCTTGAACTCGCATCGTCCTGCCGTCTCTTGTGCCGTCTGAAGAACAATGGATCCCGTCGTCCACGGAAATTGACTAGCCTACGATCAGATCCAAGTGTCAGTCAACCTTCAGCGAGGTGCGCCAGCATTCAGTTTAAGTTTAAGTTGGATCCAACTCACCGGTGACGAAATAAGACGCGGGAGAAGTTATGTAGGAAAGACACGACGTTGGCGACATCCGCGGGCTGGCCTGTTCGAACGTCGGGAATCTTGATGAACTGTAATGAAATAGTTTGCGATGAGTATTCGGAAAGCAAACTGAGGTGATAGTGCACTCGTTTGGTAGCGAATCCCTTGCCGTGTTCCTTGTCCAAAGGGTCGGCGGCTGGAGCTCGAGTCGTCGGACTGAGACGAGTCGGCGAGACTGACACTTGACACTTACTCATCATACCGCCGACTGCTACGCCGTGCTCGCGTAGTTCCCGTGCTGTCCGATTTATAATTTGTACAATGAACGCATGGTGGATCGCCAGGTGGTGCCTACTGGTCATTTGAGTCAGCGAACGGAAAGCCGCCTTGGAAATGCAATAGCCACCGACGCCGGCGAATCCTGCAAATAAAAACGATCAAAACGCATCCTACGTAGTTAGTACGCACTGCTTTGTCGCACCTCGTTGTCCACAGATTGACGCGGCGCCTATAGAGTGGAATTGTTAGACAAGTATAGGTGGTGCAAGAATCAGTGGGTTGAAAAGGCACGCCCACCGGCGCCTTGTTTGGCTATGTGACGAGCAGCATGCTTCTATGAAAGCAGCGTCCTTCTGATGTTTAATTGCCACATCTTCTCCTGAATTTCGATGTAGGTTGGCAATATAGATTCAATTCAACGACCCAAGGAAAAAAATTGAGCTGCACTTACACTCCACGACAGAGCCGATGTTAGATAATCATACTCGGCATCTTCGACCATCCACATGTTTTCAAGGCGACGCCGAGTGAGTGCGGAAGAATGAAGTTGCCTCACAAATTCCAGAGGCGGAGACTGTTGCCTCAACCATCCCCTGTACCTCGTCCTCTTTGGACACATCAGTAGACACTGTGATAGCCTTGCGTACAATGCGCCCGATTTCCTCGACCAACGCGTTAAGAAAGTCCATTTGGCTGGGAAGGACGACGTCGTGGTCGTCAGGCGGAGTCAGTATTGGCCTTTCCGACTCCTTGCGTAGTGCCAGTTACGCTCACCACTCGAGTGAATTAAGTTCAGCATCGTCGGCTCCGAGTCAGCGTGTCTCCCACAATCTCCGCGTCTTCGTTCTCACTCAAGTGACTCAACTGAAATTCGCCGGATTGTGTCTGCTTGGACGAGAATCCACCGACTGAGAAGTGAGCGTACCGAGGGAATTGCCAAAGTGGTCGTCAAGGAGGAACGGTATGTACACGTCTTTGGTTTGTTGGGCACGGGCCGGGAATACCCGAAACACTTTTTCTGTTCACCGACTCAGAGCCTCGAATCGGTCGCCGTAAAGGTGTTGTATGACAATCTAGACCAGGGCGCGCGTCGCACTACCTGGCCACCTCGACGTCTCCTCTGCACCCAGCCGCGTCTAGCCTCACTCAGCACGATCCCACCAGGACGCCAGCAAAAGCAGCACAGACGCGGACCACAATATCATATCTATCATCCACTGGGCCTGCCGCCTGCGTCATTTCCGCGCGCCTCCTACCGTCTAAATGGTGCTTGGGCGGTCGATCCTCTCGAGCGTCAAGGAAGGCACGCCGGCCTCTGACCACCTCGGGAAACATTACGGAGCTAGACAACCGGTGCTGGATCAAGTGCATATGTCCATAGTTCTCATGTGAAACAGGGCGACATGAGTGTGGCTCCAGGCAATAAAAGCACGCTTTGTGGTCGACGCGCAAGTCCAAACGTGCACGAGCTACTGCTAGCTGTGGGCAACCTGCGGCCAGATCTCCCAGATCCCCGCGTGTGGTCTCAAAGCTCTTCACTTAAGTATGCAAATCCCCCAAGCGGGAATTTTAGATGACTCAGAGCAATGAAGTCGAGGACCACTGGCACGACATGAATCTCAAAGCACCACCGTCGCCACAAGACCTCCGTGGCCCGTATCCCCGCTCGCGCTGACCCTTGAGGGCTGTGCGTCAAGAGAATGAGGGGCCCAAGAGGACAGCGATGTCCTGCGAATTTTCGGGAAGATAGGCGGGCTGGCCCTCCAGATACCAATGCGACTATGGTGGACTGCCAGAAGATCAAGACTTGTCGCATCGTGGTAGCCTCGGACGCGGAGGGTGCGTTTCAGAATTTGAGGCTCATAGATAAATTTGAAGCTCGACAGGTCAGGGTCGGTGTTGGTGTCGGTGTGGGATGGAAACAAAGACGGAAAAAATCGGAATTTTTGGGCAAGCTATGGAAGTCTTCCTACTACCTCGACGTCACGTTTCAAGCTCAAGCCTGAACTTGGTCCTAAGCACTGAGCTCTAGCCTCAGCCCTCTGCATATCCATACACTCGGAATTTGGGCCCTACTTTTGTGCAAATGGCTTGGGATACAGTAGGACTAGGTTACTTGTCGCTTCGACTCAGTCGAGCGTACCACTCAAAAACCTTGGGTCAAACAAAATGCAGCTTCAGTATGCAACAATAATCTCTCTCCACCAAGCCCGCTTTGGAGAGAAATTCGAGTCCGATCGATCACTTCCGCCTTGCCTAATAATTCGGTCAGCCACTTTGACATTCCCACTCTTCTTGTCTACAACCTTCACCATCGACAAGAAACCTCTGCCCAGAACTTTTCAATAATCATGTTTAGAATGAAGGTACGTGCTACACGCTCTTCTTCACGTTCAGCATTAACTGACCCGTGCTAGATGCAAGTGAAGTTGTCCATATCGCGGAAGGACTCTTGCAAAGAGCAGTCGTGGACGCCCAAGCCGTTGATGCTGGTCGACAAGTTCAAGGAGGAGGCGAAGACAAAGCCCGTCACGGTCTCGCGCATACTGCGAGCATTGGGTTTGAGGAAGAAGAGGAGCAAGACACCGCTTACTAAAGAATACGTCTATTACGAGGACGAGGCCTGTGCGGGACCCTCCGAGCCTGAATTTAGCCCATCTTCTCGCCCCTCGTCACGAATCCCAACTTTCCTCATCAGCGCGTCCTCTGCTCGCCCGATACTTCGCCCAGCGTCCCAAGCCTTGCGCTTCCGGCGGCGTCTCCGCTCCACTCCCGTGCTTCCCACACAAATGCCACGCCTCCGACCGCGTATTCATACCAGCACACCAACCACAACTCTCTCTGTCCTGGTTTCGCAACCTTCTGCTCTCCGCCCGCGTTTCCGGCCTAGCACAACCACCGTGACCCCGGCTATCGTGTCTCCATCCTCGGGCTCGCGTCTCCGGCCTCTTGTCCTGTGCAGCGTCCCCGCAACAACATCGTCATCCATTCCCTCCCTGTCGCCCGTTCCACGAGCCGCAACTCGTTCGCGGATACCAGTTTATGTCGGTCGTCATGCAAGCTGTACCAACCGGACTGCTCTTTGCGGCCGCGCATCTCCTTCCAGGGTTTCTAAGACAGCGGTCTTGTCAAGCGTGCAACCGGACGCCAAGGTCGCGGAACGAGCGCACAACTCTCAGACGATAGCGTCGAGCAGGATTATGGCGGAGCTGGGGACGCAGACGGTTTTTGGTATGCAAACGAAGGAGAAGCTGCGCCTCATGGCCGACGCCAGTGTACAAACGGAGGAAACCGCGCGTATCGTAGCCGACGCGGCGGTACAGGCGCATGCGCAAGAACCAAAAACCACAGATCCAGAACATCGCGCGGTTGCAGATAGCGCCGCCCCTCACCCTCCTCCCCCTCCTCCCCCACCTCCGCCCGTCAAAGCCACGCGCACACGCATAGTTGTCTCTAAACCCCCGCCCTCTACCTCATCCGACCTGATGACGGAGCTCAAGGAACGATTCGCGCGTCGCGAATCCCTCGGTATCCACCTTCCTGCACTGCACGGCGTTCCCGCACCGGTATCTCGCTCCCCGTCGACTCTCAAATCTACTGTGCTCAAAATGCGGCAGTTTGCGAAAAAGGGCAAGGAGAACGCAGCGCTCCGACAGGAGGAGGAAAGCGAACTCCAGCGCGTGTTCCAGAGGAAGGCGACGAAGGCGAAAAGTAGTGCGGCGGGGGGTCGGCGTCTATTCGGCGTGGTGGACACCAATACGACTACGGCGGATATCCCGGCGCGCAGGAACAAAAGCAAGACGAATCGGATCGCGGTACAGCCGCTCGCAGCGCAAGCAGAGCCAGTGCCCTCGGTCTCAAGTCTCTTCTCTTCCTCTCCTCCCCCGCTCGCCAACCCCCTCAAGGACAGCACCGGTCCCCTACCACAAAGCACCTCCGCAACGCGCTCCTCCTCGAACCTCAAATCCGCCATACAAAGAATACGGCAGTTCGTAACGAAAGAGAAGGAGGACCCGGTGCCGCAGGAGGATAGTGAGCTGCAGCGGGTGTTCAGGAGCAAGGGGGCGGGGGGTCGGCGTCCGTTCAGAGCCGGGGATACGAATTCGACCGCAGGCAGTTCACCCGACCACGCACCGTTACCGCGCCGACGCAAGCTACGCCGCATCGTGGTGCCCCCATTGGCAGAGGGCTCCGTGCCGTCCACAAACCCACAAATCCAATCCGAACTCGAGCGTCTGCGCGCGCAGGGGAAGGTTGGGGGTGGAGGCGGTGTTGGTGTCCGTGTCCGTGGTGTTGGTGGGGATTCAAAAACCAGAAAATCTTACATATCGGAAAGAACAGAAAACTGAACCCCTAGAAAAAACCCTACCTTGTATCGGTCTCCGCCTCTGTGCGTGCATGTAGTAAAAATGTGACTTTAGTTGCTAGCGCTGTGTAAGGTGTCAATGACTTGGTCGCTTCATTTCTTCTCGGGGCCAGTTGCTCACGGCAGGATGATAAGTGAATCCCGGTGGAATAAATCCGGAATGAATCTGTACCAGATACACCTAGAGCGCCACATGAGTAATTCTGGCGGGGCCCATGCGTCTCCTGTTTTTCGTTTTATTTTCCGAGTAACTTCAGTCTCCGCACATCAGATTTATCGTCTGGTCATATGGCAGAGTAACCTTGCGCCGTTCTCCGGCGGATCAATGAGATTCATTGAGCTCCCTGCGCTCAAAATCAGGCGAAAGCGGTTCGATTCATGTTAGAAGTGTAAATAAATCTCGGTAAAAGTCGTTTACATTCAATCATATCTATGCTGAGTCCACCGATACTGCCTCCCAAGATAGGTAAATGTCAGTCATTCTCAGTCGGTTTCCCCACCAAGCCCCCAAAGCTCCACGTTCAGCATTGCACGCTGACGTCGCCGTTCCCGACGAGATTGTCCGCGCCGCCGATGGAGAGGTCTCTGACGCCATTCTCATCGAGGATATCCTGGACGGTAATGACGCAGTCTGGATTGCTGGAGGTGATGCATTAGCTCTACGAGTACTCGGGGAGAGTGGAGGTGGGACTAACGGATATCCGAGGCAGTTGAGATCTCCAGTGAGGGAACCGGCGTTGCCGGGGGCGATGTTGAAACACTGGCCGTTGGCGAGCGGGACGCAGGTGCCGGTTCCGCTGGGCCCGGTGCAGACTTGGCGCGGCGGGTCTTGGCGGGCCTGTACATGTGTGGGAAGCATATCAGCAATCAGCAATATATACACCCGCGCTTTGAGCAGAGAACGCACCACAGGCGCGCTATAGACAGCGACTCCCGAAAGAGCAAGAGAGACGAGGAAGGGAAGTGCGATCGACGCAGAGAAGAACATGAGGAAAAGGTGGAAGAGGTGAAGAGAAAGTGAAAAGAACGGTTTGTAGAAAGAGAATGAGGTTTTAGAACGCGAGGTGGTCAGCTTTTATAGCTTGGTACGCCCGGCACGCAATTCGACGCGTACATAAAATCCAGTGACGGGCGGACCCGACGATGTTGATATATCCACGACGACGTTGACATGCGCATCTCAGGAAACGGCAATTGTTGATTCTTGCGAGAGCTGGGCGCCGAGAAGACACAACTTTAGCATCCGTTCCTCAGCAGATGATATAGTACCAACAGTCAAGTAGAGGCCTCTAAAGAGTGCGCTTGCCAAGCCACAGTTAAGAACACAGAGAGAGAGCGAGATTCGTTGAGCGTGGTTTCCGGAACAGGTTCAGCCTCGAGAGTGAAAGTTCCATACACATAACGACGCCGCCAAGGAAATTTGGTGATACAGAATCAATAGTTCATCAAGAGTTGGGTGGAGAAGTGTCATATTTCGGCACAGCATGGACTCGGGCTCTGAAACAATGGGGAACGCGAGGGGCAGAGCACTGTGGTTACATTCCACATTGAGAGGGGTAGACGTGGGAGATAATTAGAAAGCACGAGGTCAGATTCGATTACGGTCGGCGGGATGGTCGCGGTTGGTTTTGATTTTTGATTTTTGATTTCCGTGGTTCGGACCATCAACTCCAGCGACATCGGCTAGCGTACCGTTGTCAGTTTCTGGTTAGATTCCTGTCTTCAGCACTGTACAGTGGCAATAAACAATAAATTCTTCAATAATGATGAGTTTCTGGGTGGTCCAAGACAAGTCCGAGAAACCCGAAGCCGAAGGCTGGCAGTATGTTGAGTGTGCCACAGCGTACAGAGTAGCTATGAGCGAGCTGTACAAACTCGGTGAAAAGGCTCTTCAGATGTGATGGGGCATTGGAATAGATACATATGAGATGCGAGACATGTTGGGAAGGTTCTCTGGCTTGTTGCTGCTCCAAATTCGCGCTTGGCAGCACCATTGGGCATGTACCTTGCAGACGTCTTTCCGCCACTTTAGCCGAAGATCTTTCAGATAGGACTGAGTTTGTAGACTATCTCAACAACAAGAAGACGCGAAAGCAGCGCAACCATCCTACACTCCGGTGTTGCCCCCAATGTCACTTTTGGCATGCCCGGTGACTACGGACTGCAGAACCTGGCTATTCCGGTTCCATTAAAGAGCTTCGCAACCTGATTAACACACCTCGTGAACAAGCCTTCCATTGGGTATCAAACGAGTTTGACATGCTCACCAATGAGGTGTAAATATACAACACAGTTGGAGGCTTTGTCAGGTTGAGTCATTTAATGCAATGGCACATCTTATTTGCCAGAAAATTGACAATAGCTATGTTTAGACGCTGATGCCTCTTACATTCGACTCTCTTTGATATTGAGTTAAATTTTTGATCATGTAAGCCAAAGCCCTTGAATCTACCATTCTTGGATGGCTTGCCAACTTAAATTCAATGCATCTCCCCCAAATCGAGGCGCAAGGCTTGTGGATCAAGCCTGTTGTACCGTGATAATCCTAAACACGTGATCGTGTTCGATCGTCAGGAGCGCGATTTTGTGTGGTGCTATTTCGGGTTTTTTACTTAAGCCACATACCTGCATCGATCCGCGGTCTCCGCACACCCATAGCTCATCTGGAAAATGACCCAGGTCTATAATGGTCTGTGGTAGACCATATAGAAGAAATAGACGGATAGACTTCCCCCTGTCTATTCTAGACAGCGATAGACATGCCACTTCTGTGGTAGACCGCCGTAGACCGATAGACCGATAGCGCCATAGACGCATAGACACAGGTAGACAGATCGGCGCGCAACCATCATAGTCGCTTACGAGTCGCTTGAACGCGAAACCATCAAAAAAGATCGTTGTTTCAGTCTCAATATAGGTTGAACGCCGAGAGGTCCCAGGAGCAAAGAGGTAGGGGTGAAGATAATATATTCCAAAGCAAGTTCGTAGATACAGACTAATTCTACTGAATTACAGCAGCAAGCAGGCCAAAGGAGCGAACATATCCACAACGGACATGAGGCAGTGAAAGTAGAATAGTGAGGAAATGAGACCTGCAATGAGGGCAAGGGCCAGAAGTGGAGGGGCACTGAAAAGCAAAGAATTGAATGACAATATTGGAAGGATGAAGTGGAGAGACTTGCATTATGTGTTTATTTGTGGAGACAGCCTCAAGTCGCAGGGTGGAAGCCGGTTGAAGGTGGTGAAGGAAAGGAAGATAAGGAAAATTTCCAAGACTCACCCCGTACTTATACCCGTGCGTTAACCGACAACTTGTCTCTCTCGGCAAAGGACTTGTAAAAATTTTCCAGGTCGCAATCAAATACAGTCTGAGAGATGAACCGATTTCGCCAACAGGTCATTCAAGATGTGAACATTGCGACAGAACAGCGTCCGGATGGAGAGAATCAAGCTTCGAATTCACATCAAAGTCTGATGCGGCGTGGAAAGTCTTTAGCGACTGTCTATCGCTTCGAGCTTGTGTCTATGGACGTCTATGGTGGTCTATGGGTCTGTGTCAGATATGGCGGATCTGTATAGACAGGGTCTGTCTATAGGGCTAGAATGCCTTTCCAGATGCTACTCCATACACTGCGGCACACTCGAAATACTGGCCATCTTCGGCCTTCGGGCTTCTCGGACTTGTCGCATCACCCAGCGATGTTATTTACTTTGCATTTACTGAAGAATCTATTGTTTGTCTACAGCATATAGCTGATACGACAGGAAATCACTCAGAAAACTGACCTCGGGCAATGGTACTTTAGCCGATGTCGCCGGAGCTGATGGTCCAAACTGCCGAAATCAAAAATCAAAACCAACCGCGACCATCCCGCCGACCGTATTCGATAGAGCGCCGGATAGAGAAGAAGACGATTTTGAGAGAGCACGGATTTTGTTCACAGATTACAGATTTTTAGGATGTAAACTCGAAGCTGGGAAAACAGCGAACGAGGTGCAAGGGGCTAAAGGAACATCTCGTTGACGGGACTGGACTAATACCAGTGCCAACTTGAAGATCATAGATCTAGATGAGCGTTTGAAGCACTTGAAGCAACCCGACGCAACCAAATACGCGCCCCGGGTGAAGTGGATGAAGCACAAAATCCATGGCTGCTGGAAATCTTTGTGGGTTGCATTCCTTGATGCCAGGAGGCAAGCAGGTACTAGTAGAAGTAGAAAGGTGCCGGTGATTCAACTTGAATTTGATGGCGGTGACTTGATTCGCAACCGGCTTCCTCGAATCCTCCCCTTCAGGTACTTGGCATTTGGATCGTACTCTTGCACAAATGGTTCTGGACTGGACGGTCGAGTCGACTCGAATATGCTCGGACCAAATGTATAACTTCAATGCAATGACTCTCCGCCGATGCCACATACGAAAAGGAAGCCAACATCACCCGCAGTGGATGCTGCCAGTGCGTTCAGCATAACCTTCCGTCTTGCCTAATTGTCGATCAAGCACTTTCCAAAATGATCACGGCGGACTCCGGGAGGCCAACTCTCTTCATTGTTTCTTGTTCACCACCGTCAAGCAACAATCCTCTGTTCTTCGAAATATCAAGAATGTTTGGTCTCAAGGTACGTGGTATTGCTCTTTTTTATGGCCCGTGTTGACCTGTGCCTAGGTGAAAGTGAAGGTGTTGGTTTCTAGAACGGATTCGCGAAAAGAGCGGTCTCTAGGGTTGAAATCGCTGGTTCTGGTAGACAGGCTCAAAACGGAGTCCAAGGCAAAGCCTGTCTCGCGCGTCCTGCGAACGTTGGGGCTGAAGAAGAAGGAGGAAGCCAAAATCGATCTTTCGGCCGACGTGTATATCGAGACTGTCGAGAGCAGCGCCTGTCCGCAGCCCGTCGGTCGTTGTCGTGCGCGTCTCTGAACCTTCTCGTCCCCGTTCACGAATCCCGTCTTCCCTCATTAGCACTTCCTCTGCCCATTTGGTACCTCGCTCTGGCCCATCCGGACTCTCCGAGCAAATAGTCGTTCGTAAAGAGACCAGCATCGTGCCAGAAGCACCAGCCGTCAAAACCTACCCGAAGTCGCTTCAAAAAGTCTCTCGGTCGCGCGTCTTGAGCCGTTCACACCAAGCCCCGCTATCGCGCCTTCAAAAGGTCCCCAGCCTTGCATCTCCGGCCGCGTCTCCGCTCTACCCCAACCGCCACAAACTCGTTCGTGCTGCCCTCACAAAGGCCTCCGGGTTTGCGCCTGCGTCCCCGTCCCCGTCCTACCCCAGTCGTCGCCGCAAACTCGTCCGTCCTGGCTTCGCAACCTTCGGGTTTATGCCTCCGCGCAGCGGTACAGACGGACGACATCGTGGCCGACGCGGCGGTACAGGCGCACGTAAAAGAACTAAAAACCATCGAACACCCTACGGTCGCATCTAGCGTCGTCCCTCCTCCTCCTCTCCCTCCCTCCTCCACTCCCGCCTCCGCCCGTCAAAGCTCCGCGCGCACGGATCGTAGTTTCTAAACCTTCAACCGACGACCCAACATGACTCTTCCGACCTGATGATGGAGCTCAAGGAACGACTGGCACGGCGCGAATCCCTCGGCCTCGCCCTTCCCGCGTCACACGACATCCTCGCACCGGTATCCCCCCCTCCCCTTCGACTCTCAAATCTGCCGTGCTCAAAATGCGTCAGTTGGCGAAGAAGGGCAAGGAGAACGAGGCGCCCCGTAACGCGCTCCTCCTCGAACCTCAAATCCGCCATACAAATAATACGGTAGTTCGTAACAAAAGAGGAGGATCCGGCGCTGCAGGAGGATAGTGAGTGTTCAGGAGCAAGGCGGCAGGGGGTCTGCGTTCGTTTGGCGTCGTGGTTACCAATTTGACCTCGCGCAGTTCACTCGACCACGTATCCTCACCGCGCCGACGCAAGCCATGCCGTATCGTGGTGCCCCCGCTGGCAGAAGGTTTCGTCTCGTCCGCAAATCAGAATCCAATCCGAACTCGAGCGTCTGCGCGCACAGGGAGGAGGTGGAGGCGGTGTCCGTGGTGGAGGGAGAGCAGGAGAAATTCAAAAACCAGACAACAATACCGGAAAGTAGAAAATGGAACACTTGGAAAAATACCAATTTTTGTACCAGTCTCTGTGTGCGGTGTAGTACAAATGTGACTTTTGCGAGTTGCCAGCGCTGAGTGACTCTTAATAATTCTGGTGTCTACGCCTTGCATCTTTGTTCATCCAACCACCACTCGCGTCGCTCATCTTGTCCTTCGCGTACAATGTGGCACTTCTCTACTAAATCTAGGTCCCGACGTTCCTCATGCCAGTTTGAAAGCGTCTCAGGAATCGAGCCAGAGCAAAGTCCGCCCACTGCGCGCCGTTGTGCTCACTGTACTAATTACCGTGCAAAAAAGCGTGTACTGTGCCAGTCCGACTATCTTCTGGACGGGTTCTCCCCCCCTCTCGACGCGACATGCGCTTTGCGCCCCTACTGCGGTGGAGCAATGAGCTCACGCGCTGTGAAAGAAACTCGGCGCGTTCACTCACTCATTCCTATTCTTTCCCTGACTCTCGCTCTCCACTCGCCAACGCCTCGCCCATCCCTCCTCTTTTCCAGTAAAAAACTACGTACAAAGACTGCTCAAACTCCACCTCAAAGTGCCGTATACCAAGCATAGCGCGTCGCGAAGTCGTGGCATCTTCCAAAAGTCCTTCGACCGCGGGTCTCGCCATTATTCCCGTCCATCTCAGGCTTTGAGCCCCCGCCTTCGACCGCGCCTCCGTCACGTTCTGGCTATCGCTCTTTCGAAAACGTTTCCGGGCTCGCGCCTCCGGCCGCTCCTCCTTCCCACATACGAGAAGACCAACAACCCGCGGCTTCACCTGGCGCCCCTCCCCTTCCTCCTTCACCCCTGCCTCCGCCTCCCCCGCCCGCCAAAGCCCCGTCAAAACGCATCGTAATCTCCAAGCTCCCGCCCTCTCCTCCTCCGATCGACGCCGCCGCAAGCACGCTTGGTCAAGGACCGCCTGGCGCGACGAGAATCCTTCGATGCTGCCCTTCCCGTGCCACACGGCACTCCCGCACACGTAATTTGGTTCTGAATTTCACTGTGCTGCGGGTGCGGCGGCTCGTGCTGAAAATGCGGCACCACGGCAGGAAGAGGAGAGCGAGCTCTAGCGCGTCTTCCAGAGGACGGAGGCTGCGAAGGCGAAGAGCGTCAGCGGGCGTTCGGCATTGTGGACATGAATGCAACGGCGGTGGGCGTGCAAGAGCAAGCATTATCGTTTCGCGGTACCGCCGGCAGAGCAATAAGAAGTTATGGTACATCCCCGTGGTCTTAGGCGCTCCCTGTTCTCCTCCGCGCCCGCCAAAACCTCGCACCTCATCGTAGTCTTCAAGTCCCGGCCTTCGGCTTCTTCAGATCGGCCCAGATCGATACTCTTGCCCCGTTACAAGGCACCTTCGTCACCGTTGTGAATCCAGATTCTAATTATGGGTTCACCCGTACCCGACCACCCAACTTCGATCCACAGGCGCAAAATCCGCCGCATCGTCGTGTCCTTGTTGGCAGAAGGCTGCGTTCCGTCAAGAACTCCGCAAATCAAGTCTGAGCTCGACCGTCCGCGCGAGCAAGGGAAGGTTGGGAGCGGGGGCGGGGGTCGAGGTGTGGGCGTCGGAGGTGGAGGTGGCGGTATGCATGGGCATGGGGGTGCAAATGGACAGGAACAAAACAAAAAACCCAGAGCGGAAAGAGATGGGAAACTGAGCTCTTGGGAAAAAACCACAAATTTGTATCGACATCCGTTCTGTGCTCGTGCCGTAGTAAATTTTAGTTTTGAGTCCGCACCAGTGGCTTCCATAGCAACCGGCGTCAGACTCAATTTGAATCTGTCGAGCTACGTACTGTGACATTAGTGTTGCCGCGAAGGTAGCTCGAGCCATTATACCTACCTACTCGTAATCTGGTAGGTAGGTAGGTAGGTAGGATTACACGGCACGGTCCCCCTTAGGAACGCCGGGGCACAGGAAGTAACAGGATGTACAGGCACTAATGTACACCACGGTCCCTGGACTCCATATCCCCGTAGCCGAGCTCACGGTCGCAATCTTTCAACTCGCCGCGGTAGAACTAAAGGAAACACAGAGAAGTGAGTGGGAAAATGATGACCTCATACCAAGCTTATGGGCGAACAACCGGGACAGCATAGAAGAGCTCAAGGCGGAGGTCGCATGGCTGAGTGGTTATCCATGCACCTTGGTCTCCGGGTAAACTAGAGATCACTGGGCCATGATTTTGCATGGGTTCGAACCCCAGTATAAGCAACAAAACTCTATTTTGGAGGTTTAGTGGGTATTACCGTGATTGGACACGGTTGAGTCCCACACTGTTCGGCATTTGCCGTTCGTGCATAAAAGCATTCCTGCCATTGGTCTGAGGTCATAATATTTGTCCCTCAAACATTTACGGATCAAAGGGGCTCATCTTATGAGTTGCCGGAGATCACGACACCTAAGGGTGTAACGTACAACCAAAAAAAAAAAAAAAAAAAAAAAAAAAATAGAAGAGCTCAAGGACATGGTACGCAAATTTAGCCACCAGTGCGATGTTGGTTCGGGAATAAATCATGGTCTTGAGGAAGTCTGTATCAGACAATTGGACCATGAGACGCCTGAGGTGCGGTTCGTTGGAAAATAGTTGAACTAGGAACATTGTGCGCAGTTTAATTAAAGCATCCGAGGATCTGCAAGTAATTAACGCGTGCTCCGGAGTTTCTACGTCCACCTTACACAGCCTACAGAGTCTTTCCGACCGTGGCACGGGTTTGCGCGCATGATCCACGTAACGCCATACTTCAACGACGAGCTGGTGAGTTGAGAGCAGCAGGGAGGTTAGGGCCTCCCGATGTAGCTGAGTGCTCACGAGTGTTAAGTAGTGCCGCATCGTTAGAGTAATTTGCGCCGGGGATTTATCCTTGCGAGGTTCGAGTCGTCCATGCAGTAAGTAAAGCTTGACATTCAAGTCGATGGCATCCTGCAGCCAGTCTTTCATGAGCGTGTCCACCGTTTTACTGAAGTTCTCGACGTCTCGGATCGAGGTGGCGTCCGTCAGAGCAAACACGGGGCAGCGGAAAGGCAGTCTTGAAGCAGCTGTCACCAGATCTCCGATCCAGGATTTTTTACCCCTTGCGTATAGTTCAATAGAACTGTCAAGAGTGGCGCGGGCATAGTCCTGTTTGTTGAGACCGAGGAGATAGACAAGGAAGCGCAAGACAAGCAGGAAACGACGGACTCGCAGAGGGATTATACCAGTTTCCGTGAATAACGGTGCGATTACGGAGCGCGGATGGAGGTTGAGCATCTGTCGAATAAACCGAATTTGAACTTTACTGAGTTGTTTGACATGTACGTCCTCGCTGTCAGGAGAAATTTCGCAGCCGGGGATGAGGTGGCAGTCCACTCTAGCCATGTATAACTCTTTAAGTTCTTTAGGTGTTAACCGACCGGTCATGTCTTCAACCGCTAATATCCGGTGTCCACACCAGCGACTCGTTCGTGCCTTGTTTTTGTAGTGGCCTGCGAGGATATTTCGCGTGTCCGTTCTGAAGGTAACCCCGACGTACTTTTCCTCAGTCTTAATCATCAGGATTGTGGTGCCAAGCGTGAAGACCGGGAGTGGTTGCGGTATTTTTCCGAAGATCATTATGATGGTTTTGACCAAGTTGATCAGGATAAAGTTACGCGCGCACTAGTTCTCCAGCGTGACAAGCTTTGCTTGAAGACCACGGGCAGACAGAGAAAAGAGAAGCATGTCGTCGGCCTGGGCAAGTAGGGAGATGCGGACTGCAGCGAGAAATATATCGTCTTTGTCGGGCATCATCACAAGATCCGCCAGGAAGAGGTTCCACAGAATTGGCGACGCGGGATCCCCAGTGAGTAATCCAATGAGGGCCTTGAAGACCGTGGACTCCATGTCCCCATGCCTAGTGTAGTAACCCATTCGCTTGTACACCATTCGCAGCCAGTCAAAGATGGCGCCGCCCATCCCAAGTCGAAAGAGCTTCAACCACAGTGTTGGTTGGTCCATTGAGGGAAAGGTGTTTGACACATCTACGGCGGCGACGTATAGTGTATGCCCGTGAGCTCGGGCCCATTCCTTGGTACACCGAAGGATAAATGGGTTGTTGTTGGTACGGTATCCCGCTCTGAACCCGTTTTGCCAAGGTGGAATCAAGCCCAAGGGGGACCAAAGATAAGAAAAAACGATATCACCTACAAATTTTTTTCTGGGGAGGTTCGGGGCTTGACCTACCTACCTGCCGTGGGAAATGGCCTTATATAGGCGTCAAATCAGCCGATTTAGATGATTCGTCTCGACGGTGGTCTTCAGGAGGGTTGCCGGAGTGTATCCCAGTATTCCAAGGAGAGAAAACTGGATTGTGGAACGAAACCACTTCTCTGGGGACATGTCAACGAACATTGATTGATACACTTGTACATGTTTGGTCTGGCAGTTAGGCCAGTGTTGGTGGGTTGACTTTGGTGTGATTCGTGCTCTGTATCCTTGAGACAACCTCTGGAAAGATGTCTAGAAGTGCTAGAGTCTACTGGAGCCCCATGTGGGCCCGGATTGTCTATATTTGCTCCCAAAAAAATTGCATGCAAATTTTTTTGTCTGGCAGTTGAGACCAACCTACCTACCCTACCCCATATGGTAATTGCTTATCGTTGGGCCCCCTTGATCAAGCCGCGTGATTCCGCCCAGTCAGCAATCCTCCAATGGACTAGCATCGTCTCACCCTTCAAGAAGCAGCTCTCGAGTGCGATTAACCTGTAGCTGTCTGGATTGTCGTGAGGTTTCAACCTCTTCAATATCCCGATGAGAGCAGTCTTGAACCAAATTGTAGGCCCGTCGTTCTTCTCGATACATTGGTTCCCAAGGTAAGCAAGGTCTTCATTTGGAATTTGAAGCAGGTCCATGTACAATGCCTTGTCGTCACCTGTCGCACTCTCCAAGGAATGTTTGCGAATGTGGTCCTTGAGCCGACCTATATCGTCCTCCGTCCACGGTCTTGTGAAGAAGGCTTCAGGTGTGGTATCTTCAGTTTTTTCGGGTAGCAGAGTCGCCAAGACTTTGTTAATCTTGTGTTGCGCTGAATCAAACTGAGGCGGTAGAATCGCAGATGGGTTCAGTTGCTTCTCAAAGACCTCCTGTAGCTCGTCTGCTGTGACCGAGATCGGTGCCGGTTTGGGATCTGCCAGTCTCTTGATCTCCTTCCAAAATATTCCTCTGGTTGGCGCCTCCAGAACCTTCTTGCGGTTCGCATTTCTCATTGCCACCAGCTTGTCTCTACCACGATGGGCGTACCACCTTCTCCGGAGGGTCCTCCGTGACCCCAGCATTGTTTTCAATGTTCGCGGTCACTTTTGGCACAGGCAATACATTGGTTACTTCTACCATCTGGGGCCGTGGTTCCACCTCAGTGGGAGCATGTACACGGGAAAATTTACAAGCTTTGCGAGCCAGCTCAATTGCGTTTGTCAGATGTCCGTCCTTTGCAGCATCTTTGTGCTTGATTCGGCGGAAGTGCAGCGGTGCCATACGGTTCTTGATTGCCAGCAGAATATGTTTCAAGATGTTGCCATTGGCACATCTCCATCCACAGGCATCGTTTGGAGCTGCATAGTAAGTGATTGAGTGTACCATGTACTCCGAGCGAGTTGAAATTTCCAGGGACTTGAAGATCAGTGCAGATTTAATTGCCAGCAGAGCCGACAGTAACTCACTGCGGGGGCTAGTCTGGTTTCCCCAGACTCTGGCCGAAGAGTTGAGACGCGCATCCGGGCCCCAATAGGCAACAGATCCCGCTGACGCCAATATTTTCCCAGCATCGATGCAGGCACCATGGATCGTGACTTTCAGCGGTTGTGTAACACACAGGACCGGAAGCTTGAGCTGACCTTGGCTCGGATCACCTCGAGCTACCTCGAGGTCCATCAAATTCCGTTTCCACGTAACTCGCGAATTATGGTCGCCACCAGCGGAACTCGCCAAACTCGTACCTCCTTCCCTCTCCACAATCGCCCTGCAACCTTGCGAAAATTAGGATAAATCCTTGTTGAGTCAGTTGTTCCTGGCTGTGTTCCTGTCTCCGTTCCTGCAGCTACAAAAAACATTAACCCTAATGCATTCTTCGGAATTTCTCTGAAACTCCGAGTCTCCGCTTCTGAGGAATAATCTTACGCTGGTTTGGACTCTGGTTTCATCAACACAATTGTTCCAAATGCACTGCTGCTTCAGAGGCTCGTGCCAGAATATTGGGCAAGAATAAATTGTTTCATCACGCAGGCTTTACTTGCACTCTTCATGGATGGTTTCAACCGAAGGATAACTCATTAGAGCGGACTACAATGGTGACAATACAATCGGAAGCACAACTGTTTTGCTCTCATGTCACCAATGGCCTATTGAAGCTCCGTGGTTTAACTTGAAGTATCAACACCTATAATATGGCTGGGGTATTTTTGCCGACTCTGGATGGACAAGACGGAAGTGCATAAGCTCAAGTGTACGCCAGCAATCTGCAAAGTTTTCAGATCTGCAGTAGGTGTGCACTCTGATATCACTCAGTTCAGTCAATTTCCCAGATCTGCACATCATGGCAAATTTTTCTCTGCAACAACTGAGAGAGTTTTTACGACACTGTGATTTATACCTCGTACCCGATGCTACTTGATGCTTGCAATATATCCTTCGATTGTTTCACACTGTGTTGCGTTCAGTAATGCTTGGAGGTGCCTTTCTTTCGTACTTACTTCTTTGTATTCCTTTAGTTCTACCGCGGTGAAACGGTGCACTAGCGTGCAGCCGTGAAATTTAATGATAAGAGAGAGGAAGCGAAGTGACGAATCACTAACACCAACTAACCCAAAATCAAAATATATCACAAACTCCAATCTAATACTTCGTGTTGTTGTTCGGGGAAGTAGAGTACGTATCACTCTTCAAGAAGGGTGTGCAATGGGGGTAATTGAGGAAGGCAATAACTGTGTGATCTGAGCACTTTGTTATGCTAGAGCAGGGACTTCACCCGTTTGAGGGATCAAAGACTCCACAATGAACTCAAGACTTTCAAGAATCTCACGTATCTGTGAGCGTACAGACCCTGACACTGACTGTTGGCGCGCCGAGGCAAAGTAGTGCAGGATGAATATCCTCAGACTGACTTTTACCCGGAGCGGTCCGAACGAGCAGCTGGCAGCAGCTTCAACAACACTGGCTTTTATACAAGACAAGTGGGAGGGCAGGGCCCAAATGTACAAGTACGGGAGGCGGCGGTGCCACTTCCTTATCTATGTCGAGGGCAGCAGGAGTGTCTCCTGGGAACAAGCCCGCACAGGATTCAGCACCCGGCACTTATACAATCTTCACTTCAAAGGGTTGAGCCGGCTCTTATACTGGCGTCCGAGACGGTCTTGTCAAGTGTCCCATATCCTCTATTCTTATCTGTTGCTTCTGCAGTTCTTATGATATCTTTACTGATCTCAAATCCACTATATTGTCCCGATATCTAGGGGATAGTATGCTACTAATACAAACGGTATGGCTGGTTTATATACACTTTATGATAATAAAAGGGGATACTCGGAATTCTCTAGGATCAAGGCTCTGGCGGGTGGACAGCCAATTAGATTGTGAGTATTCACAATACTGCCCCCACCGGAGCTATTCCATGTGCTCTATCTTGAGCACGCCATAGTGCGTGCTCGTAGATCAGGTACCAACTTTATTAGGTAGGCCCTTCCTATTTCTTGCGTTCCTATTCCTGCCCCTTATACCATTACGGATATGAGGTCTTGAGTTGTCTCAGGCGGCTGCATGTCTTGAGCCGCCAGAGACCATTTCTTGGTTGCTCCTCTTCTAGTGGTTTCTAATGGGACCAAGTCCCTTGTGATAATTTGAATAATCACATGTACGTGGTGATCGCATGACCGAGCCACTGCAATGTCCGAGCTGATCCTTAGTAAGGTAGCTGATATCTTATCTTTAGTACCTAATTTCTGGTGCCAATGTTTCCTGCCTCTGGCGGCTGCATATCTCTGGCCGCCAGAGACCATTCCCTAGTTTCTCTGTTCTCTTGCTGCCTCGAGTGGGACCAAGATTTCCATGTGACAATTCGGGTAATCACAGGAGTGCAGCGGCCGCATCATTGGTCGCTATGCAATCTAAGTCTATTTTTACTAAGACATTAATATCTGTCATCTTCATTATCCAATTCCTAATGCAACTAGGCTTCAATGCTGCTCTCACAGTTGTAGGTCTCTGACTGCCAGAGGCCATTTCCTAACTCAATGTCTTTATTCAGACCATCCAACGGCTTCACAACTATAATGCCACTAGCATATTTCTATGCTGCGGCTCCACACTTGTTACTGTCTGGATGGTTGTCCGGTTTCTGTTTCTATAGGCATTTCTTGGTTCTTAATAGAATTACTGTGGCCGCCACATGATCTGCAGCCTAATCAATGATCATTTGTTGTTCCCATTGTGATTTCACCTCCAACGCATAGAGTAGATGGCCATAGACCATACTCATAGCCTAGCGTAATGCCTTTCAATCGAGCCGCAGTAACTCGAAAGAGTTACGTTGTCAAGTCAATCAGCTAATAATGCTTAACCACTAGCTTTCGGTCATCAACAGTGTAGCCTGCCACCCTGGGCGGGTGCACACCCTCAAAGCTAATACCTCACTTCATCTCTACTGATAGTTCGGAAATTGAATAAAAACTGGTGTTTTCATGCGTGTTTTGGTACACACCCTATTAGTGACATGTCGAAAGGCTCTGGTCGTGAGCTCGGCTACAGGGGTATGGAGGAGTCCAGGGACCGTAGTGTACAATAGTGCCTGTACACTCAGATAATTCCTGGGCCCCGGCGTTCCTAAGCGGGACCGTGCTGTGTAATCTACCTACCTACCTACCTACCTACCATTTAAAGTACACATCCGGTGTTGCCCAAATTCCATGACGTGTCCGTTCTCGGACTTCAGATGTGCTCCAGTGAACACAGTTTCTTGTTTCTGGGCCGGAAAAAAATGCAACAGATAGTTCACTGCACTAAAACCCATTTCAGCCCAACCTTGGGGTCACACAACCCAAATGCCCTCGCCATTGAGTGTGTTGCACCTCCATGGGATTCCTGACTTCCATTTTTGGAAGTCAGCTCGAGGCAGCTCGAGCTCAACTCGTGACAACTCGAGCTGATCCAAGATGCCATTAGCCGAGCTCGAGCTACCTTCACCTTAGCTCGCGGCAACACTTGCGTAGATCACTGCTGATGACTCGGAATGATTGAAAGTCACAATGCTCGCAAGTTGTGATGAGAAGCAGAAAAACATTTTAGAGGTTAGTAGAGGCAGCGCAGCGCAGTGGCAAGGAGATTTCCTCCAGGACAAAGTTACTGCCTTCGAGGGAATCCAGTTGCGAATGCACGCCAACACGGCAGTCAAAATCGACTCATCTGCAATGCTCGCCCTGCTAACACTCAACAGAATGTTTCAAACACTCAACCCGCCACCACCCGCGGGCGCGCAGTTCCTGGCGCTGTACGCTTCCTCTCGGACCAGCCCAACCACTTATTATCGGCCTGTTTGCCGGTACGTGTATCCCTCCCGTCAGGGTATGTGGTCAATTCCTTATTTTGGTCAAGTATGGCTCCGATATATTATACATACCGACGCCGCCGTCTGTTGATCTCGACTAGTGGACACTGCCAAGTCACGACGGTTGAGCGCTGGGTTCAGACCATGTATTCAGACCCTTGTTTTTGCGGTGACGAGAGAGTCGGACACTCCATCACCCTCGTTGCTACAACCGTACTTTCCTTCATTTTTGCTAGAACGATACCGTATTGATGATCGTGAGTTGTAAATTGGTGTCAGGACTGTTCCCGTTCGGGTGCGCGCAGGAATGGTCAATCGCCTCCGCGCCGATATACAACCTGTAACACCGCGGACCATGAAATATTGAAGTTCAGAATTCGGAATTACAGTCGGAAAATCATAACCCACAGGCATGGAATAAATAGTGGATTGAACCCTTCTCCCAAGTTACTCGGATCCCAATGTTCAGACCACAAATCCACGATTTGCCCGAAGGGTCACTAGAACAAGATGGAATGTCCATGACTTGTACTCCCCGCCACTACCAGGCATTTCCTGGAGCTCAAGGAATGGACCAGCTCTTTCTCACTGGTTTACCAGCAGCTCCTTCTCTTAGGACTTCAAGCGCTCCACTGGCCCAAAGCCTTGCAGGAGATCCAGCGCGTGCTCCGTCTGGGTGGATGGATCCAGCTCGCTGAAGCCACAGACTGGAAGGAAGGCAAATATCCTGACAAGCCCTGCCTGGAGAAGCTCGCCGCCAGTCCGACGCTTCGCAGAGTCTCGTGGCTTCGATTTGGACTGTGCATACCACATACCACAAATGCTCGAAGAAGCGGTATTCAGAGTGAGGTGCGCATGCAAGCTTCGGGAAAATGGGGCGGGGAGACTGGAGGAGCCAATGTGTGTGTACAGAGGAATAAAGACACCAGTTCTCGCAGCTGGCGGATTTGGGCATGTCGTGTCCGAGGCCGAATACGACGAGCTTGTGAAGGGGACCAAGAGAGAGTTGAACAATATTTCCGGCAGCCAGAAGGAGTTCATTATTACCTGGGGCAGAAGGCCGTGCAGTTGAGCTACAATTAAGTCCGAGTAGAAAGTTTTAACTTTTGTTCTGTTCTTCGAGTTGGCATGGTTTCCCGGGTTTATTGGCTTGGAGTGCTCTGATCTCCGACTCTCCTTTTGCGGACTCACAAAATTGCAAGACTTGGGGTATGCAGACAAAGAGGATTGGCTGCCGAGCGCGGTGGTCTGTTACTCTGTGAGTCTGTATGTACCAAACTCTCCGAGTCAAGCCCTTCCGAGTTGCACTGCCACAGCAAATTTCTGCCGAATACTTACGCCCATGTTGTCTTTTGCACTCGGTCCCTTTTCCAACCATCCGCCAAATTATCAGAACCAGTACATGCTGGTGAACAAGGATGGGTGGCTCCAACTTGCTGCTGTCAATCGACGCGTCCTGGCCCTACCGCCTGAAATTTTAGCAGAGATCTTCCTTTTCTGCCTTGGAGGGCGACCGAACACCCCCGATCCAACTGAAGCCCCTTTGCTGCTTTGCGCAGTGTGTCAGCAGTGGAGAAATATTGCCAGCACTACACCGCAGCTCTGGAGTTCCATATCTGTGGATCTGGAGGGCGACCCACCCTTCGACCTCGTGTGCATATGGCTTTCTAGAGCACGGAGCACCCCTCTTTCGCTTTGTTGGCACGTATATGAGCCTCTTGGCGCGTCCTTCGAAACTATCAGCGCGTTGTCGGGGCAATGGCAAGATGTCGAGCTCAGCGGAGCATTGGCATCACTTCCTATCAATGGAAATTATCCTCTCCTCGAGGGGTTGTGTGTATACCCGCCCTATTGTACTCGTCCGATATCGTCTTTCTGCGATGCACCGAAACTGCGCGACGTTTACATTCCCAGCTATGCGGCAATGATCTGGCTTCCGTTGCACCAGCTAGTCTCATTTCGCACCAATAGTGTTTTCATCGAGGACTGCCTCGAACTCCTTCGCAATGCCTCGAATTTTGTAGCCGCCCGTCTTGGCATTCAGCCGTATGAATCGTCGGCACTGCCTGATACCATTTTTCCACTCCACCAACTCCGATCCCTAACTTTGAGCTGCAACTATGAGACTATAGACCCGATGGTGTCAGTGGCCCTTCTCAAGTGTTTCAAGGTCCCAACCTTTAAAACCCTTGCCCTTGGCTTCGAGTATGACGAGAGCAACGGCTGCAATATATCACCATTCCTATCACTCGTGTCGCAGTCCCACTTTCAGCTGCACACTTTGACACTATCCCTCATACCGACCACAGCCAATGACTTAATCAAATGCTTAAAAGCTACCCCCACGGTCGTTGATTTGAAGCTCCAAATCTCCTACCATATCCTCGACTTAAACCCGGTGCTTGCCCAGTTCACAGGACATCACGATTTTCTCCCCAAGTTGGAATCATTGCATATTGCTTTAACTAATTATGCAACAAACGTGGATGTGTTGGTGATCGTTAATGTGCTTAGTTGGAGGTGCATGAAGGCCACAGCGGCTCGGTTGCAGACATTTCGGTTCACGATGTCTGAAGACTCCGCGGCTGAAGCCAAAAAACAGACAGAAGCTATCAAATCAATTAAATCACATCCCGTATATCTCGAATTGGAGGCGTCAGGGATGGATTTGTACTTTGGGCAGAATGACGATGATACAGATTCATTCATGCATCTGTACTAGTCTTTTCCCACTAGCTTCTCTGATTCAATATGATCTCTTTGACTTGCAGTCATCCAGTCTGAGATTCTTTTTGCGGCGGACAAGACCATAGAGACACGAACTGTTACTTTGTCACCTCCCTGCTAGAAGACACCGTATTGATAATTGTCAGTTGTAGGTAGATTGAGGTCGTTTTAACACCGCGGACCATGAAGGATAGAAGCGCAGAATCAACTCAACTAGAGCCAGCAAAACGTAACCCACAGGCACGGAATAGATAGTGGTTTGACCTTCTCGTGCTACCCCCTCTTCCACGTCACTGGGATGCCAATGTTCAGGCAACAAAGCAACAATTTGCCCCAAGGGTCACCAGAGCAATCGGATGGAACGTCCATGACTCACACTCACCGTCACTACCAGACATTTCCTGGAGCTAAATATGTGCTTCCACACGATGATTTGGAGCAACAGAGGCAAGCTTGAGTCTTGAATATCTCTTCGAGAGACATAGCTGAGCGGGCAACCAGACTGTTGCTCCAGCATAATATTTTGAAGAGCCTCTTCGAGAACAGAGTCATCCTTGCTCCCGTTGGTCTGGCCAAGAGCGATAAGGTCTTGGAGATCGGAACTGGGCCTGGTGAGAGGCTGCCACCAAACCAGATGGGGTGCTAATACATAAACCACATCTAGGATTCTGGATCATGGATCTAGCAGCGACCATTGACCCATCGGTTCCAATGGTTGGTACCGACATCGAACCCCGACTGTTCCCAACGTCTCCCCCAAAGAATATTGAATTTTGGGTGGCATCAGTCACTAGCCTACCCTCGGAATGGACTGACACGTTCTCGCTGGTCCACCAACGGCTCCTTATTATGGGTCTTGAAGTGCCTCAATGGCCCAAGGCAATACAGGAGATCCACCGCGTACTCCGTCCAGGTGGATGGGTCCAGCTCACTGAAACCGTCGGCTGGAAAGGGAAAGAATATGTCGAATATCCTGGCAGGCCTTGCCTGGAGAAGCTTGCCACCATGTACCAACACCTCGCAGAGTTGCACAACTTTGATTTAGACTGCGCATATCATATCCCGCAGATGCTCCAAGAGGCGGGATTCGTTGATATTCGGAGCGAGTCGCGCATGCAAGCTTTGGGAAATGGGCCGGAGAGATTGGAGTAGTTAATGCGAAGAACTATGTTGCTATGTTCCGAGGTATCAAGAGACCAGTTATGGAGGCCAGCGGATTTGGGTGTGTCGCTGCAGAAGCCGAGTACGAGGCACTGGTGAACGGGCTGGAGAAGGAGTGGGACAAGAATCCCGGGAGCGAGAAGAAATTTGTCATTACTTGGGCCAGGAAGCAGTTGGCTTGAATATACAAGTAGTTTGAAAATAGTATTTGCTTTCGACGCTGATGCAGGGATCTGAGGTCAGAGGACACGGCGGCAGTAGTCCAAGTATGACAAAGTCTTGTAACTGGTTCTGGTGAGAGGCTACCACCAAACCAGACGGGGGGTGTTGATATACAGGCAACATCCAAGACTCTGGATCATGGATCTCGCAACCACCGTCGACTCTGCTGTCCATCTGGTTGGGGTCGACATTGAATCCCGACTATTCCCAACGTCTCCCTTGAGGAATATTGAATTTCGAGTCGAGTCAGTGCTGAACCTGCCCTCGGTATGGACTGACACTGGTCCACCAACGACTCCTGATTTTGGGGCTTGAAGTGCTTCAATGGCCCAAGGCGATACAGGAGATCTGCCATGTACTGTGTGCAGGTGGATGGGTCCGGCTTGCTGAAGGTACCTGCTGGAAAGAAGGCCATTATCCCGACAAGCCCTGCTTGAAGAAGCTCATTGCCATATTTCGACACTTCGCAGAGTCTCATGGCTTTGATTTAGACCATATACTGAAGATGCTCAGAGAGGCGGGATTCGTGGATATTCAGAGTGAGGCGCACATGCAAGCTTCAGGCAGATGGGGCGGGAAGACTGGCGTAGCTAATGTGAGGAACCTGATTGGTCCGAAGCCAAGTACAACGAGCTTGTAGAAGGGATTGAGAGGGAGCTGGACGATACTCCTAGCAGCCAGAAGGAGTTCATCATTACCTGAGCCAGAAAGCCGTTGGCCTGAACAGTCGAGCTACAAGTTGATATGAGTAGAATGTTTGGTGGGAAGTTCTTCAAGCTGAGTTTAAGACGCAGAGTGACATCAACTGAGAGGAGTGCGGAGAGTGCCCTTACGGGTTTTCACAATTTCATGACTTGCGCAAAGAACTTCGGGTCTGAGATCTGAGGATTTGCTCAGGAGGCCAATGTGCTCCGGTCAAGCTCCGATCTGCTCCGATATCACCGAAGCACATGTCCCAATCAGGACCATCATCAATATCGCACCGCCACTTCAGATTTTTGCTGAACGCTCATGTCGTCTTTTGCACTCGGTCCCCTTTCCAACCATCCGCCAGATTACCAGAACCAGTATATGCTGGTGAACAAGGAAGGATGGCTCGGGTTTGCTGCTGTCAATCGCCGCATCCTTGCACTGCCACCCGAAATTTTAACAGATATCTTTTTTTTCTGCCTTCCGTTTCGCGGTGGGCGACCGAACACTCCCGACCCAAACGAAGCCCCCTGGTCCTTTGCGCAGTGTGTCGGCAGTGGAGAAACATTGTCCTCAGTACGCCGCAGCTTTGGAGTTCCATATGTTTCGATATCGACTTCGAGTGCGAGTACGGGCCACTCTATGTTGACCTCGTTCGCATGTGGTTTTCGAGGGCACGGAGAATTCCTCTTTGGATTCATTGGGGCACATTTCAGTCTTCTAAACCGTCCGATTCCCTCCTCGAAATCATCTGCGGGCTGTCGCAGCAATGGCAGGATATCGAGTTCGGAGACACTATCCCATTGGCATCACTTCCTCTCCAAGGAATTTATCCGTCCTTGGAGAGGTTGTGCATATACCCGCCCTATAACCATCAACCAATCCTCTCTTTCCGCAACGCACCGAGATTGCGCGACGTTTATATTCCGGAATACACGACCATGATACAGCTTCCTTTGCACCAGCTAGTCTCGTTTCACACAGACAATATTGACATCCAGGAATGCTTCGAGCTCTTTCGCCAAGCCACGAATCTTGTGGACCTCCGTATTGCATTTGCGGTGTACGCCCCGCCAACGCTACCCCATACCATTTTTCCACTCCCCAACTCGAATCCCTCCATCTGAGCAGCGCCGACGAGTCTACGGAACCGGTGCCAATGAGCCTCCTCAAAACTTTGAAAACCCCTGCCTTAAAAACACTTACCCTTACCCTCAACCCCCAGTATTTCTGGAGCAATGGCAGCGACCTCTTCGATACGTCGCCATTCCAGTCGTTTGTGTCGCAGTCCGCCTTTCAACTGCACACTTTGACGCTATCGCATGTACCGAACACTGAGGCCTTGATCGACTACTTGAACGCTGCCCCCACAGTCGTTCACCTCACCCTCCAAATCTCGGATTACGTCGGCAACTCGAACCCAGTATTTGCCAAGCTTACAGGCCATCGCGATTTCCTCCCAAAGTTGGAATCCTTGCATATCGCGCTGTCGGCTCATAATACGCATGTGGATGCGTCGCTGGTGGTTAGTGTGCTCATTTGGAGATGCATGACGAGCGCAGTGGCCCGACTGCAGTCCTTTCAACTGGGGGTGCGCGAAAACAGCGCGGCTGAAATCTCAGGAGCTATCAAATCAATCAAATCGCATCCCGTGTATCTAGAATTGGAGGCTTCGGGGATGGATTTGGACGTTGGACGTAGAACCTATGAGACTGCATTCGTGTAGTATTTTCGCCGCTGACTTCTACACCCTAACGGGAATTCGCACAATCATTGTCTCCATGGTTGTCTCCATGGTTAGATCCCTTTGAATTGGAGTCGTGAGTGGAGATTGTGATTCAAAATTGACCAAAAGAAGTAGCAAAAAAAGCTACAGTGCATGGTGCCGGTAAGTATCGGCGCCAGTATTCCACATCCCATGTACATCAATTGTTTTGAGAGAAACTATGGAGTCAGCCCTACGCACCGATACCTAGCAGACTCGCCCCTCATCCCGCAGTCCGCTAGGCTCGTCTCTTGAATTAAATTTTATTATGGTTCAATGAGGGCGATGGTGCATACATTGAGTACATATCTCCCAGCCGCCTCCCAGTCCTCGCAAAGCTGTTTGAAAAACGCCGAATTTATTTGGTCTCCACATCCGATGCGAACAAGTTTGGATTGCGAATGCAGACCTCTACTTTACGCGTGATTGGCAGCTCGATGTGTACGAGGGCTTTCAAGATTGTGTCAAACCACAAATCCGTGTAGTCCAAGGAGCGCGGATAGTCTGAGTGCGCTGGAAATTCCACTTTTGTCAGCCGGGGGATGCACATTGTTTTGATAATGTAGTCCTCCTCCTCTCCGATCGCGATGGAGTAGTGCATGCCATCCCTGGGCGCCGAGTAATTCCGTCTGAAAGCTGAGCAGGGTACTGCTGGAAGATCTCGGCGAAATCATCCCAGCGCGCAATCCGTATTTCCCGCACGGTTTTGTGTAGATTGTACTGGATGGAGAGGTACTGCCACACCCAATTCCCACCCCAACCTGCCACCTTCCCTTGCGCGCGGGGGCCCTCGAGCTCCGACTTTATTTGTGTATTTTTGGACGGGACGGAGCCCTCTTTCAACGGCGGCACGAGAACCGGCGTATCTCGAACATAGCGGACTTCGGAGTCAAGGCAGACTCACCGATGACAATGAGCGAGCCGCTTTTTGGAGGGTGAGGGACGTCGCCTTGGAATTTGGGTCGCGCCACGTCCCGCTTGAGCGGATCGGAAGGAGATCGAGCTTCGGAGACGAGGGTGGTTTTGTGCGAGGGTTGGGCGGACGGGACTTGGAGAGGAGGACGAGGGAGCTAGTGCGATGCCTGAAATGGTACCATATTCGACTTGAGTTGTTCTGCCGGCGATGCCATAATACGACGATTCTTGTTCTTGCACCTCGGGCCATCCACCGTGGTCGTATTCGTGTCCACGACGCCGAGCGCACGCCGACCCCCTGATAACCTCTGCTCATCCAAGCCCGCACAATCTGACTTTCCAAACTTGAAAGCGGTCAAGACGCCCACGCCGCCAGAATCACTTTCATCTCTTGGTATTGCTGATTGCGGATTTGGGCAGCTAGGTTTGAAACACTAAACTTTGGAAGCTCGCTGCATATGCGGTGGAAGAAACCGAGGACCGAGGGAGAAAGACGCACCAAATTTCAATTTTTGGATTTTGAGTGCAAGAGTCCGCTATTGACCGTTACGCGCTACAAATAAGTAAATCACACGAATATACATAGAACGTTGATAATGCTTGGATCATAATATTGCTTTCCAGAATCTCTATCTGCTTCTGACCTCCAGCATTCAAGTACCTTGCATACGACACACGCGGCGCTCTACGCGTAGCTTGAACAGATTCAAGATGTGGACGGTTACTACTGCTACTGTACTCCGCTCCCTGGCCCTGGAAAGAAATGAAGGGGCACTCAAGTCATTCATACAACATTTGCGATTCACAAAAGTCACATTTTTACTAGTACAGGCAGAGACAAAGACAATACAGGGTTGGGGTGTTCTAGAAGAGCGCTTTTCTGACTCTTTCCGGTAGGTTTTTTGGTTCTGCCCCAAGCGCCCCCGCATGTCCGTCCCCACTACGACCCACTGGGCCACCTCTACCGATACCAACACCGCTTCCACCTCCCATTTTCCCTTGCGCGTGCAGACGATCGAGTTCGGATCGGAGGCGTGGAATTCTGGACGGGACCAAGTCCTCTGCCAGCGGGGGCACGATGTGATGTATTTTGCGACCGCGTATCGAAGTCGGGTGGTGGGACGAGCTGCCGACAGTCGAATTGGCATCCACAACTCCGAACGGACGTCGACTTGCCGCCGCCTTGTTCCTGACCTCCGCAGGCGCGACATTCTTCCTCTCTTTCTGCGCGAAGTGGCCCACCTTTGACGTGTTCTCCTTGTCGTTGGTAACGAACGGGCGCATCCGTACCGCAGCAGATTTGCGAGTCGAAGGAGAGCAGGATACCGGTGCGGCGGTGGTCGTGGCTTGACGGATAAGCACTGGGATACGCGACCGAGTTGCGGCTCTATTGGTAAGCGGAGCAGGCGGGGGTGCGGCGGTGGTCGTGGATTGACGAACGTAGACCGGAATCCGCGAACGAGTTGCGGCTCTTTTCGTAAGCGGAGGGGGCGGCAACTGCGAGTAAGACAGTTTTGTTGTGGCCGTGGGGCGGTGCCGGATGCGAAGTCTGAGACGCGAGCCCGATGAGATTTCTGCAGGCGCGATGGCCGTGGGTGGGGCGGTATCGTTAGGCCGGAGACGCGGCCGGAGGCGTAGGCCTGAAGCCCGTGCTGAAGACAGAGTGGCGGGGGTTACGGCGGTCGCGGTGGGGCGGACACGCACTCGGAGGCGCAAGCCTGGGGGCCGGATTAAAGGAAGGATACCCGGGGTTGTGCTCGGACGGTGACGCGGCCGGAGGCGTAAAACTCGCCTTCCTGACGGCGCAAGCGCGTTTGGGCCTGGTAGGAGTCTTGCACGAAGAGCCGGGAGACGGTTTGACGGCGCGGCGGGGCTTGGGGGGATCGCCGCTCGCGATGTGATATCCTTCATTGACCGCGAGACTCCGTAAGGGCTAGGACGCGGTGCAAGGTCGGCAGAGACAAGCATGGGCGATAGAACTGGATGAAGAACCACTGAAGTCGCGCTAGGGACGAGCGGCGGTCGTGCATCGTACTCGAGCGAAATATAACCATGCGACAGCTCTGTCTTGGGGTTCTTCCCGAGACCCAGTGCACGCAATATGCATGATATGGGCTTCGCCGCTTTCGCCGCCTTGAAGTTGTCTAGTAACAGTTTCATTGTCCGAGACGGTGCCTTTTGATTCTTTTTCGATAGCGGCAGGTTGATCTATGTATGCATGGGTTAATGCTGAACGTGAAGAAGAGCGTGTAGCACGTACCTTTGAGCTAAACATAGTTTAATCTGGAGAACGGATGTCTTCTGCTTGATAGTTGTAGAGAAGAAACGAATAAAGAGTGTCAGCCTCCCAGCGCCGTCCTTTGATGATTTTGGAAAGTGGCTGACCGGCATGGCGGAAAGCTATGCTGCGCGTCGACGGCGATCGATTAGTCAATACCGCGGGTTTTTTCCAATGCTTGCTGGAGGATCGTTGCAGTCAAGTTAAGTATGCAATCTGTAGAGCGCAAGCAGCCGCAAGCAGTTCAGAATGAGAGCCATTTGTGCGACAGTCAAAAGCATTATTCAGAGGACCAGTGCAAATAGGGTGGATGCAGAGACGCTCTGGCCATATTGAGCTTGAGCTGCGAGGTGGGTAGAGACAAGGATAGACGATGCTGGACGAAGAGAGACCGTTGACGTCAAGCTAGTTCCAAGGTCCGCGCTACGACGAGGGTTGCGCGCAGGACTCGAGCTAGACAGGATCAATGACATCAAACCGTGCTTCCTTCTTCCCACACTGTTCTTGCGCTGCTTCAAGCTTCAAGACTCCGACCAAAATTCCCAGATTTTCCTCGCTCGAAACAACCCAAAGTAACTCGGCGGCCCACACGATCCAACGGCGACAGGCTACATCAACATCGAAGCCTGTTTACATGACACTCATGTCTCCTCCAAACGATCCTTGAAGCTGGGCGTGTCCCATACGGATACAATGCTGGTAGGGCCGTACTCGCGATATATCGCGCGTAGGCCGTGGCCCATTATCTAGCCAAGCCCGGGTCGCTACTCTGCTATGCGGAGTGCGTCCTCGAGACGGTCTCGCAGCGTCTGATCCACTGCGACACAGTACACCCATACTCTCCACTGCTCTTGCTCACGACATCCGTTCGCGAATAGACTCATCTGATCTCCGCTTCATCCCAATCGCGCGCCGCCCCGATTGCTCAAGCCAATCTGCGTAACTGGCTCACAATGCGTCGCGCTGGCGAGGAGACCCAGACCGCAGCGTCGACGAGGGTGCATGTGCCCTCGCGACCACGTCGTCTTACTCTTGACCACCAATTCCGATTGCCCACGCGACACCTACACATACTCTAAACGGCAAACCAGGATGGCAGTGAGCGCGCACCACGTACAAGTAGAAGTTTGTGTAGGATTCCCTGCTCATGAATGTACCATATTTTCCCTCCGATCCGCTGCTCAGCATCCGCATTCGCGTCGCAGCCACAACACCTCCAATCTATCCTGACCTGCCGAGTCGGCGTCAGGGAAGCAAACGGCTCAACGACCACCGAGTCGCGGTGCAGGCCATCCGTCATCCTACTCGACTCGATTGGCGTCATTTACGGGCGACGCACTCACCCCTTGCGAACGCAAGGAGCGCTCGTTTGCGTTGAATCCGCGTACTTGCTTGGTCCTTCCCTCCCTCATATATTTTACACAGCCCTCCGCGGTCGGTCAACATGTATAATAAACGTCACATGTATGCAGTACGCTCACCTGCTCTTTCATTACTGAATTTGGGACTGCGCAGACCTTCCTTCCCCTCCTCCCAGCCTGACACTCCACAGGATCAGCATCGAGAGAAGTGCTCCGAGGACGCAAACTACTGTAGGCCATCCTCCCCCTCCTCCCAGCCAGACACTGCCCAGGATCAGCATTACGAGAAATGTTCCGAGGACAAAATATGCTGCCAGCTTCGCTGGGCTCCAGCTGCTGGAACTGGCAAGACCCGCGACTCTTGCGCGTTTTTCATCCAAGTTTCGGTCAAAACTTGCTGTGCCCCCGCTGCTGGAGTCGGCAAGACCCTCGACTTTCGCCTTACTTTCATCCAGGTTTTCCCCCATGCCATTCAGATCTTGCATGGCTGAATTTTCATCCAAGTTTTCGCCCGTGTCATTCAGATCCTGCATGGCTGAATTTTCATCCAAGTTTTCCCCCATGTCGTCCAGATCCTGCATAACGATCAGGACCTCGCTCAGACGGGACTCGTCCCGCATCAAACGTCCGAGGAGACAGCGGAGAAGGGGACGGACAAGGGCGTCCATTTGGGATTTCGTTATAAAGATCAAATCATCATCCTAATTGAATCGCAGAACCAATATCCATTAGTGTCGCTGACAGTTCCAATTGAGTGCGACCCACTGGAAGCTTCTTTCGGAGGGGAATCAATGATTTGTATGTCGATTTTGAAGCAACAATCTCTAACCAGCGTTGGAAATGTCCTCGCGTTTGTAGAAATCTCCCCAGCGCCGCCCATGTAGCCGCTGCGGCTGAACCCGAGTCCAGCAAGTTGCATTGAATGACATGGGCAAGCCAGAATTCAACAGCATACAGCTCGAACTCTGTCAGATGGTCGACTTGAACGTCGGGAATCCCAGAACCTGCCGAGTCCAAGTAACCACATCCAACAATGGGAAAGATCCTGGCGAACAGGAGATTTAATGTGTCAAGGCACAAGTGAGCGACTCGCGCATTGTGGGGTTCGATGAGGACGCGGTGATTGCTTGGTGGTGCTCGTAGAGTCACGTATTCGCGGAAGGAATTATGTAGGATTTGTATAGGTCGGTTTGAGCTGGTCAAACCAGTAACCAGTGATGCTAATTGAACGACAATCAGCTTGACTGGAGGCATGGTGTCATGGAGCTGCTGTAGACCATCCATCGTCAAAGGCTTTTTCTGGACGACCATTACACCCATGACGTGCTGATATCCCTTCACAAAATAGTCATCATCCCACTGACACGACGACATGATGGTGGAATACAGCGAATCCATTTTCTTCTCTGGCGGAAGCTGAGACTCCCGCATGGTCTGCAGTAGCTCCTCGAGTATCTTGTCCGGGCAAACATGGCGGAAAAGGTAATCGCAGATTGTCACAATCCAAATAAAGAGTCCCTCCGCTCGGTCCAGGAGAGTGCTTGTGAGCTGTTGACCCGGCCAGTTCTCCAGCTCATGCTCCAAAGCGATTTCTTTCAGCTTATGGGTGGCATAAAGCGCCATATCCGCAAGGTTGGCTGATCCGTGAATGTCCAGGTCGCGCGGTGTAATGTCAGGGCCAAGGTTACGGAGAATGCTGCGCTCCGGTCGGGAAGTCACAAATACGCGTAACTGCCCAGAAAAGTTGGGGATTTGAGTGCGCAGAATGTTCTCCACCTCCAGAGTCTCTGCATCATGAAGGGCATCAACGACCACGACGATGGGACCAGCAACTCTGCTCTGCATTACAGGCCCCAAAACCAGTTTCTCGAAAACCTGAGAGACCGGTTGCGACAAGGCCAAGTTGAGATTTTCCCGCAGAGCGAGTGAGATGTATTCAGCAACCTGGGGAAACTTGGACCCCAGATCGCGTGCCAAGTTCAGGATCAAATCCCGAGGGCGAGTTCGCCCCATATTTCGGTCAAAGAAAAACGAGGAGGCGAGCAGTTTACAGTCGGAACACCGCTGGGCTATGCTGTGAGCGAGGGCGGTTTTCCCACTCCCAACGACATCGGCGAGAAAGTAAATCTGCTGCATTCCAGAGAGATCTTTGGCCCACACCCAGTCCATCACTTGGTTAATTTCCGCCCGCCGCGTGCCGGGTAAACATGTTCGTTTATCGTCCCAGCCAGCATCTGGGGTGTACGGCAAGGCGGTGAACTGAATCCTGGAAGCTATAAAGATTAATCAGGTCTTGTAATAATTGTGCGGGAGACTAGAATCCTACCGATAATTTCCATGTAGCGCGCAACTGTCGAGGCATGAGTGTGACTGCACGAGATACGTTGAAATACGACACACGATTGTCCGTTACTGCGCGATCATGTTGGGCCAGAAGAATGTTCTCCATCTGTAAATCGGCAATGGCAGCGACATGTATCTGAGTGGTCAGGTTGAGTTTAACCTGCGATGTCAACGTTAAACGGGGAGAATAAAGAACGGGATAGTGCAGGCGCACCTCAAGGAGTTGTATAGCTTCCCTGAGACGTTCTTTCATGCCCGATATCTGGTCCGGGCGAGTGGCGGACTGTAAAAACTGAAGAGCAGTGGATTTCTCCAGGATTCCTTTAACTTCCTTGCCGATTGTCGCCAATGTCCTGAAAGAAGCTTCAACGAGGTAAGAAGATCGAACCACAAATGCATACGACGATAGCCTCTCAATACTCTCTTCAACATCCTCCCTTAATGGTTTGTCCTTAGGGAGTTTTCCAATCACATCGTTGACAATTTTGTCGACGTATTGGCCGAACTCTGTCCAATCTTTCTTATTCGATCGGAAGTCCTGTAACGCAGTTAGTAACCTTAGGAGTAAGCATGAGCGGGTGTACATACCCGAACCAGTTTGACAATATGCACCAAACCGCCGACAACACCTTGCAATGGGGGGAAGCTAGCTGACGATTTTTCCACCACTTCGAGGCAGACGACGGCGACGTCTCCGGACCGTTCGATGATTTTGCCTTTCTTGTCACCTTGCTGACCCATAGCGAAGTGCTGCGAGCGTTTTCGATGCGAGAGGAAATGGCGGGGAGAAAGGGCAGACCAAGATCACAACAGCTCTCCGAATAACAGCATGTTGTGTGCACCTGGACCACGCACCGCATCGGTCTCATTGGATGGTGATCTACGCTGCCGAATTATGATTTGGACAGGTAGGTAGGTAGGTAGGTAGGATTACACGGCCGGTCCAGCTCATGAACGCCGGTTTCCAGGAATTATCCCGGTGTACACGCACTACTAAATACACCATCGTTCCTGGGCCCCTCCGAGTCTCTCTAGCCGAGCTCACGGTCACAGAGGGTTTACTGGTTTCCCATACACAATCGCCGCGGTAGAACTAGATTAACACAAAGAAGCAACAAACAAGTCAGCACATTGACACGGGTTTACCTCACTCAAGCAATTGATGCTACACAGGAATAGCGTAGAATTCAAGGACAATAAGCACACAGAACACAGAACTTCAACGGCTTTCAGGTGTCTCCAGAACACAGGCATTATTGGCCATTACTCATGTTTGCGGATTTTTACTGATATTGCCGCATATGGCAGGTACGTGTGTTGGGGCCGTGTCGTTGCGAGTTTACGATAGCCAAGTAGCAGAGAGAGCTTTTCAGACGAGTCAATATCACCTTGTATCCCCAGGCATGAACCTGTGCACAAAATTCACCACATCCCGCAGCTGAATAAATTGTGGACTGGGATGGCATCGTCGCGGCAGCTTTGGTCCTATTCAAAGCCCAAGACAGTTCGTTCCCACCAGTAAGTTCAAATGAACAGTTTGTGGAGGTCATCAATGTCGTTGTAGGCTGAATATCACATTTGGCTGAGAGCAAGGAGCAGGTGAGGACTCGCAGAGGTGTGATCCGGGTGTATGTGAATAAAGGCACAATTCTGGAACAGCAGTGGGCAGACTGATTGCGGAAATTAACTTTTTGAAAATAATTCTAGTTCTTCCGAATTTGTCAGGGCTTCAATTGCCGAGCTCGATGTCCAGAGTCGTGTGCGGTGCGTGACTGAGCTCTGTGTTGGTGTGGATGTCCTCGATCCGGGACCATTCAAGAACAGGCTAGAACAAGTGAATGCCGCGGACAGCTGCCGAAATGATTTACATCCAGTCTCCTTTTGGCAGTCATGCAGTTGCACGTGGATCTGCTGACTCAGCGTCTCACGAAAAAGGTGAAGGCGAAACGACGGGAGTGGGTTCCGGGCAGCAGAGGGTGCGGAAGAAGGAAACAGGATGCTTTTCTCTAAAAATGGCTACTGGGAAAGTCTTGAAGAGATTGAGGGCTGGGACTATCCACAGGAAAGGCTGGATGCATCAAATGTCTTCTGGATGACGCTCCCCGTTGTCCAACAAGGCCGAAAATATATTTATTGTCCAACTATTGTCTAGATGGGAAGGGGTGGGTAGACTTCTGTGAGGCTGTGTGGCCTTTCGGGCAGACAGACATTCAAAGAGCTGGCAGCCAGCTTCGACATAATATGACATTGGAGGCAATGGTGGCAGGCGACGACAACGATCACGAAAAGAAAGCACACCTGCGGGGCACTCCCAAGCCTCGGACACTTCTGTGGGTGTGCGGGATGGGTAGTGTGGCCGCGCAGGGTGTTTCAAAAGATAAGGGTTTTTTATTTTTGTTTTCTCGCAACGATGACCACAAATTTGGAAAGCACAGCCAGAGGGCAACACTCCAGAACCTCTACGGACACTTCTCTGAGTGTGTAGGGTGGGTAATGTGGCCGTGTGGGGTGTTTCGAAATTTGGTGATGATGGTAGGAATTGTCAACATCGTCAAATCCATCTAAATAGATGCATAATAGAGCGTATTTACACAAGGCCACTTTCTGGCGAAAAGTGATGTGAACTATCAGAAAAGTGATGAGCCCCAAATTGAAATATGGCAATCGTGACTGGGCTAAACAAGACGAACAAGACTTTCATAGACTTTCATAGGATAGAGGGGCGGGATGAAGTTTAAGGGTCTTAAAATTATAG
Organism: Mycena galopus ATCC 62051; assembly: GCA_014925785.1. NCBI lineage: Eukaryota > Fungi > Basidiomycota > Agaricomycetes > Agaricales > Mycenaceae > Mycena > Mycena galopus. Next base: position 715,915 of record WIQG01000024.1, read on the forward strand.
TCGTAGTTATCGTATTGAATTGGATAGAGCATTCTCCAAGTCGTCCTGGCAGAAAAGTACACAAATGTGTTGAGTCACACTCAACATCACATCAGTCAATTGCTCTCGGCTAAAAGTAAGTAACAGATTCGAGAGTCGAAGGGGAACAGGATACTGGTGCGGGGGTGTCGTGTGACGCGGGAAGGGTGCTGTCAAGGGATTTGTGCCGCACGAGGCGATCCTTGAGCTCGGTCGTCAAGTCGGACGAGTCATGCTTGGGTCTTGCTTGGGTCGTCGGTTGAATGAGGGAGAGGGTGGAGGTTTGGAGACTACGATCCGTGTGCGCGGGGCTGCCCCGGGGGGTAGCGGAGGAGAAGGCACGCCAGATGAGATGATTGTGGGTTGACCGACGTACACCGGGATCCACGAACGAGTTGAAGGGGAGGGGGGTGGAGGACGGTCTTGTTGCGGTGGTTACGTGGGGCCGGATGCGCGGTCGGAGGCGCGAGCTCGGACACCAGTTTGAAAGGATGGACGAGTTTGCGGCGGTTGCGCTGGGCCGGAGACGAATGTCGCGAGGCCAGGACGGACGGGGGTTATGGATGGTGTGCTGGAGCTGTGACACGGTCGGAGGCGCGAGCCCGGAGACCCGTTTGAGGGCAGGATAGCCGGGCTTGCGGTGGTTACGCTTGGACGGTGACGCGGCCGGAGGCGTAAGGCTGCAGTCCTTTCTGCATCGGTCTCTCATTGACTGGCAGCTTGTTTTTTTCACCCAATTCTTCTTTTTGCTGGCCGAGCTCTCTGTAATCCTTGCCTGTGAGCATGACGGCGCGTGCTGTATCCGATTCGTTCTGACGAAGGATTCCATGGTCGATGAATGGAATGAGTCTAAAATCATTCGTGCTGCATTTGGCGGAAATATGATGAATGCGAGAAGAGACGCGGTCCTTTCATGGGCAAAAGAGTAGGCGGGAAAGAGTTGGTTTGAATTGGTATAGACCCCGGGCATTTCCGGCCCCCGTGACATCAACCAAAGACGCGTACACACCATCACCAAAAGTGTCCAAAACTGGTAATGGATCGTGACAGTCACGAGGCCCATCAACGTGCTTCCAACGCGTCTCAATCCGTCTCGAGACCTTGAGCGCGCCTCGCCAGGTTCCTCCACGGCTTGGCTGTCATCTCAAGGCTTCTCCAGGCCCTGAGTAACTCTACCCCGTGACGCGGCTTGGGGCCTTTAAGTCGGCTTCCGTTGCTTTGCTGCTCTTGTTCCTGACCACTACCGCCGCCCTTGGCTTCAGTCTCACGACCACTGCCCTTCATCTTTGCCCCAATGCTCTTCCATGCGGTCTACCCTCACTCCTTCTACCTCGAGCACACGTTGAATTCATAGAAAGGGACAAGGTACGTCTACCATCGACTCTTCTGCTTCTCCCTCTTTCTTTCCCCTTGATATACAAGTACCAGCCCTCGTTTCATCTTTACGCCTCCCAAAGGAATGAGGGCGGCACCTTTGTCTGCAATGGTCGTCCCTACACCGTTCGCGTCATGCTTTCTCGTCCTTCTGAATCCTAGCTGCTACTACAACGCAACTAATGGTTCTCATGCCATCTCATACCAGATCTCCTCACGCTCAACCCCATAGCTCTCCTACGAATGGCCTTCTGCACCTCGCTACGCGCTGGTTCGCTGTGCACGGTATCACCCCCATCCGCATCAACGAAGGATTGAGATCATCACACGCGGTGCGTTATCCGTCCTTCCTTGTCCGGGGTGTTCTAACTTCGACCCTCATTTAGATACTCCTCCACATATCGTACGCGCCTCTCTGACTCCGATGCCTTCTAACACGAGGGCAATTCAACGCCGCGCGCATGCTTATCGGCTACTCATTTTTGGACTGGTTTCCTTTCCGGCCTTTCCCCATTTGCAGTGCGCTTGGGTGACTTCCCCCGAGTATTGCCATCAAGCCAACGATCATAGTACGTGCTGCTTCCTTTTTATTTCTCTGTCTAACTCTTACTACAGGCTCACCGTTTTTGACCAGTTTGTTCTCGATCAACACTCGACACATCGCCTCGAGCTTAATCTCGTTGCTATTGTCCCCCTAACAATATTGATGTTCTCGGCCTCTTTCATCGCCTACCCGCACTCTCTTACACTTGCGAGGCGTACAAATTTGGGAGTAACAGTACGTGTACTAACACCATTGCTTATCCTTCCTCTTCCTTCTGGATCTCACCCTCATCCCTCAGCGATGCACCACCTCCGCCATGCTGTCGCCTCCAAGATGCTACGATAATACATATACCGACTGGGTTCGTCCACTCTTCCCGTCTGTTTTGTCTTCTCATTCTTTACTTCTCGTTCGAATGTACCCCAATATATATCTTTTACACGTGTGCTGACTTATTTTCAGCCTCTTGAACTGGTCAAGCTCCCTCCTAAGTACTACCTGGTGTTTCCGATCGACCGTCACCGCTTTCCCTCCCTCGTTTACTTTCCATTGTTCGACCCACTTTCTTCCAGATCTCTTATGCCTTTTTCGCATGATTGTAAGCACCTCCTTCCTCGTCCTTTCCATTATCTGATGGATTTTAATGCAGAAGGCGAAAGCCAAGGGTAATTTATATAGGTATGCCTGATTTTGTGCTGCTCTCTCGTTTTGTCTCTGACCGTCCATCTAGAGAATTCTTCTTTGTCTCCGTGCCTTCAGGTATTTCATCCCTTCAAGCTTTCTCGCCCAATGGTCCATCCTCCGACTTCTTTGCAATTGTACGGACTCCTCCCTTTCCTGCGTCTGTTGGTTCGCATATCTTTACTTACTTGCAGATTCAGAAAACAGGGAATGAATGTGAGTATGTTTCAATTCTATATCATCGCTCGCTCGCGTTGCTGACTAATTTGGCCAGATTACCATTGTCTTTTTCGATTTATTGGTGAGTACTCTCTGTCCAACCTATTTTCTGTTGCTGATTCTCGCTCAGATTGTTAAGAAAGATACTTTTTCTGAACAATACCTGGCGCCACCTTGCGATTGTAAGTCCGAATCTCTACAATCTGATTCCCAATATCTTTGACTCACACTTTGTCTCGACAGTTTACTTTGTCGGTTTGGGTTCTTACATCTTATAATCAAGTCCTCTTCGAGCAGGTGGTCGAGCTGTTCGAGGGGCTACCTACCGATCCATGGGCCGTTGATACGATTGCCTGTACAACCGGTAAGCTTCGCCTACGCTCTTCATATTCATGTACAACTAACAATGGCCAGGATGGTCTTTGATGACGCGGCACCTTCTCTGGACGAGGATGAGGCAACACCTGTGCCCAGCGCCACCAACAACATCCTCGCACAGCGCGCTGCTCGACAGGCCGCGGCCACACCGCCCATCGCACCCGTCATTTGAATTGCTGCCACTTCTCTTTTGCTGCTGAGTTTCGCACCTCGTGTACGTGTCTTGTTAATCTTTTGTGTGGTACAGACTGAATTCATTTGCTCCAAGAACGTCCACTCATTGATTCAGTCTTCCAAATACGGTGTGTACCTTTCGTCCACTTCCGATGTCCGGTCTGACGCTTGTCATTCAGCTAATGCCAATGTCTTATACTCGCTTTCCGACCCGATTCAAATGTACGCACATGGTTAATCACCGATGTATCACTAACTTAAATTCAGGCCTTTAAATCAACGAATTCACGCGCTGTTCCATTTCGTCAAGTTCTTTGTCGCGCTCTTTCCCTAGTTTTTGCTCGCATAACTCAGGTTTCGTCACGGTACGCTTTCTGAGCGTCCTCTCTGGCCATCGTCTAACTTGTTTCCCTGTAGCCTTTCTCTCGCATTCTTACATCTCATGGTACGCACGTCCCTTCCGGTCCGTCTTCACTCGGCTCTTGATTTAGACCGACCAGAACGACTAACGAATGCATGTACGTTCGCGCGATTTAATCATCTGTCCGTCCCTGACCCATTCTTCTAGACAATTGATCCTTTACTGCAATATTTTTATAAGTGCGTGCTTTCCTTTGTCCTACCAATTTTTGTATTGACCTTTGCTCGCAGGAAACTGAATCCTTAGCTGTGTATCAATGGTGAGCTTTGATTGTTCTAACGCTGAGCCTTGCTGAGATTGCTTTTTCCCAGTTGACTGAACCGGTCCCGCCGCTGTATTCCCAAGTGAGTCGGGTCATTCTGTGTTGCGAGCGGTCCTGACGCTATTCTTCGACAGCCCGAACCCTGTAGTACTTAGAATGCCTTGTTGTAGATACGAAATGCATTTGTTTCTTGCGATTAAATAATTCGAATGAGCCAAGTGGAATACGAGCAAGCAGAGCCGAAGCCCTCGAGGGGCCTTGCAAGGCCCACAAACCCTTGAGAGCCTATCTAGCCCTTGAGACCCTTGTAACATATCGGGAGTTTCAAAGTGGACCTATAGGCCTCTTGAGAGGCGTGACCAGGGCTTGGGTACCCTTGCGACACCTTGGGCCTATTGAGAGGGGCTTGAGAGGCCCTTGTGAGGTTCGGCCGCTTTTGGCGATGACAACTCCTCCTTCACGACGACTTTGGCAATTCGCTGTACGGCTTGTTCAAGTCCTCACCAGCGGACCTCTCTCATGTTTCGATAACCTCTGCTCATCCAAGCCCGCACAATCTGACTTTCCGAACTTGAAAGCGGTCAATAGAGATCTCGACGCCCATGCTGAGCGCCACTTTCATCCCTTGGTCTTTGACAACATTGGGCCTGATTGCGGATTTAGGCAGCTAGGTTTGAAACACTAAACTTTGGAAGCTCGCTGCGTATGCGGTGGAAGAAACCGAGGACCGAGGGAGAAAGACGCACCAAATTTCAATTTTTGGATTTTGAGTGCAAGAGTTCGCTATTTGACCGTTACGCGCTTGTAGGGATAGATGCTCCGTTGGTCGGAACGATCTTCCCTCGAGTGGTAGAGCTCAGCCTCAAGCGAGAGAACAGTCGTAATGTAGTCTCGTTCAAGGGGAGTTCTAACGATAGATACAAACAGTGAGTCTTTATATACGTGATCGGCACGGCCGATCGTAGCAACCCCTACATACGCCCTCCCACATTATCCCAGAGAATGTGTAGAAAAAATAGGTAGGGGAATTAATTCAAGCAGTAAAGGAAGAGAGAAAAATTAGAGAGAAAAGTCACACTCATCAAGTAGCCTTCTTCTTTCCATCCTTCACACTCAGTTCCTCCTCCAGTTCGTCGTCAGTTTCCTCCGGCGGTTCCATAAGCTCGTCGTCCTTGGCCTCAGGCAATGGCACCATTGCAGGATCGATTGTCTTGCGGTCCGCGGCGTCCGTCGGACCCATAACATCCGCGTGAAGTCCAGCCTGTGATCCAGAAGCAAGGCCCGGCGTCGGAAGTTTCGAAGTCAGACCAAAAATGTTGGGGCGCGGGTTCGGATTCTGAACATTCCCCGCATGCGGCGGGACCGAAGAGGCGGGCGCAGGGAGAGCTGTAGGTACGTGTTCCGAAGGTGCGAGAATAATTGTCGACTTCGTAAAGTTGGGGAGAGCAGGTTTGGAAACCGGGGCATCAACGTCCATCGCGTCGTCTGTCGCGGCTGAAGCCTTCTTCGCCGCCTTCGCCCGCTCAAATTCCCTCCGCTCGCGCAGTGCCGTCTGCATGTTGCGTTCGCAGGACCGCGCAGCAGCTGCGTCCATCGAACGCGAGCTCGGCCGGCGGTATTCGAAAGGAGCTGGGCGTTCGGGTGCACGGCCTCGAATGGGAGATGGGGACCGTCCGCGAACGATGGGAACACCGTCCGCAAGCGCGCGTTCACGAGCAGGGGAGCGTGAGCGACCACGCGGAATGTCACAATTGTCAGCTAACCCTTCGACATTCTCAGGAGAAATATGACGCGCACGAACGTCACGATCGAACGGAGAACGTGTGCGGTTGCGCTTGCCATCGCCGCGGTCGCGATCGTCATAGTCGCGGTCGCGCCGGTCGTAATCACGCCCACGATACCCGTCGCGTCCGTAATCGGGTCTGTACGTGTCGCCGTCACCGCGCCCATGGCCCCACCACTTGGGTTTTGTGTTGGCCCTTGGAGCACGCTTCGCGAGTGCGACTTGGCCTGCCACAGTCCCCTGTTTAATAAGGGACTGTGCAGCGTCAATCATTGCATCAGCCTGCCTCTGCTGGAGCGCGAGCTGACCGCGCATGTACAAGTCCTGGAAGCTGTCTGTCGTTCGAGACTCCTTGGCATGGCCTTTGCCAGGGATACGTCCAGTGTAGTCATCCGAGAAAGGTGGGAGAATTTTCTTGTCGACGCCAGAGTTTGCTTCTCTGATCTCGAGTACCCAGTCGTCGTACTGGTCCGGAGGAGCAATGGGAGCATTGTCGTGGCGAGCAGGGTCGGAAATGTAAGCAACAAACTTGTGGAACCGAGTAAGCAGTGCGGGAGTCCAGTCCCCTTCGGGGTTATCGTCGTATTGCAACATTTTCGGTGAGGGATTGTTCGGCGTCCCCATGGTATTTAAATGAACTGCCCCGGCAAAGAGTTGAGCATCTTCAGGAGCTCGTTCCTTGCCAGGGGGTAGGTCTCTGATACCCGCCGCTCCATACGCTTCCAGGTATGCAGCAAACGATCGCAAATGTTGTACGTCCTTGTACGCAAACCAAGCCGTATCTCCATGTTTCCATAGAACTTGAAAAATTGCTTCACGTCCTTGTCCTGCGTGGCCCAAAATTCTCTCGACAGCCCATTCCTCGGTTGTGTCACCAATACCAGTAATTTGTGAAACTTCTCGCCCTGGAAATCTCCTATCGTCATTAGGGTTGTGGATCCGCAACAGGGATGAGTGAAAAGCGGGATGAACTCCGCGCTTCTTCAGATCGCCGGCTATATCGAGTTTGAAAGTGCCGTTGGAGTAGTCCTCCAAAATGCGGAACGGTCCGACATATTTCGGGACTAATTTCCTAGACCTATTCTTCGGGATGGACAAGTTTTTGGTAGACAGATAAACCAGGTCACCCTTCGCAAACGGCGAAGGCTTCCGGTGCTTGTTCGCTTGCTTAGTCTGTTTCACACGAGCTTCGATGATTGCGTCGTGAGCCGCGACAATTGCATCCTTAATACGCTGTGCAAACACGCGTACTCCGGGATACTCAGATTTAGCATCCCAGATCATCGGCTGTGGCATGCGGCCCGTGTTTAGGAAAAATGGAGAGAATCCCGTTGTCGCAGATCGAGCGGAATTCATCGCAAACTCAATTGCCGGGAGCTTAATCACCCAATCCTTCTGATTCGGAGAAATGCAAGAGCGGAGCATCTGGACCATTGTCCGGTTCGCGCGCTCAGTTGCTCCATCTGTTTGCGGGTGGTAAGCTGAGGACATCCGCAATTTTGTACCAATTAAAGCATGGAGGCGTTCCCAGAAGATTGAAGTGAATAAAGAATCCCGGTCAGAAATAATTGATTCAGGTAAGCCATGTTTTGAGTACACATGCTCAAATATAACCTCGGCGACGTCCTTCGCGCGGTAGTTCTGCTTCATAGGTACCAGAATCACCATAGAAGACAGATGATCAATGATAACCATGATCATGTCAAAAGCACCATGTCGATTCTTTGAGCTAGTGAGTGGACCAACGAAATCAATTCCGATTGTTTGCCATGGTCGCGAAGGGACAGGCAGTGGATTCAGAAGTCCATAGGGTTTCTGAGTGTTGGCTTTCGAAGTATCACATACAGGACAGGACTTGCAGATTATCTTGATATCATCCAGCATGGATTTCCACCAAACGTTGTCCTTCAAGTAATACATAGTTTTTCGAGGACCCAGGTGAGCCAGAATTGAATGCGCATGGGTTATTACGATCTCCCGAGCACTACGACCTCCAATTAGAATGTCTGGGATGCACAGTATCCGGGTATCGCTGTCCCGCAAGAAAATAAGTCCATTGGAGGTCTCGAAGTTCTTGTAATGATTTGGGTTGTCCAGTACCAATTTGAAGAAGGAATCCTCGGAGTAGCGATCCTTTAGGCTCCCAGGAAGGTCAATTGTCGGGTCTCCTTGAGAGATAATGTCCGTGAGACGAGGTGCAGCCGCGGAGAGTAATTCTTCTTCGGGAGTTTGAGGTAAGATGTCGTTGTTTGTCTCAGTGGGTCCCGCGCTGTCATCTTGTACTTCCACGGTCTTCTTGGGTACCTCTGGCTTCGCTATCTCGACAGGAGCAGGCAAGACATCCTCAGGAACATTAACCGCAGGTATGTCAGCTTCTGTGGGCTCAGGGACATCCTTTAAAGTCCCGCCCTCCAGATTTGAGACTGGTGGAAGTAACTCCCCAGTCTGCGGATTCCTGACGCGCAAGAAAACTTTTGGAAGCGGTTTCGAAGCAGCATTCGGTTTCGTCTTCGATTTGCGCTTCGGTTTCGTCCCGGGAGTAGTGGCCGCAGCAGGAATTTCGATTTCCTGGACTGGGGTGAGTGACGCTAATCCAGCAAAAACTTCGTCCCCAATTTTGACAGGACGAGTTATTCCAGCCATGGAGGCCCTCAGTTTCACAGTGTCAACCTCCTCGTCGTCTACGGGGACGAACTCGCTAGGTGCACGCACAATTCCGGGTGCATCCGCGCTGTAAATCCGTGATAGGGCATCTGCCAAGATATTTGATTCCCCGGGAATGTACTCTATGGTAAAGTCGAATTCACACAGAGTTTCTAGCCATCTTGATTGACGCGGGCTCAGCTTCTTCTGCTTCAGGAAGTGCTCAAGAGAACGGTGGTCCGTGAGAATTTTAAACTTGGCCCCAAGCAGTGAGGTACGGAATTTCTTGAGGGATTCAACTATTGCCAACATTTCAACATCATGTACAGGATAGTTCTGCTGGGCAGTATTGAATTTCCCAGACCAGAAGGCAATAATGTGGGCCGAAGCCATGTCTTTCCCTTGCGCAACCACGCCACTGCATCCGGTTAGGCAGGCGTCGGTTATGAGGAAGATTGGCAATGCATCCGGTGAGTAGTCAATGTTCTTCCGGTGGTGGTCAGCCCATCTAACAACCGCAGCCTTAGTTAATTCGAAAGCGCGCTGTTCAGTATGTGACCAACGCCACGGCACGCTGCCTGTCAACGGTGTCAACGATCCCATCGGGATGCGAATTCCTTCGCAATCCGGTGCCAAGAATCCAACGGCGCCGATGAACGCAGCCAGTAACGTCGCGTTCGTTGGGACCGGCCATTTCACAATGCTATCAACCTTATGAGGGTCCATCTTGATACCCTCGGAATCGACAACGTGGCCGAGAATGTTCAGCTTTTCAACAAAGAATTTAATCTTGTCTCCGTTGAGGTAAAGCTTTTCCCGTCGCAAAATATCGATGATGATTTTGACGTGCTTGACATGATCTTCAGCTGTATCCGAGTAAACGAAAATGTCGTCGAGGTAAACGTCCATGAATTTGCCGATGTATGGCCCAAATAAGTGATTCATCAGAGCTTGGTAAGTTGCGCCGCCGTTGCAGTCACCTTGCTGAATTACCAAACTAGCCATTGTGCCATCCGGCGTATTGAATAGAGTACGGTTTACGTGCTCGGGTTCAACGCGGATTTGTTCGTAAGCCTCCTTCTGATCCAGCATTGACTTGTATTTATGCTGAGCAACGTTCCGTAGAATACCCTCGATGTCCGGAAGAGGAGACGCCATCTTGCGCGTGTTCAGGTTACGTTCACGGCAGTCAAATACCGTACGCAACCTTACACCTGTCTCACCGGGCTTGTTCGGTTTACGAAGCATCAGCATAGGTACCGCATTTGGACCAGCCTGCATCTTCCAGCGTCCCGATTCCAAATATGCACTGCGCTTCTCGCGCCAAATTGGTTTCAAGGGTTCAGGACATTTCGAAGGTCGGTACGAATAAATCTTCGACTCGTCTATAAGAGGAATCTTATGATTAATTGCACGCAGTGGGGGTAAAGCGGTACGGGAAGCATCCACGCAAATATCAGCTGCATACGCCCGGAGCTCAGTGCGTAGGTTCTCGATGTTGTCTTCGTATATATCTGTTGCTAACGAAGATAGTGTAGTGACTTGATCGCCTTCAATAGGCCGTGCTACCGCGCTACCAATACCAATTTGCGGTGGGTCTAATCCAAAAACCAGTTGATGCTGAAATATAAACGGTGTACCCAGGATCAAATCGTAGTTCGCCACGTTCATCACGTCGAACCGGCGATTCTCGTCAATGCCTGCATAACGCAGTTGCACATTGCAGCTGTGATTCACCACAGTGCGTGAGCCGCTCGCCGCCATTGTGACATTGAGAGGTTTTGCAAGTACGTCCGTCTTGATTTTTAACTGATCCACCAGAGTAGTTGACATGAAGTCCGCCAGAGATCCGGAGTCTATCAAAGCTGTAACTGGCTGATCATTGATATACACAACAACAACCAACGGCCGTGGAACCAGGCGAGAAAAATCTCGAATGCGCGACGCTGTACGCTGATATTCAAGTCCCTCAGGTCGGGCTTTTCCTTTGCTTTTCGAGGGACCAGCTGCGCATGCGTGGATGTCGTGGGAGTTTGCGCAAGTATAATTTTGAGAATGATCAGGTTCGTAAGCATCCTCACTTGCTTCTGACTCGGAATCTGATACATCCTGTAGATCAGGCATGACGCCGTCGTTGTCGCCGTCACCATCACTTTCTGCGTCCGAATCCGAGACACTCTGCAAGTCCGGTATGTCATCGTCGGAGTCGCCATCTGAATTCTCGGCGCTTTCCGTGTCCGAGCTGCTCACGCTCTGCAGGTCCGGAATTTCCGAGTCCGTGTCAGAGTCCGACTCATCGCGCATAGCTCTGTTCCTGACCACATCAGCCCAGGCGTCATACGACAGATCCTGTGCTGGCGGCGGTGGTGGCTGAGGGTCTTCAGGACCATCATCAAGATCGGAAGTATCCTCATCAGAGGTAAGATTGCCGCTAGACCAGCTATCTTCCGTAGATAACCCGCCTTCAGTCCAATCTTCAGTTTCCTCAGTCTTTTCAGCCAGCATCTCGGACAGATGTATGTGTTCGCGCTCGAGGTACATGCGTGCGTCCCATTCATCAATGAGAAGTTCGGCATATGTCAACTCGTAGCCGCGGTTATGGAAGGTGTCTGTCAACAGTAGGAAGTCCCGCTCCGAATATTCCAGCAGGAACCGGTCTTTCGCGTGCACTGCCGGTGCATATCCCGGGTCGAAAAAATACGGTACGTTGCCTAGGAGCTCTGAGACAATGTTACTTAACAAAATCTCGCCAGTCAGTGCTTCAGGATTTCGCCGTTTCCTGTGTCTCATTTGATGCAAGAACATTCGGAAAGTCCGTGGGAATCCTTCTGCCGAGTCGACGTAAATTTTGCAGTCGCATACTCCCAGAGGCCTGCGGTCGGGGTTCCGATACTTGAGGTCAATTGCGCGCTTGCGCTCTTGTCGTTTCTTGACCCGCTGCGGATGATTTTCCGTGAGCATTTGATCTTCGACTTTCCATTTTTCATTGTATAGATACATAATGAAATCGAATTCGGGATCTAATAATTGCGTGCGTGAGATCTCATGTGAGTCGTTTGTGTGGCCATCCGAGATGTACCATCCGGTTGGTATAGGAATGATGGTGAACCTGTCCTCTGCGTAAGGGCTATCTTCGGGATCACCGAAGTAATCAAACACAAACGGAACCTCGAGTCGTAGATCCGCTCGCATCCTTTCTACGAGGACCTCGTCAACAGCAGCAAGCTGTTCAGCTGAGACCTCGACTTGCTCAATGTCGACAGAGTAGACCCCCAAGGACTCGGCGTCTTTCAGATCACGCAGCCGTTCAATATCCGCGAACGAAACGGAAGCAACACCGATGCCGCCTTTCTTGCCTGGAGGTTTAAGCCTATTATTCTGGGGGCAGTCCTTGCTCAAGTGGCCAGTCTCGGAGCACGTAAAGCATTTTCCCTGTGCGCGGTACTCATTCATTTGCTCTTTTGTCAACTTGTGGCCTTTGTTGCCTTGCGGTTTTCCAGATCCTTGACCTGATTTTCCTCCAGAACCCGAAGCATCAGGCTGCTTTCCATTGCCAGCCTTGTTGCCAAGGTTGCCATAGGTTGTGCCTCTGCGCGCGCCGTTATCCTGATAGCCTGGCTTTTTCTTCCCGCCCTCCTGATCAGCCTTGCGTTTGTCTTGGCGATCTTTCGGCGGTTTCGATCCCTCTTGATCGTGTTCTTGCCAACGGCTACCGGGTAGGTAGGTAGGTAGGTAGGATTACACGGCCGGTCCAGCTCATGAACGCCGGTTTCCAGGAATTATCCCGGTGTACACGCACTACTAAATACACCATCGTTCCTGGGCCCCTCCGAGTCTCTCTAGCCGAGCTCACGGTCACAGAGGGTTTACTGGTTTCCCATACGCAATCGCCGCGGTAGAACTAGATTAACACAAAGAAGCAACAAAACAAGTCAGCACATTGACACGGGTTTACCTCACTCAAGCAATTGATGCTACACAGGAATAGCGTAGAATCCAAGGACAATAAGCACACAGAACACAGAACTTCAACGGCTTTCAGGTGTCTCCGGAACACAGGCATTATTGGCCATTACTTATGTTTGCGGATTTTCACTGATATTGCCGCATATGGCAGGTACGTGTGTTGGGGCCGTGTCGTTGCGAGTTTACGATAGCCAAGTAGCAGAAAGAGCTTTTCAGACGAGTCAATATCACCTTGTATCCCCAGGCATGAACCTGTGCACAAAATTCACTGCATCCTGCAGCTGAATAAATTGTGGACTGGGATGGCATCATCGCGGCAGCTTTGGTCCTATTCAAAGCCCAAGACAGTTTGTTCTCACCAGTAAGTTCAAATGAACAGTTTGTGGAGGTCATCAATGTTGTTGTAGGCTGAATATCACATTTGGCTGAGAGCAAGGAACAGGTGAGGACTCGCACAGGTGTGATCCGGGTGTATGTGAAAAAAGGCACAATTCTGGAACAAGCGGGCAGACTGATCGCGGAAATTAACTTTTTGAAAATAATTCTAGTTCTTCCGAATTCGTCAGGGCTTGCCGAGCTCGATGTCCAGAGTCGTGTGCGGTGCGTGACTGAGCTCTGTGTTGGTGTGGATGTCCTCAATCCGGGACCATTCAAGAACAGGCTACAACAGGTGAATGCCGCGGACAGCTGCCGACGTCCAGTCTCCTTTTGGTAGTCATGCAGTTGCACGTGGATCTGCTGACTCAGCGTCTCACGAAAAAGGTGAAGGCGAAACGACGGGAGTGGGTTCCGGCCAGGCAGCAGAGGGTGCGGAAGAAGGAAGCAGGATGCTTTTATCTCAAAATGGCTACTGGGAAAGTCTTCAAGAGATTGAGGGCTGGCACTATCCACAGGAAAGGCTGGATGCATCAAAAGTCTTCTGGATGACGTTCCCGGTTGTCCAACGAGGCCGAAAATATATTTATTGTCCAACTATTGTCTAGTAGTAGATGGGAAGGGGTGGGTAGACTTCTGTGAGGTTGTGTGGCCTTTCGGGCAGACAGAGACACTCAGAGAGCTAGTGGCCAGCTTCGACATTGGAGGCAATGGTGCGACGACAACGATCACGAAAAGAAAGCACAGCTGCTGGGCACTCCCAAGCCTCGGACACTTCTGTGGGTGTGCGGGATGGGTAGTGTGGCCGCGCAAGGTGTTTCAAAAAATAAGTGTTTTTTGTTTTTGTTTTCTCGCAACGATGACCACAAATTTGGAAAGCACAGCCAGAGGGCGACACTCCAGAACCTCTACGGACACTTCTCTGAGTGTGTAGGGTGGGTAATGTGGCCGTGTGGGGTGTTTCGAAATTTGGTGATGATGGTAGAAACAGAAGCGAATGGAATCTTGTTCTTTCCCTGAGCATTCGCAATCTTGATGCTCTGCTCATAATTGATGGCAGCACCCTCAAGGCGATAGAGCGATGAAGTCTCGGGATCATAGCCGTCATGCGCCCATTCGCGTTGAATGATCAAGTTAGCACCATCCCAGAATCGTATAACCAAGGCGCGGTCCGTGATATCGCCAATGTTGTTGGCCAATACCTCAAGCTCGGTGCGGTATTCCCGAATAGTGAGTCCGCGTTGTTCGAAACTCTGGAATTTCCGGCGCTGGGTAGTACGATAATCCACGGGGAAGCAATGATTAAATAATTCAATGAAAAATTTATTCAAGGACCATTTCTTTGCATCCCTAGCTACCGTGCGCATGTACCAAGTGTGTGCGCGGCCGTCCAAGTATTTCGCTACCCGAGACACCCGAAGTTTACGCCGGATGTACGTTTCTTTCGACCATCCGCGCGCCTCGTGGACGAAGCGCTCGTACTTGGCCATCACGGGCTCTCCATTATACCTTGAAGGAGGGTCTGGTTTCGCGCTCGCCTGCTCGAGTTTCAAGCGCAGCAGCCTTTCGTTGAAATTTTTCTTGGCATGTTTCTTCGAGCGCTTAGTCCTCTCGGAATCATCGGAATAAATTTCCGATGGCGCGCGGCCTAGCAAACTCCAGTCGGAACCAACACTGTCTTCCGAGTCAGAAGAGGAAGGGCTCGAATCACCACCGGGAGGAGATGCGGGAGGATTTCCAGCACCACCTCCACCCGAACCTTTCTTGGGCTTGTCAGATTTCTTTTTCTTTGACTTCCCCTTCTTGGTTAAAAATGCGGGTAGTTTGGGGTCGCCAGATTCGCCTTCATCCGAGCTCGAAGAAGAATCACCACCATCACCAGGTGGTGGGGCCGAGTTTCCCTTCACCTTGCGCTTACGGGATTGTCCAGATGTATTGGCCTCGGCGTTGACCTCTTGGAACAAGACAGAATCCCTGGGGACTTGTTCCATTGGCGTTGGTCTAGCCTGCGGCTCAGGGTGAACCGTAAACTCTTGCGGGTGGAGAAACTTCTCGGGCCCAGCCAAGTCAGCCTCACGGCCGTGTCCAAATGCGGCAATGCGTGCATACTGCGCATCGAACATGTCTTAGAGACGCTTGGCAATGCCGTAGTCATCGGCAGTTGCGGGGTTGGGCGCGGGTGCATGTGCGTGTACAGGTGTGGCCGAGGGTGCGTAAGCAGGTAAAGGTGGGGCAGCCGAAGTTCCAGCCACCGGTGCGGGCGTGGACTGTTTCGGAAGCCGTACCGTGGGGCTAGTCGGTGTGAATTTGACCTCCCGCTGCCCACTGTTGTGGTCGTCCAAAGCCTTCTGCAAGCACATTGCCAGTAGCGCATCCGCTTGAATCTGATATTCAGTGCGCGCCTTTGCGTCAGCTTCACCGTCAGATACGTAGTCATCATCAGAATAGACACTCGGTCCATCCGCAAAATCTCTCTCTTTGCCTTTTGCATCAGCCGGAATACGGGGGGTACTATGAGCGATGCCGGAAGGTTGAGACGTGTGCGAATTGCCGGTAGTGTTGTTATTCAGAGGGGCGACCTTGATCGACGGGGTGTTGACCTCAGATTCGTGTGCCGTAGTTGTAGACGTCGAACGCGCAGGTTTAACATTCAACGCCTTCATCTTAGCCTCCCTGCGAAGGAGGATTTCCTTCTGGCCAAGAGTTAGGTTGTCACCGATCTCCTTCAGAATACTTTCGGAAGAAAAATTGACATTATCATCGGTACGAGGGGACCAGTGTAAGTCTACGGAAACAGACTCCTGCTTCATCCAGCTAGGAGGAATATTCCCGAGCCCGTCGTCGTGAGTAGAATCAGCCCAGCTAATCAGCGGCGGCTGTCCATCATCCTCCGGACGAACGTCCTTGACGTCGTCTTCCGGAAGATACCGTCCATCGAAATACCGTGGTTCCGAGACCAGCACCGGTGAGAGACTACGAGCGCTGTGGGCGCGCGAGGTCCTCTTGGGTGTGGTAAAACCGTCGTCGTCGAGCCCCTTCTTGATAGGGGTGTCCGATATCGCGCTGTTGCCTTGAGTGTGCATAGGGGTGACAGGGGCGACGTCAGGGGCGACAGGGGCGTCCGACACGGACGCGTTGGCGTCGTGGGAGCCTGACACACTCGTGGTGTCCAGTATTCCGCTCGCGGGGCGGTGCCCAGTCTCGGCAACATCTTGTATGTTGGAGTGGGACTTAGCGCTGTGGCTCATGTTCTCTATAACAGAGGCAGTCAGCGCGGGCAACGGGGAGGATGACTCACCGTTGTCAGTCGAGGTGCCACGGGCATCCATCTCGACGGGGCTTCCATCGGCCGAGCTACTGTCGGTCGAGCTAACGGAAGCCATAGGTACCTTGTGGGAGCGAAGATTATACTTCATCTTCGCGGTCGTTCAGTGTTCTGGTTGGCGGTGTCGGGGGTGATCAGTCCTCGACGATGCCGGTTGTCGTTGTTACGAGAGAGAGAGAGTGTTCAAAAAAGTGTAGGGATAGATGCTCCGTTGGTCGGAACGATCTTCCCTCGAGTGGTAGAGCTCAGCCTCAAGCGAGAGAACAGTCGTAATGTAGTCTCGTTCAAGGGGAGTTCTAACGATAGATACAAACAGTGAGTCTTTATATACGTGATCGGCACGGCCGATCGTAGCAACCCCTACAGCGCTACAAATAAGTAAATCACACGAATCTACATAGAACGTTGACAATGCTTGGATCATAATATTGCTTTCCAGAATCTCTATCTGCTTCTGACCCCCAGCATTCAAGTACCTTGCATACGACACACGCGGCGCTCTACGAGTAGCTTGAACAGATTCAAGATGTGGACGGTTACTACTGCTACTGTAGTCCGCTCCCTGGCCCTGGGAAGAAATGAAGGGGCACTCAAGTCATTCATACAACATTTGCGATTCACAAAAGTCACATTTTTACTAGTACAGGCAGAGACAAAGACAATACAAGGTTTGGGTGTTCTAGAAGAGCGCTTTTCTGGCTCTTTCCGGTAGGTTTTTTGGTTCTGCCCCAAGCGCCCCCGCATGTCCATCCCCACTACGACCCGCTGGGCCACCTCTACCGACACTAACACCGCTTCCACCTCCCATTTTCCCTTGCGCGTGCAGACGATCGAGTTCGGATCGGAGGCGTGGAATTCTGGACGGAACGAAGTTTTCTGCCAGGGGGCGCACGATGGGGTATATTTTGCGTCCGTGTATCGAAGCCGGGTGGTGGGGCGAGCTGCTAACACTCGAATTGATGCCCACCACTCCGAACGGACGCCGACTTGCCGCCGCCTTGTTCCTGACCTCCGCAGGCGCGACAGTCTTCTTCTCTTTCTGTGCGAAGTGGCCAACCTTTGACGTATTCTCCTTGTCCTTGGTAACGAACGGGCGCATCCGTACCGCAGCAGATTTGGGAGTCGAAAGAGAGCAGGATACCGGTGCGGCGGTGGTCGTGGCTTGACGAATAAACACTGGGATACGCGACCGAGTTGCGGTTCTGTTGGTAAGCGGAGCAGGCGGGGGTGCGGCGGTGGTCGTGGATTGACGAACGTAGACCGGAATCCGCGAACGAGTCGCGGCTCTTTTCGTAAGCGGAGGGGGCGGCGACTGCGAGTAAGACAGTTTTATTGTGGCCGTGGGGCGGTGCCGGATGCGAAGTCTGAGACGCGAGCCCGATGAGGTTTCTGCGGGCGCGATGGCCGTGGGTGGGGCGGTATCGTTAGGCCGGAGACGCGGCCGGAGGCGTAGGCCTGAAGCCCGTGCTGAAGACAGAGTGGCGGGGGTTACGGCGGTCGCGGTGGGGCGGACACGCACTCGGAGGCGCAAGCCTGGGGGCCGGATTGAAGGAAGGATACCCGGGCTTGTGCTCGGACGGTGACGCGGCCGGAGGCGTAAAACTCGCCTTCCTGACGGCGCAAGCGCGTTTGGGCCTGGTAGGAGTCTTGCACGAAGAGCCGGGAGACGGTTTGACGGCGCGGCGGGGCTTGGGGGGATCGCCGCTCGCGATGTGATATTCTTCGTTGACCGCGAGACTCCGTAAGGGCTAGGACGCGGTGCAAGGTCGGCAGAGACAAGCATGGGCGATAGAACTGGATGAAGAACCACTGAAGTCGCGCTAGGGACGAGCGGCGGTCGTGCATCGTACTCGAGCGAAATATAACCATGCGACAGCTCTGTCTTGGGGTTCTTCCCGAGACCCAGTGCACGCAATATGCGTGATATGGGCTTCGCCGCTTTCGCCGCCTTGAATTTGTCTAGCAACAGTTTCATTGTCCGAGACGGTGCCTTTTGATTCTTTTTCGATAGCGGCAGGTTGATCTATGTATGCATGGGTTAATGCTGAACGTGGAGAAGAGCGTGTAGCACGTACCTTTGAGCTAAACATAGTTTAATCTGGAGAACGGATGTCTTCTGCTTGATAGTTGTAGAGAAGAAACGAATAAAGAGTGTCAGCCTCCCAGCGCCGTCCTTTGATGATTTTGGAAAGTGGCTGACCGGCATGGCGGAAAGCTATGCTGCGCGTCGACGGCGATCGATTAGTCAATACCGCGGGTTTTTTCCAATGCTTGCTGGAGGATCGTTGCAGTCAAGTTAAGTATGCAATCTGTAGAGCGCAAGCAGCCGCAAGCAGTTCAGAATGAGAGCCATTTGTGCGACAGTCAAAAGCATTATTCAGAGGACAAGTGCAAATAGGGTGGATGCAGGGAGGGGCTGGCGCTCTGGCTATATTGAGCTGCAGTGCGAGGAAGTCGGTACAGGTCGGGAGTCGGGACGAAGTCGGAATCAACCCCATCAAATGCAGCTCTCTCCTTGCCACCATTACCATGATCATAAGATTTATTTTATGGCCCATATTTTTGGGTGCGACTTGACTCCCTGTGGTCGCGATCCGTCTCTGTTCTTTCCTTCCTTCAAAATCACGCTCTTCAAGCTTCAAGTCTCGCACAAAAAGTTCCGCGACTCGTTCTTGACTGGATGGTCAATATTTACTACGATCTCCTCCTAGTAATAATTGGACAATGCCCGTGTTTGAAATCGCAACGGCCCCACTCTGCAGCTTTGAGCTCATGGGAAATTGTTTGCCTCTGACCTACCTCTGACACTGAAAGCACAATCCTGCGCGGTCCCGTTCAAAGAATGTCACTTGGCCGGCGGCCCGCTCGACTGGCCTCATGACCACGGACTGGAGTATATTCGGATCGTTCATAAAAGAGACTTCCTTGCGCGAGCATTCCAGCGCCATGTACCGCTCCGCTCTCTTCACCATGCTCTTCGGGGTTGCTCCCCTCATCTTTGGGCGGCCGCACAACCCCATCCTTCCGGGATTCCATCCAGACCCGTCGTGCATCTTTGTGTCGGACTGGAACGACACGTTCTTTTGCGCCTCCAGTTCATTTAACGCGTTTCCCGGAATCCCCATTCACGCGAGCCAAGACCTCCGGAACTGGAGGCTAATCGGTGGGCAGAAGCACTCCGCCGTTCGTCAGAGCTGACTGGTCTGCGAAGGCAATGCACTTTCGCGTGCGGAGCAACTGCCCACTCTTACAGAAGCGGGTGAGACCAGTTTTTTTTGCCTTTCCTCGGTTAAGCTCGCGATGCGGTAGTGGGAGGCACCAGCGGCATCTGGGCCCCAACACTGCGCTACCACGACGGCGAATTCTTCATTCTGACCACGCTCGTATTCGACAAGATGCTCATAAACGACACGGCGCGTTGGGATAATGTGTGTTTCGCATGATGTGTACATGGAATTTGACGCTAATTTCCACTCAGATTATCCTTCGCACCAAAAATCCCTATGCAACAGACGCGTGGTCGGACCCGGTCCATTTCTTCTTTGACGGATACGACACGTCGCCGTTTTGGCATGAGGACGGGACGGTATATGTTCAGGGCTCGCACCCCTGGGAAGTGAGGTGCGTGCCGTTATTAAATTCTCGAGCGTGGGCTAATCATTTCCAGCCCCCATATCGACCAAATGCAGCTTGATCTCGATACGGGGAATGCGACTCTGCAGGTCCCGATATGGAATGGTACAGGCGGAGAGGTGCGTCCTTGCGACGTGGTCCACGTATTTACTTCCTGATCTCGGCGCGCTCAGGCACCAGAGGGCCCTCATATGCATCTCAAGGACGGGTACTACTATCTCATCATCGCCGAGGGTGGGTGCGGGCTGATGAATACTTCGTATAATACTGACGCGCTGCTGTCCACAGGTGGAACTGGGTTGGGTCACATGGAGACTGGAGCAAGGTCGAAAGAGATTACGGGGCCCTTCACTGCAGCGCCGCACAATCCTCTCCTTACCAATGCGAATACATCCGCGTACTGTAGGCCTCCTCTGTCTTTATAACACACCACTGATGTTGTAGCAGTTCAGACTGTGGGCCATGCCGACCTCTTCCAGGATAGTCGCGGAGACTGGTAAGTATATTCTCAACTATCTTTCGAAAATTCATCTGACGGCGCCTTCAGGTGGGCAGTTGCGCTCTCGACGCGCTCCGGTCCAGAGTATATTTCCTATCCGATGGTACGCTGAATTTTACTAGTATCAATCTTCGTTTCCTTGATCCCGAGTTCAGGGACGCGAGACTGTTCTGACCAACGTAACGTGGACCGAAGGCGACTGGCCTGTATTCGAGAACGTCTCGGCTATTATCGGCGGCCCAATTCTTCCGCTGAGTACATCTATCCCAGGAGAAGGGTGAGCGTGAACCCCGGTCAAATATCCATGACTGACGGATCCAGACCTCTTATAACCGCCCCAGACAATATCGATTTCCCGCCAAACTCAAACCTTCCCCTCCATTTCGCGCATTGGCGCATTCCGGTTCCGACAGCGTATACGATCTCCCCGCCCGGGCACGAAAATACTCTGCGGCTGCTGCCCTCCCTGTTGAATCTAACAGGGTTCGACGAGAACTCGGCACCCACAGGACAGACCTTTGTGGGGCGGCGGCAAGTGCACAGCGAGTTTGTGTATACCGTCGATATGGAGTACGCGCCGCAGGCGCCAGAGGAAGAGGCGGGTGTCTCGGTTTTCCTCGTCCAGGTTCGCGTTGAATTTCAAGTAAGCGGCAATGTTGGGCGCAGCTGATAACGAACTTGGAAGAACCACCACATTGACTTTGGGATCGTCTGCCTCGCCAACGTGTCTTCGTCATGCGCGGATTCTACGGTCTTGCGGATTCGCACAACCTCTTCGACGGCTGTTGGCCCGCGACCAGACACCATCATTCCGCTTGCGCATCCCAACACGACGCGCTTCGAAATCCGCGCTGAGAACGTTACGCACTATATATTCAGCTATTCGCCCACCGGCGACGCAGCGGGGATGGTCACGGCTGGTTACGGGTTGAGCGCGGATGTGAGCTGGGGGTTCACTGGTGAGCAGCACGGTTTGAAAGGCGGCCACGCAAATGAAATGACCGTGTGCAGGGACAATTCTCGGTGTATATGCGACCGGAAACGGGCAAAATGCGTCGACGCCGGCGTATGTTTCGCGCTGGAGGTACGATGGCATCCGCCAGATAATAACCAATGAGGCTGCAGCGTGAGAACTAAAAAGGACTGTTAAAATGTACAGCTTGTAAGAATGTAATCCCACGCCTCCGAGGACGAGAAGCCAGGATGGGATTGAGACCTGAGCAACCACGGGGGTGCCAATATTACCTTTGGCATGGCCAAGCAATATGTTCGACTCCGAATATCAGTCTTTTATGCAAATAGGTGGTTCTTACTCGAGCTTACTCTATTGAGACGAGTCGGAGAGACTCGGGTAGATGTCCCACGTTTCGAATAGTACTCTCGGCGGTCACGGCATCCTGTGTTGGTCCACCTTGCGGGAGTCTCTGTAGAGCCGGCTGCCGCGCGAGCACTACGTTCGCACCACGATCTTCGCGTAGATCATTCTTTCGGAGAAGGTACCTACTTAGTCTTGAAAGAAAGGCGGGCTTGGAACCCGCACCCCCGACACAGGGGCATCATGGCGCCGACGAACTGAGCGGAGTCGTACATTCAGCTCAATCACAGAACCGTATAATATAGTAGATAAAATTCCGTAGGACCTACTCATGGTCTCCTTCAGGAATTTCAAAGTGACCGCCACAGTCTGGTCATCCACCTGCAAGTTGAAGGCGTCGGGAAGTATTTGTATGTTGGAAAGGCTCACACACATAAAGATTTATTCGTGTTGTTCTGATTTCTTGGTACCGCTTAACCCCAAACCAATTCATACATAGGGAGACAGGCTGCATACAGTAAGCGTACATGAACCTCTCCTCCACCAATCTTCCTTGGAGTCGAACGCGTCACGCGGCGACAAGATAAGAAAAGATAGTCACCATAGTTGTCACCATTTGGGCAAGTCCAAGGCCCGAACAATGCCTCCTTTCTCCACTGCCAGTATTTTCATACGATTTTTTGGCCATTTCTACCCTCACCAGCATCGGCAAGTCTACCTTCAGACTGGGTCATAAGATCACACCCTTTCCTTTGTGAACGGTTGCAAATAAGTCATTCGAATTTGAAACATCCTCACCTGACTTGTCACTTTGTTGCCACTCTCTCTTCTTGACCATGCCAGAGAATTTTCGTGAACGTGCGGACGTCACGAAAATCATCAAGAACATCTTGGACTCGTATCCATTTGGGAACGGAATTTTGCGCGAGTTGCTTCAGAACTCAGATGATGCCTCGGCGACCAAGCAGGTCGGTTAAATAACTCCTTTGCTGCAATGACTCCCTGACTGAAGGTCCATCCCAAACTGTAGACATTCATTTTGGACTTGCGCACCCACCCGTCGAAATCGGTAGTCGACCAAGACCTCGTGGAATGCCAAGGCCCTGCCTTGCTTGCCGTCAACGACACCCTGTTTTCCGACTCAGATTGGAAGGCAATACGCACCTTCCATAGCTCCAGCAAGACCGCTGATGAAACGTGAACTTGGGTGCTCAATTTCAACGCATCTTTCTGACTCTTCACCAGGAAAATCGGAAAGTTCGGCATTGGCGTCCGTTCATGTTATCACGTACCTCTTTCTGCTATTTTCCCAACAGTTGTTAATCGTGATTTTATTCAGCTCACAGACAATCCTCACTTTCTCTCCGGCCAAGCGCTGGTTATATTCGACCCGCACGAGAGGTTTTCCGGCGACCGCAAAGGAGGAGTACGAATCGATGTGGTTGAAGAAGGACATCTGTACCCAGACCAATTCGCCGCATTTGACAAATCTCTCTCTCCGGATGCTGATGGGTGCTTCCCGGGTACGGTCGTGCGGATGTCTTTGAGGACCATTGGCCAGGCGGCAAAAAGCACAATTAAGCCCGTCGTCGTCGACCCTTCCGACATCGAGGCCCTGTTCGACGACTTCGTCGAGAAGGAATTGAGCGAAGTTATACTTTTTCTGAAGCATATTCGTTACATTGGTCTCAAAATAATTTGTGCTGACGGCCAAGAGCGCTTCGTCGGTAGTGCCGAAATTTCAGACGTTTCGATAGCAGAGAAGCGAGCATTCTCTCGCGATGCTAACGCTCGACAAGAAACATTCAAATGCGCCGTCGATGTGACAGTCGGAAATGCGAAGCCAGTGCGTCAAGTCTGGCGTATCCTCCATGCTGTACGGAGCACAGATGAGACATCGCGCATCATGAGCCGTCGGTTGGGCTACGATGCTGGCTCAAGATTTATAAACGAAAAGTTGTTTTCCCATGTCGCACTCGCCTTTCCTGTCGACCCTTCGGTTCCCAAGTTGAACGGCAGACTATTCACGGTCAGTGTCTGCGTGTCTTTGTCATCGCATTCGTTTCATACTGTCCACAGTTGCTCCCTCTTCCGATTCATACCAACTTTCCCGTGCATCTGCACGCCATTCTGGCTCTCACACAAGATCGGCAAAGCCTTCGCAACATCGAAGAAAGCGGAACCGGCTCCGAAGCACGAGAAAGGTTCGTGCCTCAGTGACCGCTCTAGTTCAATTCCTCAGCCAAGACCTATCTCCGTCAGGCTGCTCGTTGAATGGAACCGGGCGATTTTTAATGAATTTTTACCAGCGACTTGGACCGCTTTGCTCCGCGTCCTCGTCGACGAGGACGAGGTGAAAGATATATGGTCCGCGTGGCCGGTTACGAGCGGCTCCGGTTATTGGAGCAAAATTTTGCCAAACCTGATGACGAGGGTGTGGGATTCGGATGTCTTCCCATTGTTCCAAAATGCTGGAAGGCATGTCTCATTGTCGTCTGCCCTCATTGCCTCGGACGACGACGACATTAATATTCTGAGGGCCCTGACCAGCGCTGGGTTGGCCATCGTGAAACTCCCTCAGTATCTCAGAAATGTTCTTCCTCCCGCTTCCCACAACCGATTGTTGCATCCAATCAGTGTCAGTGATGCGTTGAAGGTGCGTGTTTCCTTCGAGTTTGCACTGCGCGCTAACTGTTTGTGTCAGAGTCGCATTTCAACATTGGCAGCCACTTCCGAGGAAGATAAAGACTATATTCTGCGGTACCTAGTTGTGACACCTGGCGACATAACTCACGTCATCGGACTTCCCCTCGTACCCCTAATCAACGGATCGCGAGTTTCTCTGTCCGATTCACAATATGTACTGGTGACAACCTCGGAGGGCGAGATTTTTGGAGACTCGGATTGCAACGGGCATTTAATCGCACTTTCCAACATGCCTGTGGACGCTGCAGCCGTCTTCTGCACCGCCAATATGGCCAATGTTACTCGGCTCGACAAGACGCATGTCCGAAACTATCTCAGACACGTCCTCGGCGGCTTCAATTCAGCCGACGATGAAGTCGCCGGTGACGAGGCTTCATCGAAGGTCGAATGGCTAATACGCTTCTGGAAGTGGGTTTCCGGATCGACGTGGGACGACAAACATGGGCTCCTGCTTCTCGTAAATTGCTTTCATTTACTGCCAACTACCCGGGGGACGCTGCGGAGAATGGAGAGTCGTATTCTCTTGCCAATTTCGGGATCAAAGGGGAACAAGGCAATGGCCGCTTGGGGCATCCTCGGTGTGGGTTTCTTGCACCCAAGTGTGGTGCCATACGCCTCTGCATTCCCAGGCGCCACCGTCGCAGTCGACGATGCTCCCTTCCTCATCAACTCTATATCAGCGGAGAAAATATCAAATCTCGACTCGAAGTCTGCGTTGTTGATACAGAAACATCTTATCCAAATGTTGGCTTCTCGGGAAACCTCGCCCCAACTCGATAACCAGAACCAGCAGAAATTCCTCCAATTGCCTATATTTCCAACTCGAGTCCCGATTCTCGATCCAAAAGAAGGGGAAAAGCTTTCTCGACAAGAATTGGGAATCGCGTCTGGGATCGTGATTTACATGCGGGTGGACGACTCCTGCCCGGTCCCGACTGTACGCGAGCACACCTTTTTCGATGTTGTGCCCCGGAGCGGCATTCTTAGCACGGTCGTGAACCTCACGGGAATGAAAAAGGCATTGGACGAACTCGGGGTTCTGGAGATGGCGGTTGACCACCTAGCCGCTCAACCTAGACCAATTCTCGACGCTCTGCTTCATCGAATGATTCACCGTCTTTCAGATTTATCTGAACCTGCCAAAAAGAAACTTCACAATGTTCCGTTCGTCCCAGTTGAAGGCCGGACAGACCGCATCCCTCCATCTCAGGTCATCGACCCTCGATCCAAACTCGCGTCGCTCTACGAAGGCGAGCCTGGAAAGTTACCGAGTGGGCGCTGGGCGCAGGAGCCATATCTGACCCTACTCGCATCCCATGGATTTTTCCAAAGGGAGCTAACAGCTGTGATTGTTGTAGAGCGTATAGCCTATCTGGCGAAAGATTGGCCCGCCGATAATCATTCCCGAATCTTCCTCAAAGCCTGCAAGTTTCTAGAATTATTGGACCGGTCATGGTCGACTATTCACCAGACTTTTAGCATTGCTGACAGTCTCACAAAACCGTGGATGCCTATCCACAGAGACAGGGCCTTGGCTGCTCCCATAGCATCTCGGGACAAGGGGGCAAAGCCGTTGCTGTTTGATTTAGTTCTTTCCACGGTCGAGGGCCGCGTATACAACGAAAAACTTCGGAGGTCACTGGGCTGGGATTCTATTCCGACTAATGTACTGCAGGACCAGTTGCAACATGCACTCACGCATGTCCAACATCGCTATGACCGACTGCATGCCCTCATCACGGAATTCTCACGACGTCCGCTTTCCGACCAACAAATCGCATCCCTAAAGCTCACGGTATCAAACCGTGCATGGGTTCCCATTCAGGATGACCCCCGGAGATCGTTGAAACCAGGCATGCCTTGCTCCGCTCGGAGTCGACGCTCCGTGGTCGCATCAAAATTGTACCGCCATCATTGTTGAAAGGACGAGGAACAAATTTCTTGCAAAAAATGGGTTGCACGGCAAAGTGAGTCGCCCTTCACTTCCATTTGAAAATGATTATTAAATGCCGACTTCAGCCCATGCTTCGAGACTCTGATGGCCGAAGTACAAGTGCTTCTTGAGCAGCGCCCAGATCGAAGCGGCAAGATGTTGAAGGATGCGATAGAACTCTTGAAAGAAATAGCACCGATGCTTCCAGGCCGTTCTCAAGAGGACTACGAGCGTATTTTCGTTCCTGGGAAGGATGGTGGCCTGCATCCCATTTCCCAAGTTTACTTTGTCGACTGCGTATCCGATTTTCTTCCAGAGACGGGATTTGCTGCTCATCCGACAGTTTCCGAATCGCTCGCACGTGAACTCAAAGTTCAATTTTTAAGCTCCCTCGAACTTGGCGAGGACGACGATGAAGATGACTTGCAAATGGGAGAAGACTTCATAAAGCGAGTTGAAGGCGTCTTGAAGGAGCACGACATTTCACACGCTCTAAACGAATTTTTGGCTAACGCCATTGACGCCAAAGCTAGCACCTTTTCGGTTCTGTTGGACGAGAGAACCTT
Source organism: Mycena galopus ATCC 62051 (assembly GCA_014925785.1). Classification (NCBI taxonomy): domain Eukaryota; kingdom Fungi; phylum Basidiomycota; class Agaricomycetes; order Agaricales; family Mycenaceae; genus Mycena; species Mycena galopus. The sequence continues at coordinate 742,730 of WIQG01000024.1, forward strand.
TCCAGGTTCAACGGTCTTGGCGCCCGGTCTTTCTGACTTCCAGAGGAAGCCATCGTTGCTTTTATACAACAACGCGACGTTCACTGAGACCGACTTTCGCGGTGTACGACAAGTTGGCCGAGGTGGAAAACGCTCGAATCCAGATAGCATTGGGCGATATGGTCTTGGGGCGCTGTCCTTGTTTCATTTCACAGATGTATGTTTCCCTACCCTCACTTCCACTGCGAGCTTGACGCGATGTTGTCCAGGTCGTTCAAATCGTCTCTAATCAACATTTTCTCATCCTTGATCCCTCTGGTACCCATCTCCCGCCCGTGAAGGGAAGACCAAGAACATCACTTCTGAGGCGCATCTCTGACGTGGCTCAGTGCGCCTCCTACTTCCCAATGATCTATACAGTTTACTCAACCATATAATAGGCGCTATCCAGACCAACTTTCAGCATTTGACTTGATCCATGGATTTTCAAAGGATAATTCATCCTATCCTGGGGTATGCGATATCTTCAACGACTCCTGCTTTCCAAATCTAATCTCCCACAGACTCTTTTCAGGCTTCCTTTGCGAGATGCACCCAGCGTCCTGTCGTCGACAGTACTGAGGGTGTCGGATTGTGAGAATATTCTCAACGGCTCATATTTCGAGCTTGGCAAAGAAAGTATGTACTTTACATGCCTGGAAACGGTGTCAGCCGCCAGACAGCCACCGATGGTGTGATTTCCTCTAATCCGTTCATTATTCAAAGCTTGACTTGGATTCTTTAGGGGGACAGTGTTCCTCTGTGGTCCGTGCTTGCAGAGAGATCTCCCGCCAAGATGCACGAGCTCGTTTCTGTGCAGGCAAGCGGCCGAGCATCATCGCCACTTTGGTTGGTCACGAAATCGATAACACCGATTTCTTCCGTCCCCCTTGAACACGCCTCTGTTCTTGCTGGAATGGGCTTGCAAGAGAGCAAAGTCGGACTAGTTGTTCGAATGGCGCTCCTCTTGGAATCTTCGGTCGTACCGAAGTCCGAAGGAGTCCCACAGACGGCTCAAACTCACTTTCTCTTCTCCACCTTGCGTCTTCCGGTTCAGACTTCGTTGTCAGCACATATTTCAGCACCATGGGCTATTTCTTCCTCCAGGCGGCACATCATGTTTGAGCGCCCGGATTCGACCGGCAATCGCGTACCTCAGGCAGCATTTAATAACTGGATTCTTGAGACCATCATACCTCCTCTGTACATCTCAACTATCCACGAGGCTGCCAATGCGAAGACGCGCGTACCCAGAAATCCCTTTCCGTGGTGGCCAGTAAACGACACCAACAATAACGACTCCATATCGCGAGCAATCATTCAGGCCTTCTACAATTCAGTCCCACAGTCGGCGGTAGCCATCTGCTACACAGTCAAAACAGACTTGATCGCGCCAATCGATGCTGTGTTCCCCGTTCTCGCAACTCCCCTCGAAGTTCGAGATGTGTTGCGGATGCTCCAAACACCAAATTTTGTGGAGCTGCCGTATACAATTGACAGACTCGTCGCGAAAGCCTCTACTGCAGACCGGCTCCGATCTGTAGATCCTTTGTTCATCCGCGAAGTTCTGCGCGGCCAGCCCACGGAGTTCGCAAACTTGTTCAGTAAGAAGCGCATGCCATCACAACGATTGACGCTGTACTGCTATTCCTCCTGCAAGGAGCAGTCCCTGTTACCGATCTCCCTCTTCTTGTTACTGCGGATGGGACTCTCACGTCCGGAAACCCTCAGTACCCAACCATGTACGCATCCCAAAGAGGCATCCCAGCCATTTTCTCGCGTGGCGAGTTTTTGCATGAAAAGATGGATGAAGGGACACGGTCTGTGCTTACCGAGAGCGCCGATATGAACGTGAGGCCGTTCGACGCCGCGGCCGTTCTTGCCCTTGTGAACCGACGTATTCAACCGCAATTGCGATGCACCCACCCCGAAGGAACCCAACAATGGATCACCAAACTTTGGGAGATCTATCACGATTTACCTGGCCCGCCTACGCCGACCTCCTTGGAATCCCTTCCTCTCATCTCAACCGCAGACGGGGAGTACATATCGCTGCAATACTCACGCAGAGACGACGTGATTCCCGAACCCATTGCATATCTCGCCGTCGTGTCCGCAATGCGAAGGATGGGAATTGTTTTCTGTCGCGTTCCAGAACCGTTGCGCGCGTCCTTCGACAAACCTTTCAATCTAGAGACATTTTTGAAAGCGATCCGGCTCAAAACACATCCTTTTCATTCCCTGTCTCCAGAAGAGACTCGGGAGATCCGTAACTGGATCCGGTCGAGACTTACACCTGCGTAGATTCCGAATCTAGAACGGTGGTGAAAGGTCTTCCGATATGGGATGCTCGACAAGATGGAAGGACCGTCTTGATTGAGCCCGTCGTTTGGAAATGCTTCCTATTGCTGGGGTGGATGCAGAAATTTTCGACGGGTACACGAAACCAGGAGTCGCAATTGCAAATTTCGTCCCTGAACTCGAAACTGTGCGGTCATGGGCCCCAAAAAACGCCGCCGTAACCCCAGTACGGCTTGCCACCGAGCTTATGGCTTTCTCCGATTTGCTCGATTCGACCAACATGGCTCGGTATTCGACTCTGCTAACAGGATTTCTGAACATCGGAGGCACAGGGATGATCCCAGTACCCGATGGAAACCGCCGTTTGCGACAGGTGGACAGCCTTTATGACCATTCGGTCGAGCTGTTCGCAGTAGCGTTGCAGAGCCTTGAACGTAGCCTGTTTTTACACCCAGACTTCCGACACATGCATCCAGAGCTGCGTGCAAAGGGCCTGTGTTCCGAAGTCGATTGGGCCGCCTTCTTCCTTTGCGCCCAGACTGTCGACGGAGATCTCACAACGCGGCATCTTCCGAGTCCGACATCGTGCCCAGGGCCGAAGCTGTCTACCACTTCTTTCACTCGAGCCTCCCAAGACTTGTGATGCAGAACACCAATAAGTGGAGACAGCTGGACGGGTTGCGCTTCATACCGCGACAGGAAAGCCGAAGTCCATCCTCATTGTTTCCCGCAGATTCGTATTGCGAGCATCTTCCCCAAATTGTTCGCCCCTCGCAGATTCTTCTGCAGAAACACGAAAAGATTGCCTGGAGCCAGCGCGCCTTATGTCAAGAAGAGCCGACGGCAGCTTTGAGCGCACTCAACGTGTCATTCGGAACACCGACTGCGGCAGAAGTAGTGAGTGTGCACTGATCTATTTGAGTTTATTGGGATTGATCCCTCATAGGTGAAGCATCTTGTGGTACTGACACAAAATGTCGCCGTTGAACACCCTGGAAACCGAACGTTACTCCAACAAATCTGCGCAACGTACGAATGGCTCAATGAGAACAGAGGACAAGCCAGGGAACATCTTTTAAACACATCTGTTGCCCTTTTCTTGAACGTCGATGACCCGAGCTCAGAGACTTGGGAATGGCGGACGGCCGCCCAGCTCTTATTCGACATTGAATATGATTTCCCCGAGACAAACACGTTCAGGGCTCGCCGATTCCTTCAGGATTATCGTCCGTTATTGGTTGAGGCCGGCGCAGGAATTGAATACGCCGTGGAGTATAGGTCCAAGACGAGAAAACAAGCTGGCAATGCCTTGCGAGACGCGTTCGATGCCATGCGAAGGGCGGGGCAATTGACGGATACTGTGTTCATGCCGACAATAGGTCAGATTGTCGACGAAGGGGCACTTCGCGCTCATTCCACCTTTCTCGCTGCTGCAATCCCACACGTGAGGGACGGACTTTCTGGCTGGGCTGAAAGTCAATCCGGAACCTACCCGTTTCCTGGGAGCTACTTTGGAGCGTGCGCCGTCCTCGGTAAACGAAAAATCCATGACATCCTGCCGATGCTAATCAATTGGAAGATTTTATATACACCGGAAAAATCGAACGTACCGCAGCAGAGACTGAGGATGGGCACATGATCCTTCTACAAGATCTGCTCGAGTTACTGCAGGGTGCAGATGAGTGGGGCATGCTCGAGCTGAAGGATGAGATCGGCAGACTTATTCGAGACAAGAAGTTGTTGTCGCGGGACACATACCAGATGAGTGAGTGGCGCCTGGATATTTGCGGGATGATAAAAACCTCATTCTTTTCAGTTCTCAAAGAAGCTAAGGAATATCGGGCCAAGTCACTCGAGGAGTATTGTGAAGAGTGGGGACGTAAGAACTCTAAATCGGTGCCGCGAGAACCAAACGACGTGTCCATGGGATAAAGTTTCGATAAAAGTCTGGTGTCGACATTTGATTTGGCTTACCCAATAACTAAGCATTCTCGGCAGAACAAATACAGCGGGTGGCGGCTTTGTAGTTGGGCGTTGTACTAGAGTTTCATGTTTGTTGCCAATATCGTGGACAAAACGTGGAGGTGCTGGAGGGAAACCTGTAATGTGGTCGCTCACACCAGAAGCAATCTTCGTCTGTCCTCCGAGTCTTGCTAAAGTAAAAATTCTTCCCCAATGCCTCCGATTCGGGATATGTACGGGATGAGATTCATTTCTTGGACAATTTCCTCGCGCATGGGGTGCACCGCGAAGCGAACGGTTCGACTGCGGCGGCGGTGGATCTCCACATGAGCGCACTGACCACCAGTGATGGGTCTATCGACTCTGGGCGCAGAGCTCAACTTGAAGTACTGAATCAAGGTATCGGTGCAGAGAATAATGTCAAAGTAGGCAGTTAGTGATAGGAAATGTGATAGGTCGGGGAGGCCATCCTGTTACCAAGGGCCAAAGTTTTTTCACGGATCGGATTGTGAGGGAGCGGGGAAACCCGCGTCACCTACAGTCACGACACCGTTACAGTCCGAATCGGTACGGGGTTAACTGCTCCCATCATGTAACCACTACCAGACTCGACGAATGTTAGCCTTTTCCCCGACCGCCAAGTGAGAAGGCTGCGCGCAAGCAATCGAAATATATTCTGGCTCAAAAAACGAAGAAGGATCGGAAGTACCAAGTGGCCGCCCTTTTTCTCAGAAATTCTCTGCCTTCTTGATACACATAGGCCTCAGGTCCCTGTATCGTCGTCAAAATTGAATACCATTTTCAAATTACTTGTATGTTCAAGCCAACGGCTTCCTGGCCAAAGTAACAATAAACTCTCTCTGAGTGCCCGAGATATCTTCCCACTCCTTCTCAAGTCCGTTCAGCAGCTCGTCGTACTCGGCTTCGGAAGTTACATAGCCGAATCCTCCAGCCTCGAGAACGGGTGTCTTCATGCCTCTGAAAACACCGACTTGGTTCGTCGCACATGCTACTCCAATCTCCTCAGCCCATTTCCCCAAAACTTGCATGCGCGACTCGCTCTGAATATCAACGAATCCCGCGTCTGCGAGCATCTGCGGGATATGAAATGCGCAGTCTAAATCAAAGTTGCGCGACTCTGCGAGGCGTTGATACATGGCGGCAAGCTTCTCCAGGCACGGTCTGCCGGGATATTCGACGTGTTCTCTCCCTTTCCAGCCGGCGGTTTCAGCGAGCTGGACCCATCCACCCGGACGGAGTACGCGGTGGATCTCCTGTATCGCCTTGGGCCATTGAGGCACTTCAAGCCCCCATGATAAGGAGCCGTTGATGGACCAGGGAGAACAGGCCAGTCCATTCCGAGGGTAGGCTGGTGACTGACGCCACCCGAAATTCAATATTCTTCGGGGGAGACGTTGGGAACAGTCGAGGTTCGATGTCGGTACCAACCATCGGAACCGATGAGTCGACGGTGGTCGCAAGATCCATGATCCAGAGCCCTAGATGCGGTTTGTGTATTAGCACCCCATCTGGTTTGGTGGCAGCCTCTCACCAGGCCCAGTTCCGATCTCCAAGACCTTATCGCTCTTGGCCAGGCTAACGGGGGCGAGGAGGATCCGGTCCTCGAAGATGCTCTTCAACATATTATGCTGGAGTAACAGTCTGGTTTCCCGCTCAGCTACATCTCTTGCAGACAACATTCCAAACTTGCCTCTGTCGCTCCAAATCGTCGTGTGGGAGCACATATTTAGATCCAGGAAATGTCTGGTAGTGGCGGGGAGCGTGAATGTGGATTGCGGAGACTGCGTTCTCCTCTGGTGAGTCGGACATTGCCAATGTTTGGAAGAGGGTGGATGGTTTGACGTTCCTATATCGCAGCTTATGCAGGCGGCGCTTGGCGAAAATTTTGACGGTCACAATTTTTTCCCTCATTATTGTCCTGGCCTTTTCGGCTCCGTCGCACTTGATGGGGGACGGCGCGCCAGCTGAATTATTTGGATGCTGGATCTCACCAGGTGCGCCTCGTCCGGTCGTACCACAAATTGTGATAGGTCGTGGAGGGCGTTCTTGCTACCAAGGGCGACAGTTGGATGGTGTTTCCGCACATTTGAGAAGAGTCACTATCGATGCGAAAAGTAGTTGTATCCTTGATGTATATGCCGGAATGTGGACGTCGCAGTCTCGGTGCATTGCGAAAAGACGAGATCGGACGATCGAGGTAGATGAAGGAGAGGGCTAATGATTTCGAACAGAGAATGGTACGTATAGCGAGACCCCAGGGGTCCCAGTGAATCCAGAAAGAGGAGTTCCGTGCTCTCCAAAGCCACATGCGCACGAGGTCGACGTAGAGTGGTTCGTGCTCGAAGTCTATCTCCTCGAAAGACTCTATAAAACTCCAGAGTTGCGCAGAGGACCAGAGGGGCAGCATTGGGATCGGGTGTAAAAACTCTTTGTGAAACTGAAGATAAAATTTTGGATGGCAGGGCCATGAGCGAACAATCGCGAATAATCGCAAGCCGGAGCCATTCTTTTTTTTACCAATCTATACCTGTTGTACTAGTACTGTGCGTGATTGGAGAGGGGCCCGAATGCAGCAGACGACGACCGCTTTTTTGGTGATAATGAGTGGACGCAGAGTGGACGTGGCGGTGCAAAATTGATGATACTTCAAGTTCGAGCTGACGCTCGCGTTCAACGCCACGCTGCTTTAAGTACTAAAAGGCTGATTACAGCAGACCGGAAACACACGACTCCAACGCGCGCTCTTCACCTGCACATTCCCAGGCTACGGCCACGCTTCCCTTAATACAAAACCTTTCAATTTAATTCACAAACTTGCTTCAACGCAGACCCCCGGCGTCTTTGGCACGCACCCACCTAATGTACAGCAGGCTAGAAACACAACCGGATTAAACATATGTCCCGCCCGCCTATCGAGCTCACTTTCGCGACACACGGCCCTCCGCTCCGACTGCGCGCTGTGTGACCAAGAACCCAAACTAGCTGGACACTTGCTAGGCATGAGTACGATATTTGGGGCCCTTGCGATCTAATGCATGAACTTGCTGCTTTCTCTATGCAGCGCTCGAGATGGGACTGCACGCACCACAACTCACGTCCGCCCTTCTCAGGAGCACGCCCGAGATCACACGGGAATTGGGTCGCGCTTGACAGACATCGAGGTGAGTCGTCGTACATGCGTCAATGGTCGGGTATTTACCACCTTCGTAGATGGTGTGCCAAGACTAAGCGTTACTCCCGCAAATCTGCCCCATGCGCAGCCCCTCCAGCTCATGCTTCGCTGCAAGAATGTCCGACGCGCGCAGCAACAAGCGCGGGCGAGCTACCGCGCCACCCCACTCTAGTCGGGAGATCAAGAGATGCCTTCAAATGCGAAATAAGTAGGTGAGTCACTTGAGCCCCCTCGCGCAAAATCTTCAAGATATCCCCTCGTCGGAACCTCATCGGGCCGGAACGGCTCGGGAATCGGGGCGCGTCGATCTACGAGGGAGTCTCGCGAGAGTCCGTACCACGATTCCGAGGAACGTATCATGTAACATCGGCAGCGCTCGATGGGCGGCAAATAATGTTAGTGTCTATGCTCAGTATGACTATATACATCTAGCTGCGCACGGCTAGGTCAATCAACTCTGAAAACAGTGGAATCCGAGGCGACGCGACTGAGCTCGACATGTGTCAGGTACGGTCCTGCACGCCATCTTGACTATAGACGGCGGATGCATCTGGTCGAGTAAAAGAAAATTGAGCCGGGACAAAACGCCTTACCTCCATCGAACGTCGAGCTCCTGGTGGTCAGTGCGTTCTTGTGGAGATGCACTGCAGCCGCAGTGGCTCGATTGCGATCCGTCCGCGTTGCAATGTATGCCAATTGGAGACCGAGGAGTATTCTTTGGGAACAATCAAATCTCCTCCGGTGGAAGTATCTCGAATTGGAGGCGTTAGGGATGGACTTCTACTTCGGCAAGAGGATAGACAAAGATTCTTTCTGATATGACTACCGCAACAAACTCATCATTCATTCAATATTCAGGCTTGATTCAGGCGACTCCCGTTGTGACAGACATCACGCCAATCCAAGACGTGTGCGCTGTGGTCTGGGTCAGTGGGTGTGCCAGGAGCCCGGCGAAACTTTATAGAAGACACCGCGGATTCTAGATTGATCCAAGCCAGGCTGTCAGGTTAATAATGACCAACACGAGGCTCAGGCTCTCTTTCGCTGCGCTTCGTCCACCATGGCGCATCCTTTGTTTTGGCCCGGGAAACGCTACTTCTATGCATTCGGGAACACCTCCGCTGTGTCGCTGGCTCGAGATGTAACTCCCGACCAAGACATCAGCCTACTGCTTCTGGGTTGCGGAGATCCGAGAAACATTTTATTCACCCTCTTCTCGGAACACGACGCTGGTGAGACTAACTTCAGCGCCATGCGACAGACATAACTGAAGTATCTTGACAGCAACTCGCAAACTTGATTTCACATGTATTGATTTTGAGCCTGCCGTGCTTGGTTTGTTTCTCCTCAAAATAGCTGCCCGTTCTTCTGACTTTGTCTCCAGCTCGCAATGTCCTGCTCCTGTCCATGGTTATCGACACAAAAGATGCCGAGAGCATTTTTGACATTTTCTTCCACTTTTACCTCGACAAGGATCCTCTTGCCCTCATTGTTTCCCAATGCCGCGCTCTCCTCGATGTTTCGACAACGTTGCAATCTTGGAGGCGGTCCTCGTACGGGTCCACACTTCGAATGAGTAGCCAGCATACCCTGGATGAATTGCGATGGCACTGGGCTCAGTACGCTGGAATGCACGCGTTGCCCGATTCACAGCTGCAAAAAATCGTGGCGAACTTCAGATCCGGGGTTGCAGAGTGCCAAGGCCGGCGCAACGGGCCCTACGTGGCACACACCAGCCGATCTGCAGGGCCCGTTATGATGCACCCCTCCGTGATGGAAATACTCTCAGACTGCTTTCTCGACTTTTGGAAATATGGAACTACCTTCCTATCTGCGGCTCGGCGCTCCGCAGCTACTCTTCTCAACCCCACTTTTGTCTACACCCAAGCTGGTGTAGGCTGTCACGTCCATTATGGCTCCGACCCTGTGATGCCTTTCCATCTAGCACCCATCTTCGGTAATCTGACCGCGGCGCCGTCCCGCTCACATATTGTGAACGGTATCCGTGCGCAATTCAAGGACTGGTGTGCCGCATTCCGCAGACACCACGAGCGTCGCCTGTGCATTGTTCGTTTTTTCTTCGCCGATGCCATCCTCGGTGCCCGCGCTCTTCAAGCTTGCAAGGAGTCGGGCCCGGTGAAGACCAGGATTCATGTATGTCAGTGGCGTGCTGAAACAATCGCGCTTGACAAGGAGGAGTACAAGCATGCCCCACTAACATTCGACGTGGTCGATACCTCAAATCTCCATGATCATCATCATATTGGTCTGCTCAATGTCCTCGTGATATCCATACCTCTCCTGCCAAGCTCTGGGGACGGTGTACTCTACCTTGAGTCTCTCGTCGTCCAAGGTCATGTTGACAACGCCCCGAAAGACTTCACCATGCGCTTTCGTGCGGATTTGACGGTCATGAGCATTCTTTTCCACCTTTCTCCAGTCGATTTTATGACGGGCTATTCGACCCGTAGCAATACCCATGAACTGCTGGCACACAAATTTCTCGATCGCACACTGGGCCCACAGCAATATCATCAGGTCACCACTTGGAAGACGACAAGGAGTGACCCTCCTGTAATTGATTCCCGACAGTTGGGCACCTTCCTCTATGATCTGTACCATGCGCTCTTCGAGGAGGAGGATTCGGAGACTTTTTGGCAACACCATAGTGTCAATACCCTCTCCGCCATTGGTACCGACGGTCTTTCTCCATATTGTCGAGAGACTTTTGTGATGCTCTTGAAGTTCATTCGGGACAGGTTGCAGATCCCCCCTGAGGAATGGATTGCAGTGCTCGATAGGTTTTTCGACATCCAAGAGTTCGACAACTCTATGAAAATGGACACTATCAATTATCAAGATTTCTGTGGTCTGCTGTATTTCCATGGAGTATACACCATGGACCTCTATCGACGGGAAGCTGTTGCGCGTGTCGGAATTTTCAGCGCGTGGTCCAAAGTCCCTCCTCTTGTTCGGGTGTTTCTGACAGTGCCGAGAGAGAAGCTTTGCGTTCTCACTGGTGCGACACCCATTCTGGAAGCTGGAATGCGAGGTCCCTTGATGGAAAATCGCTTCTCGTCAGTTCATGCAGCATTTGGGACCCTTTCTACCACAGGAACTCTCGCGAATACGAAGGCATTCTTCGAAGACGATCCGGATGGTTTCCGTGGCACAAAACCTCTCGTCGTCTCATTTGTTATGCCAGCAAGGCTGTTGACAGGCGACGGTCCTCGCTATGATCTTCCCCGAGACATACATATTGTCCTTGCTCTCAAAAGCATTCCCGCCCACACCGATTTTAAAACGCTTGGTTCTGATCTAGAGATTTACTCCGCTCGACTCTTTGACAAGAAAAATGTTCTGGTTCTCCCGGAGCAACCGCTACCCTCAGGACTTTCAACTAACATGAGGGCGCCCGCGTTCGGCGGACAGATTGGATCCCAAGGCCCCATTCACGCGATTTTCAACGACGAATGTGACCTGATAGAATATTTTTCTGTCAAGCTTGACGTAGAAGATGGACTAGCCAAGACGGCACTTCAATCCAAGGGCGACCTGATTGTGCGGCAGATATCGTACAACGCCGTTCAGCTAGTGCTCGGAGGAAAGCGACAGGCAGTCAGTTTTCCGTTCCCTGTAGTAGGGTCGAAACACCGATTACGCCTAGCTAGAAAGTCCCTTTGGATCGAGGTCAGTCAACATTCATTCCCCAGGCCCCCAAAATTAATAAATGCATCCAGCTCATTGTTCCTCCTCGTCCGTCCTTGCCACAAATGGGAGCCATTGTGGTCGACCCATTCCCCATCGCCATTCGCGACCTCGTTCCTTTGAGCGTCCACCGCGTCAACCTCGAGCGTCTTCCTGTCCTGAACCTGAACACTCCAGGACTTGACGAGTGGCTTATTCCCCACGTCAGCCTTACCTTCTCGGAACGCGAGGCCAAAGCGAGAAAGAATAAAGATGTGGACGCTCTCATGTTCGTGAAGAACACCATTCAGACGATCATAGTACTAGCGTCCGGAATCCAACCCAAAGGATCTTCCCCGCAGCGTGTGTTTGCTCTGGTAGACAAGACAACAAACAACTGCGATACTATCTTTTTCATTGATCTACTTCGGTTTGACCTTTCTGCGCACACTATTGTCTGCGATGGCTTCGTCCTGCCATTGACCGAAGAACGGGTTACGCAGGATTACTGTGAGCTTGTTCCCCAAATGGCATACATCCCTTTGGAGCCGGGAGAAATTATATCTTGGAAGCAGCTGCTTCCTGTTCTCGTTGAGCGATGCCGCACCTGGAAACACCGCAACTCGTGTCAATATGCCGTTGAAGGCAGCGTGCCGCTTTCGACGGAAATGGAGGACATCCCCCTGTGTGCATGCGGCGAAGGGCAGGATGTGCAGCGAATGCGTGATGTGCCGCTCTGGAGACCACTGGCGAAGTACTGTACCAGGATTGCACTGTCGCCCTTCTTTGGCGTGTCGTACTTGGAGCCCGTAGGTCCGAAGGATCGGAGCTGCTGCGTCTGTCGAGCGAAGGCCCCCTTTAGGTGCCCAAAATGCAAGAAAGACCGATATTGCGGCTCGTGAGTCTCTTGTGTCAACTTGATACTCATATCGGAATCTCACCCCACCCCGACTCCTAGGGTTTGTCAAAAGAAGGACTGGGACAGACACAGGGAGCGCAACCATAACTTCTGGGAGAACTGATTTCAAGATTATTTTTCTCAGTGGTATTCTTGTTCCCAACGTATATATGATTCAAACTACAAAAACGAGGCGATACCACGCCGCCCGAGCTCCGTTAAGAATCCGAATATTTCACTATTGTCCTGGCTATCCATCCTCCACCTAAGCATACACGTCGAACATTATGTCCCTGGAGAATACAGATGAGAAACTTGAAGTAAAGATGGCGAGACGTGAAGGCCGTCGAGTCCTGGTCGACAACGTTGACAGTCGTCGGACCTTGAGTAGTATTCGACGTGTCATACTGGATCGTCGGAGCCGAGTCCAAGTTCTAGTTCGCCTTGTTCACAAAAATCGTGTTCTGGCCCTCTGTCATCTTGCGAATAATACTGCCACCTCCGCCCATCCTGGTCCACACTGGTGAAATAGTCGGGCGACGTGTAGTCCGCCTACCCGAGCTCGCCGGCCCACCGCGTGCCAAGCGCATCGAGCACGAAGTTGCCGCAGTCGAGATTGTTGTGCGCCTGGTGATACAGGTTCGTCCCCGCCTTCATCGCGACGTACGGCCCGTTCACGTCCGTCCATGTGCTCCGCATCGATCCCACTGGTCCGTGAAGTTATCGAAAAAGTGGTCCAGCGGCTCACCGTCCCAGAACGCGTACTGTGGCTGGTCGTAGAAGTTGACGTAGAATCAGCGAGTTCGCCGTCGTCGGGTACTTGTTAGGCCCTTGGTCTCCGTAATTGAAGAGCGAGGTCGAGCCAGTAATGTACATGTGGAAGTCCTCCGTCTTTTGGAAGTTCGGGTTGGCGGACATCAGACCGTAGTCAGAGCCCGTCGCAGATAAAAGAGACTCGCGGCCATTTCAGCATGACCTAAGAGCGGCGTCAACGATGAAGGAAGTCTGTGGCCTGTGGTTCCAAAGCACCAGTAGTTGGAGATCAGGGGTCCCAGCGAATCCAAAGAGGAGAGTTCCGTGCTCTCGAAAGCCGCATGCGCACGAGGCGACGTAGCTACGGTAGAGTGGCTCGTGCTCCAAGTCTGCCTCTACCGGATCGGAATATATGGAAGTCCCGAGTTGCGGCATGGTCAACAGTGCCGACACACTGCACAGAGGAGCAGAGGGGCAGCGTTGGGTATGATTGGGAACTCTTTGTAAAACTGAAGGCAGAAGATGTCGGATGAAATTTCGGGCGGCACCGTCAGGAAGTGTGGGCGAATGTACAATCGCAAATTATATATACCGGTTGTATTGTGCGCGATTGGAGAGGGGACCGAATGCAACAGACGACACGGCCGTCATGGGCGTTGGGCGAAACTGGACGTGGCGGTGCAAGCAGCATCCCTCGGTCACACGATGAAACTGAACGCGCTCAAGCTTCGTGATCTCTCCGCTACCGCCGTTTCTAAACGACTCCGACTCCGCTATACGGCCTCCTGCGCCACATCACGTCACACGCGCACATCTCGAGGCGAGGCTACGACCGTGCAGATCAGCAATGTCGCCGGCTCTCTACCTGGAAACACACGGCACATCAATTCATATACTTGCTTTCTACGACCTCACCAAATACAGCGACACCTCTCACACCGACTCATTCAATCGCCCCCCACCCGCACGCCCACTGCCATACTGAACCCAAGCCGTGCCCGCCCGGATTAAGCGCGTATCCCGCTCGTGCATCGAGCTCACGTTTCGCGACACACCGTCATCCGCAAGAGCCCAAGCTAGATTGACAGGCTGAACACCTGCCAGGTTGGACGAGACGTGAGTACGATGTTTGAAGACCTTGCGATCCAATACATAATAAACTTACTGCCTTCTCCGCGCAGCCCTCGATAGAGGACTGCACATACAGCTCAAGTCCGCCCTCTCCCGATTGCGGGCCCGAGACAACATAGGAATTGGGCCGTGTTCCACACGTTGAGGTGAGCCGTCGTACATGCGTCAATGGTCAGGGACTCATCACCTTCGATACATCGCAGACGCTGTGGGTACCGCGCGACCCCAGTCTGGTCGGGAGATCAAGAGATGTCTGCAAATGCGAAATATGTCCCGCCCGCGCATCGAGCTCACTTTCGCGACACACAGCCATCCGCTCCGACTGCGCGCTGTGTGACCAAGAACCCAAACTAGCTGGACACTTGCCAGGCTGGACGAGGCATGAGTACGATATTTGGGGCCCTTGCGATCTAATGCATGAACTTACTGCTTTCTCTGCGCAGCGCTCGAGATGGGACTGCACCCACAACTCACGTCCGCCCTTCTCAGGAGCGCGCCCGAGATCACACGGGAATTGGATCGCGCTTGACAGACATCGAGGTGAGTCGTCGTACATGCGTCTTGAATGGTCGGGTATTTACCACCTTCGTAGGTGGTGTGCCAAGACTACGCGTTACTCCCGCAAATCTGCCCCATGCGCAGCCCCTCCAGCCCATGCTTCGCTGCAAGAATGTCCGACGCGCGCAGCAACAAGCGCGGGCGAGCTACCGCGCCACCCCACTCTAGTCGGGAGATCAAGAGATGCCTGCAAATGCGAAATAAGTAGGTGAGTCACTTGAGCCCCCTCGCGCAAAGTCTGCAAGATATCCCCTCGTCGGAACCTCACCGGGCCGGAACGGCTCGGGAATCGGGGCGCGTCGATCTACGAGGGAGTCTCGCGAGAGTCCGTACCACGATTCCGAGGAACGTATCATGTAACATCGGCAGCGCTCGATGGGCGGCAAATAATGTTACAGTGTCTATGCTAGGTATAACTATATACATCTAGCTGCGCACGGCTAGGTCAATCAACTCTGAAAACAGTGGAATCCGAGGCGACGCGACTGAGCTCGACATGTGTCAGGTACGGTCCTGCACGCCATCTTGACTCTATAGACGGCGGATGCATCTGGTCGAGTAAAAGAAAATTGAGCCGGGACAAAACGCCTTACCTCCATCGAACGACTCCCGTTGTGACAAACATCACGCATATCCTAGACGTGTGCGCTGTGGTCTGGGTCAGTGGGTGTGCCAGCCTCCAGGAGCCCGGCGAAATTTATAGAAGACACCGCGGATTCTAGATTGATTCAAGCCAGGCTGTCAAGTTAAAAATGACCAACACGAGGCTCGGGCTCTCTTTCGCTGCGCCTCGACCACCATGGCGCATCCTTTGTTTTGGCCCGGAAAACGCTACTTCTATGCATTCGGGAACACTTCCGCTGTGTCGCTGGCTCGAGATGTAACTCCCGACCAAGACATCAGCCTACTGCTTCTAGGTTGCGGAGATCCGAGAAACATTTTATTCACCCTCTTCTCGGAACACGACGCTGGTGAGACTAACTTCAGCGCCATGCGGCAGACATAGCTGAAGTATCTTGACAGCAACTCGCAAACTTGATTTCACATGTATTGATTTTGAGCCTGCCGTGCTTGGTTTGTTTCTCCTCAAAATAGCTGCCCGCTTCTTCTGACTTTGTCTCCAGCTCGCAATGTCCTGCTCCTGTCCATGGTTATCGACACAAAAGATGCCGAGAGCATTTTCGACATTTTCTTCCACTTTTACCTCGACAAGGATCCTCTTGCCCTCGTTGTTTCCCAATGCCGCGCTCTCCTCGATGTTTCGACGACATTGCAATCCTGGAGGGGGTCCTCGTACGGGTCCACGCTTCGAATGAGTAGCCAGCATACCCTGGATGAATTGCGATGGCACTGGGGTCAGTACGCTGGAATGCACGCGTTGCCTGATTCACGGCTGCAAACAATTGTGGCGAACTTCAGATCCGGGGTTGCAGAGTACCAAGACAGGCGCAAGGGGCCCTACGTGGCACACACCAGCCGATCTGCAGGGCCCATTATGATGCACCCCACCGTCATGAAGATACTCTCCGACTGCTTCTACGACTTTTGGAAATATGGAACGACCTTCGTATCTGTGGCTCGTCGCTCCGCAGCTACTCTTCTCAACCCCACTTTTGTCTACACCCAAGCCGGTGTAGGCTGTCACGTCCATTATGGCTCCGACCCTGTGATGCCTTTCCATCTAGCACCCATCTTCGGTAATCTGATTGCGGCGCCGTCCCGCTCACATATTGTGGACGGTATCCGTGCGCAATTCAAGGATTGGTGTGCCGCATTCCGCAGACACCACGAGCGCCGCCTGTGCATTGTTCGTTTTTTCTTCGCCGATGCCATCCTCGGTGCCCGCGCTCTTCAAGCTTGCAAGGAGTCGGGCCCAGTGAAGACCAGGATTCATGTATGTCAGTGGCGTGCTGAAATAATCGCGCTTGACAAGGAGGAATACAAGCATGCCCCACTAACCTTCGACGTGGTCGATACCTCGAATCTCCATGATCATCATCATATTGGTCTGCTCAATGTCCTTGTGATATCCATACCTCTCCTGCCAAGCTCTGGGGACGGTGTGCTCTACCTTGAGTCTCTCCTCGTTCAAGGTCATGTTGACAACGCCCCGAAAGACTTCACCATGCGCTTTCGTGCGGACTTGACGGTCATGAGCATTCTTTTCCGCCTTTCTCCAGTCGATTTCATGACGGGCTATTCGACCCGTAGCAATACCCATGAACTGATGGCACACAAATTACTCGATCGCACACTGGGCCCGCAGCAATATCATCAGGTCACCACTTGGAAGACGGCAAGGGGTGACCCTCCTGTAATTGATTCCCGACAGTTGGGCACCTTCCTCTATGATCTGTACCATGCGCTCTTCGAGGAGGAGGATGTGCTCACTTTTTACCAACGTCACAACGTCGATACCCTCTCCGCCATTAGCACCGACAGTCTTTCTCCATATTCTCGAGAGACTTTTGTGATGCTCTTGAAGTTCATTCGGGACAGGTTGCAGATTCCCCCAGAGGAATGGATTGCAGTGATCGATAGGTTTTTCAGCATTCAACGTGCTGATAGCTCCAGGAATATGGACACTATCAATTATCAAGATTTCTGTGGTCTGCTTCATTTCCATGGAGTACACACCATGGACCTCTATCGACAGGAAGATGTTGCGCATGTCGGAATTTTCAGCGCGTGGTCCAAAGTCCCTCCTCTTGTTCGCGTGTTTCTAACAGTGCCGAGAGAGAAGCTTGGCATTCTCACTGGTGTGACACCCATTCTGGAAGCCGGAATGCGAAGTCCCTTGATGGCAAATCGCTTCTCTTCAGTTCATGCAGCGTTCGGGACCCTTTCTACCACAGGAACTCTCGTGAATCCGAAGGCATTCTTCGAAGACGATCCGGATGGTTTCCGTGGCACAAAACCTCTCGTCATCTCATTTGTTATGCCAGCAATGCTGTTGGCAGGTGACGGTCCTCGCTATGATCTTCCCCGAGACATTCGTATTGTTCTTGGTCTCAAAGCATCCCCGCCAACATAAGGAACTATTCTAAAACACTTGGTCCTTTTCTAGAGATTTACTCCGCTCGACTCTTCGACAAGACAAGTGTTCTAATTCTCCCGGAGCAACCGCTACCCTCTGGACTTTCAACTAGCATGAGGGCGCCCGCCTTCGGCGGACAGATTGGATCCCAAGGCCCCATTCACGTGATTTTCAACGACGAATGTGACCTGATAGAATCTTTTTCTGTCAAGCTTGACGTAGAAGATGGACTAGCCAAGACGGCACTTCAATCCAAGGGCGACCTGATTGTGCAACAGATATCGTACAACGCTGTTCAGCTAGTGCTCGGAGGAAAGCGGCAGACAATCAGTTTTCCGTTCCTGTAGTAGGGTCGAAACACCAATTACGCTTAGCTAGAAAGTCCCTTTGGATTGAGGTCAGTCAACATTCATTCCACGCCGGGCTCTCAAAATTAACAAATGTATCCAGCTCATTGTTCCTCCTCGTCCGTCCTTGCCACAAATGGGAGCCATTGTGGTCGACCCATTCCCCATCGCCATTCGCGACCTCGTTCCTTTGAGTGTCCACCGCGTCAACCTCGAGCGTCTTCCTGTCCTGAACCTGAACACTCCAGGGCTTGACGAGTGGCTTATTCCCCACGTTGGTCTTACCTTCTCGGAACGCGAGGCCAAAGCGAGAAAGAATAAAGATGTGGACACTCTTATGTTCGTGAAGGACACCATTCAGACGATCATGGTACTGGCGTCTGGAATCCAACCCAAAGGATCTTCCCCGCAGCGTGTGTTTGCTCTGCGAGACAAGACAACAAACAACTGCGATACTATCCTTTTCATTGATCTGCTTCGGTTCGACCTTTCTGCGCACACTATTGTCTGCGATGGCTTCGTCCTGCCATTGACCGAAGAACGGGTTACGCAGGATTACTGGGAGCTTGTTCCCCAAATGGCATACATCCCTTTGGAGCCGGGAGAAATTATATCTTGGAAGCAGTTGCTTCCTGTTCTCGTTGAGCGATGCCGCACCTGGAAACACCGCGACTCGTGTCAATATGCCGTTGAAGATAGCGTGCCGCTCTCGACGGAAATGGAGGACATCCCCCTGTGTGCATGCGGCGAAGGGCAGGATGTGCAACGAATGCGTGATGTGCCGCTCTGGAAACCACTGGCGAAGCACTGCACCAGGATTGCACTGTCGCCCTTCTTTGGCGTGTCGTACTTGGAGCCCGTTGGTCCGAAGGATCGGAGCTGCTGCGTCTGTCGAGCGAAGGCCCCGTTTAGGTGCCCAAAATGCAAGAAAGACCGATATTGCGGCTCGTGAGTCTCGTGTCACTTGAAACTCATACCGGAATTTCACCCCACCCCGACTCCTAGGGTTTGTCAAAAGAAGGACTGGGACAGACACAGAGAGCGCAACCATAACTTCTGGGAGAAATGATTTCAAAGATCATTTTCCTCAGCGATACATGTGATTCAAATTACAAAAATGAGGCGATACAGGATTGAGTACTCTCCGCCCGGTGGTGCTCCAAGGGAATATTGGAGCTGAGTATGGTTAACCACCCATATTTTAGCTACATTTTTGTCCTTGGTAAACTGGTTGTTCCAATTTTGGGACTGCGCCAGTATAAATCAATCCACCTCCTCCTCCTCCTCCTCCTACGCCGCCGAGCTCCGTTATGAATCCGAATATTTCATTATTGTCCTGGCTATCTATCGTCCACCTAAATCAGGTATAAACGAGAGACAAGTATAGGCAGAGTAGTCCAATCGTTTCTGGTAGTCTTCCATGCCAGTGTACAAATTATATCTACGTCACGTTTCACGGAGGTCCTGTGGAAGCGTTAAAAAATCGCAGCAATGCAACAGAGAAAACTTACGTGTCGAAGTACACCGACGTTATGTCCCTGGAGAACACAGATGAGGAACTTGAAATAAAGATGGAGAGACTGCACACACGTCATGCCGTCGAGTCCTGTTGACAGTCGTTGGACCTTGAGTAGTATTCGACGTGTCGTACTGGATCGTCGGAGCCGAGTTTAAGTTCTGGTTCGCTTTGGTCTCCAAAATCGCGTTCTGGCGTTCTGTCATCTTGCGATAATACTGCCAGCTCCGCCCAGTCCTGGTCCACGCTGGTGAAGTATCCCGGCCACCTGTAGTCTGCCGACCCAAGCTCGCCGGCCCACCGCGTGCCAAGCGCATCGAGCACGAAATCGCCGCAGTCGAGGTCGTTGTGCGCCTGGTGATACAGATTTGTCCCCGCTTGATCGCGGCGTACAGCCCGTGCACGTCCGTGCATATGCTCCGCATCGACCCCTTGGTCCCTGAAGTTACTGAAAAAATGATGCAGCGGCTTGCCGTCCCAAAACGCGCCGGCGACGTTGGGCCGGCACCAGAACATGCTCCAGGGCTCCGCGGCGTCGTATTGGTCTCCCTGGAATAATGCATACTGTGGCTGGTCGTAGAACGTAGAACATCAACGAGTTCGCCGTCGTCGAGTACTTGTTAGGCCCTTGGTCTCCGTAATTGAAGAGCGAGGTCGACCCTGTAATGTACATGTGGAAGTCCCCCGTCTTTTGGAAGTTGGCGGATATCAGACCGTTATGGCAGTCAGAGCCCGTCGCAGATAAAAGAGAGGCGGAAGAGCGGCGTCAGCATTGAAGGAAGTCTGTGACCTGTGGTTCCAAAGTACCAGTAGTTGGCGACCAGGGGTTCCAGCGATTCCAATTGAAAAGAGGGGAGTTCCGTTGCTGGCACACTGGCAAAACTTGAACTGAAGGCAGACGAAAATGTCGGATAAAATTTCGAGCGGAAAGGTGAAGGCGTGGACGAACAATCGCAAGCCAGAGTCATTTTACTGGTATGCTGGTTTGCACTGTGCTCGGTTGGAAGGGGACGACAAGAGAGCGTTTTGCCGTGGCGGTGCAAAATTGATGATGGACCGAGTTGGACCTGGACGTCGAAACTCGCATCCAACGCCACGCTGCTTGGTCTACTAAAAGGCAATAAAAAGACAGCTCCGCCCATTTCTCGCAAGTCTCTTCGCTACCGTCGTTTCTAAATGACTCGGACTCTGCTAAGTATACGGCCTCCTGCATCACATCACACGCACATCTCGCCCGCCATTCGGAATCCCATTCCTTCGAGGCTACGACCGCGCAGACCAGCTGCGTCTTCACACCTCGCCGGCCCACTACAAGAACATTCAGCTCAAGTGCGCCAATCCCGAGCACGGCAGCCTGGAAACACAGTAGTACAGCATACCAATTCATCTACTTGCTTTCAACGACCTCAAGCGACACCTCTCACGCTGACTCATTCAAATACCTTCACCCGCACGCCCACTGCCACACCTGAGTCCAAGCTGCGACCAAGAACCCCAAGCAAGATGAAGGGTGAACGGCGCTGGACACCTGCCAGGCTGGACGAGACATGAGTACGATATTTGGGGCCTGAACTTGCTGCTTTCTCCGCGCAGCGCTCGAGAGAGGACTGCACACACAGCTCAAGCTCGCCCCTCTCCGGATCGCGGGCCCGAGACCACATGGGAATTGGGCCGCGCTCCACACGTTGAGGTGAGTCGTCGTCAATGGTCGGGGACTCATCACCTTTGATACTTCGCAGACGTTGTGGGTACCGCGCGACCCCAGTCTGGTCGGGAGATCAAGAGAGGCCTGCAAATGCGAAATAAGTAGGTAAGTACATACAAATTTTTTTCCTATCATCAACCGACTCTCCAGCGCGCGCAGCTCAGGCACAACTGCCACTTGAGCCCCCGCCCGCAAAGATTCAAGACATCCCCTCGGCGGAGCCTCACCCGGCCGGAACGGCTCGGGAATAGGGGCGTGTGGATCTCCCGCGAGAGTCGGTACCACAATTCCGAGAAACTTGCCATGTACATCAGCAATTGGCTCATATGCATGCTATAACCATAGGCGTCTATCGCTAAGCCAATCAACATTGAAAACATTCCGACGCGACGCGACGGTTCCGCACGCCATCTTAGCGGACGCATCTGGTCGAGTAAAAGAAATTTGAGCCGGGTCAAAAACGACATGCCTCCCGGTGCGCTCACGTACAGATGCACAGTGGCTCGATTGCTCCGTCCGCCTCGCAATACGCCCATTGGAGGAGGATTCTTTCGAAACAATCAAATCTCCTACGGTGTATGTCGAATTGGAGGCGTGCCCATCGCCACCGTGCTCATCCACATCCCGCTGCTGCCCTCGTCCACGCCACTTCCTCGGGGCGTATCCAACACATGAATCCCGCTTCCCGCCTGGACAATCCCTCAGTGAACTTCAAGATATACATATATGCATCGCAAGCGCTCAACTCCAGCCAGAAATACCAGCTAGCGTGAAGGAATAAATCAGCGAGGAGAAACGTCACCTACGCTCCGTCCCTTTGGTCCAATTACCCTGGTCTAGATTCTAGAAACGTCATTCAGTGTGTAGCCCCCCCCCCCCCCCCAAAGCTCGGAATTGATCTTCTGCCTCTTCGCCACCGGAAACGTGGGGTTCGAAAATGGTACCTACTTAGGACCGTCCGCGACGCAACCTTTTTCAAAGATTCAGACTGGAGGATGGCCTGTTACTTTTCGGAGAGTACTGTGTAGGGGGTTGTCTGTCTACTCCCTAGTACGAGAAATAGATTTACAATAGCAACGATTTTTTGGTGAAGAGATCGGGCGGGAGTTCTTCGTGGTGTCCTCTTGGGTGTCCTTTTACGAGGCCATCATTAATTTTGGACGGCCGCGGCTACGTCCACCTTTTGCTCAAAACGCCAACGACGGCCGTGTCGTCTGTTGCATTCGGTCCCCTCTCCAATCGCGCACAGTGCAACCAGTATGTCTTGGTCAACGACGATGGATGGCTCCGGCTTGCGATTGTTCGCCTACACTTCCTGACTTTACCGCCCGAAATTTTATTCGAAATCTCTCCTCCGCCTTCCGTTTCACTATAATACAATCACACCCGATCCCAACAATGCCCCTCTGGTCCTCTGCGCAGTCTGTCGGCACTAGAGAAACATTGCCTTGAGCAGGCTAGCTCTGGAGTTCTGAACATATCTTTCGACCAGGAAGAGTTAGAGTACGAGCCGCGCTACCTCGACCTTTGTCGCATGTGGCTTTCTCGAGCACGAAGCACCCCTTTTCGAAATCCTCAGCGGGCTGTCGCAACAATGGCGAGACATCGAACTCGATGCAAGTTATCCTCTCCTCCTCCAGAGGTTATGAGTATACCTACCTCCTTTCGATCGTCCGATCCTGTCTTTCCGCGATGCACCGAGACTGCGCGACGTCCCCATTCACCAAGGATACAACTCCTGTTAAATCGGTGATCGCACCACAGGAAAGTATGACAACCTCCCCCGCTGTAAATCCTCACGCTCTTGGTTTTTTGCGGCACTATTGGCTCGGTTTCTCGTGCTCTCTGTTTCCGTGCCAGTTGTCGGATATAAATAAAAACAAGGTACCTCGAGCTGTCAAATGTAACTAGCGACTCCAAGTCTAAGATCGTATAGTAAAGTGCTTTGTGGAACTACTGGCAGTCTCGGCTATTTGATTCGATTTCTTCAGACGGCCCTCTTTCTCAGTCCGAATCCCGATAGAAGTCATCACTAGAGTCGGACACACTCTCGAGTCCTAGTTCAGATTCGTCATCCGAGTCTGTATCCCAGCTAGTCTCCCCATATCGACAAGCTCCTCTATAATGATTAGGCTCGTCCCCAAACGGGACTCTTCACCCATCAAACGTTTGAGGAGACGACGGAGACGGATTCCCAATGTGAATTTGCTCGTAAAATGACCCAAATTATCCTGTCAATCACCATTAGTCAATGACGCATGGGCTAGGCATAACCCACTGGGAGCAGCTTCCGGAGAGGGATTAACGATTGGTATTTCGATTTCGAAGTAATGAACTCTATCCACCTCCAAAGATAAAGGCTCAGAAAAGTCATAAGCTCCGCTTGCACGTCACCATCCAAGATGACGAAGTCACATTGCATGACATGGGTCAGCCAGAATTCCGCAGCATACCACTGTGTTTCGGAGACACAGCTAACGTCGATGTCTGGGATCCCAGTACCTCCCTTCGACTCCAGGTAACCGCAACCTGCGATACCTGCAGCGAACATGGCATTTAATATCTGAAGGCATTTGTGAGCGAGTCGTATATTGTGCTTTTGAATGAGAATCCGACGAATTCCTGGAGCTCGTTGGGTCACGTATTCGCGGAAGGAACTGTGGAGGATTTGTAAAGGGCGTGAGCTGGTCAAACCAGTGATGAGTGATGCTAGTTGAACGACGATCGGCTTGACTCGAGGCATGGTGTTGTCGAGCCGCTGCATGCCATCTATCGTCAATGGCATCTTCTGGATGACCATTACGCCCATGACTTGCTGATATCCATTTGCAAAACGGACATCGTCCCAGTGACACGATGCCATAATGGTAGAGTATAGAGAATCCATTTTTTTCTCCGGTGGCAATTGAGACTCCCGCATGGTCTCTAGAAGCTCTTCAAGCATCTTGTCCGGGGAAACACCGTGGAATAGGTAGTCGCAAACCGTCACTATCCAAATGAAGAGTCCCTCTGCTCGGTCCAGGAGAGTCATTATGAGCTGTTGACCCGGCCAGTTCTCCAGCTCATGTTCCAAGGCGGTTTCTGCCAGCCTGTGCTTGGCATAGATCGTCATGTCTGCACGGTTGGCCGATCCGTGAATGTCCAGGTCGCGCGGTGTAATGTCGGGGCCAAGGTTACGAAGAATGCTGCGCTCTGGTCGGGAGGTAACAAATAACCGAAATTGTCCAGAGAACTGGGGAATTTGAGTGCGCAGAATATCCTCCACCTCTGGAGTCTCCGCGTTGTGAAGGGCATCAATAACCACGACGATGGGGCCGGCAACGCTGCTCTGCATTACAGGCTCCAAAATAAGTTTCTTGAATACATGAGAGACCGGGTGCGATGAGGCCAAGTTGAGATCTTCCCGCAGAGCGAGTGAGATGTATCCTGCAACTTCGGGAAACTTGGAGCCCAGATCGCGTGCCAAGTTCAAAATAAAATCACGAGGGCTGGTTCGACCCTCTTTTCGGTCGAAGAAAAACGAGGAGGCGAGTAGTTTACAGTCAACACATCGCTGGGCTACGCTGTGAGCGAGGGCGGTTTTCCCACTCCCAACAACGTCGGCGAGGAAGTAGATCTGCTGCGCTCCAGTGAGATCCTTGTCCTGTACCCATGCCATCACTTTATCGATTTCCGCCTGTCGTGTGCCGTCCAGACATGTTTGAGTGTCGTCCCAGCCAGCATTTGGGGTGTATGACAAGGCGGTGAAAGTGATGGTGGACTCTATACGGATCTATTAGTAAAGTAAAATCTGCGAGAGACAAGTGTCTTACGAATCATTTCCATGTAGCGCTCAACTATTGGCATGAACATGGCTGTAAGAAGTAAACTGAAATACAACCCACAAAGCTTGCCAGTCATCGCTTGATTATGTCGCTCCAGAAGAGCATTCTCCGTTTGCGCAGCAGCAATGGTGGCGACATCCATATGAGTCGTTAGAGTGATTTTAAGCTCGGATATCAATATTAAATGGGGAAGGATAAAGATGGTCCAGACTCGGACGCACCTCATGAAGTTTTATAGCTTCGTCAAGACGTCGTTTCATGTCCGATATCTGCTCCGGACGGATGGTGAACTGTAAAAACCGAAGACCGGTGGATTTATTCTGAATTTCTTCGATTTCCTTCCCAATTGTCGCCAACGTCCTAGAGGTTTTAAATAAATAATCAGGTAAGCATCAGATGAGTAACGCACGAAGATAACTTTTCGATACTCTCCTCCACATCTTCTCCCAATGGCTTGTCTTTTGAAAGTTTACCAATCACATCCGCGACAATTTCGTCGACGTATAGACTGAACCTTGTCCAATCTTTCTTGTTGGATCGAAAGTTCTGTGGTGGACGACGGAATGATTACCAGTGGTTCGCGTGCATGAGGGTACGTACTTGAACTAGTTTTGCAATATACAGTGCACCACCAGCAATACTCTGCAGCGGGGGAAAGACAGACGACGATGCCACCACTGCTTCAAGGACGACGGCTGCAGCCGCGCCGGAGCCTGATAGCTTGATGCCTTTTCTGTTTTGCTGCAGACTCATTGTCGCTTTTGAGGACAGGAAGAACTTGGGAAGAAAACCGCCACCGCGTGATAGCGCCTCCAGATAGTTTCCCTGAGGCAGACGATATTCAGATCGGGGCCCAACCTGCGAGAACTCCGGATACCTATCTGACAGGAGTATCCTGAAGCACGAGTCAAGTGAATTGGTCTACTCTACCTCTGGGAGACGACTCCCGAATAACGACAGCGACACACAACAGTGCAGGCTTCACCCGCTTCACCGAAGCCGTGATGCCAGTGTGTGTACAATTTTTGATGGCACCTGAATAACGCGGCCGGCCGCGCCAGAATGTACTTCCCCACCTACCTGAAAAGGCTATTTTCACTCTAGTGCGGACGAGAATTATATCTGGCCGGAGACATTTTCTTGGTGTCAATCGAACGCACTCGAGCGCAACCCAGCGCAACCTGAATCAAGCGCCATTCATTTCTGGCGCCGGCATTACTGTGAACTGGGAAATCTGTCGCGGTGCCAGGCTGTCGAGTCCAAAATAACGGCTCACACGAGGCTTCCTTCCACCATACCATGTCGCACCCTCTCCTTTGGATTTGGCCAGGAAAACGTTACTTTTATCCAATCGGAAACACGTCCGCCGTGTCGCTGGCTCGAGATGTTGCTCCCGACCAAGACATTAGCCTACTGCTTCTGGGTTGCGGAGATCCGAGAAACGTGCTATTCACTCTCTTTTCCGAACACGATACTGGTGAGACTTCAGCGCCATCCAACAAAACGCACTGAAGTATCTTGATTAATAGCAACCCGCAAACTTGATTTCACATGTATTGATTTTGAGCCTGCCGTGCTTGGTTTGTTTTCCCTCCGATTAGCTGCCGCCTCTTCTGACTCTTGCCCCAGCTCGCAATGTCCTGCTACTCTCTATGGTCATCGACAAAAAGGATACGGATAGCATTTTCGACATCTTCTTTCATTTTTACCTCGATAAGGATACTCTTGCCCTACTTGTTTCCCAATGCCGGGCTCTCCTCGAGGCTTCGACGACGTTGCAGTCCTGGAAGGACTCCCTGTATGGCTCTACACTCCGAATGAGTAACCAGCATACCCTAACCGAATTACGTCGACATTGGAATCAGTACTGCAGAATGCACGAATTACCCAATTCACAGCTGCATATGATCTTGGCAAATTTCAAAGCCAAGGTTGCAGAATATCGCACACAGCGTCACAGAGCCTCGACGCGCGTCATGGGACACACCAGCCGATCTGCAGGGCCGCTCATGATGTATGCCGTGGAAACACTCTCCGGCTGTTTCCACGACTTTTGGGAACATGGAACGACCTTCGTATCTGCAGCTCGTCGCTCTGCGGCTACTCTTCTCAACCCCACTTTCGTTTATACGCAAGTCGGTGTAGGCTGTCACGTCCATTATGGCTCCGACCCCGTTATGCCCTTCCATCTCGCACCCATTTTCGGTAATCTCGACGCCGCGCCGTCCCGTTCGGATATTGTGAGCGGTATCCGTGCCCAATTCCAAGATTGGTGCACAGCGTTCCGCCGGCATCACGAACGAGGCCTGTGCATTGTGCGTTTTTTCTTTGCCGATGCCATCCTGGGTGCTCGCGCTCTTCAAGCCTGCAAGGAATCGGGCGCAGCGCAGACCCGGATTCCTGTATGCCAGTGGCGCACTGAAACGATCACACTTGACAAGGAGGAGTACAAGGATGCACCACTCGCATTTGACGTGGTAGATACCTCGAATCTCGATGATTCTCTTGGTCTCCTCAATGTCCTCGTCATATCCATACCTCTCATGTCCAACTCTGGGGGTGGGGTTCTCTATCTCGAGTCTCTTCTCGTACAGGGACACATCGATGATGCCCCTAAAGACTTTGCCAAACGCTTTCACGCCGACCTAACGGTCATGAGCGTCCTTTTCCGCCTTTATCCAGTTGATTTCGTGATGGGCTATTCGACCCGTAGTAATACCCACGAGCTGCTGTGGCACAAATCTAATCGGCCAGAAGGCACCCAGCAATATCATCAGGTCTCAACCTGGAAGACGTCAAGGAGCGACCCTCCTGTCGTTGATTCCAGGCAGTTGGGTACCTTCCTTTACGATCTGTACCATACCCTCTTCGAAGAGGAGGATTCGGAGACTTTCTGGCAACACCATAGTGTCGATGTCATTCACGCCACCAACAGTGATGGTCTTTCGCCCTATAGTCGCGAGAGTTTTGTGATGCTCTTGAGGTTTATACGGGACAGATTACAAATCCCTCGGGAGCAATGGATCGCAGTGCTCGACAGGTTTCTCGCAATTCAAAGTTCTGACCATTCCATGAAAATGGATACCCTCAGTTTTCAAGATTTTTTATGTCTACTTCATTTCCATGGAGTATATACCCCCGACGTCTATCGACTGGACGATGTGGCTCGCGTCGGGCCCTTCAGCGCATGGTCCAAAGCACCTCCTCTTGTTCGGGTGTTCCTGATGGTGCCGAGAGCGAAGCTTTCTATCCTCACTGAAGGGCCGCTTACGACACCCATCCTCCAAGCTGGCATGCGTGGTCCCACAATGATGAATGTTTTTTCTTCAATTCATGCAGCATTTGGGACCGTCTCTGCCGTTGGAACACCTGCCAATCCCAAGGCATATTTTGAAGAAGATTCAAAAGGATTTCAGGGCACAAAACCTCTCGTTGTCTCGTTCGTCATGCCAGCAATGCTGCTGACGGGCCACGGTCCCCGTTATAGTCTCCCCCGAGAAATCCTCATTATCCTCGTTGTTAAGAGCAACACCCCCAATGCTCTCCACTATTTCCACGTACTTGGTTCCAGCCTGGAAATACATTCTGCTGGACTCTTCGATAAAGCAAGTGTTCTGGTTCTCCCGGAGCAACCGCTACCCTCCAGACTCTCAACCGTCATGAGGGTGCCCTCTGTTCCAGGCCCAGGACAGCTTGGATCTCAGGGCCCCATTCATGCGAATTTCAATGAGGAGTGTGACCTGCTAGAATCTTTCTCGGCCAAGCTCGATGTAGAAGATGAACTGGCCAAAGCGGCACTTCAATCCTCCGAGACCGTTGCTGTCCAGCAGATCTCGTTTGACATTGTTCGACTCGTCCTCGGTGGAAGAATTCAGGAAGTCAGTTTTCCCTTCCCTGTGGCAGTGGCGCAACACCGATTACGCTTGGCCAGAAAATCCCTTTGGATCGAGGTCAGTTGGTATCTATTCTCCCCGCTGTTCCTTAGAATTAATATCTGCATCCAGATAATTGTTCCTCTCCGTGCGCCCTTGACGCAGGGGGCAAAACTTGTGGACCCATTTCCTCTCGCTCGTAACCTCATTCCTTGGAGTTTCCACTGCGTCAACCTCGAGCGTCTTCCTGTCCTGAACCTGAACACTCCAGGGCTTGAAGAGTGGCTTATTCCCCACGTCGGCCTTACCTTCTCGGAACGCGAGGCCAAAGCGAGAAAGAATAAAGATGTGGACGCTCTCATGTTCGTGAAGGACACCATTCAGACGATCGTGGTACAGGCGTCCGGAATCCAACCCAAAGGATCTTCCCCGCAGCGTGTGTTTGCTCTGGCAGACAAGACAACAAACAACTGTGATACTGTCCTTTTCATTGATCTACTTCGGTTCGACCTTTCTGCGCACACTATTGTCTGCGATGGCTTCGTCCTGCCATTGAACGACGAACGCTTCGTAGACATATCGCAAGATTTTCTGAAGCTTTGGGGGGATTCCAAAATGATAACCATCCCTTTGGAGCCAGGAGAAATCGCATCTTGGAAGCAATTGCTTCCTGTTCTCGTTGAGCGATGCCGCACTTGGAAACACCGCGACTCGTGTCAATATACTACCGAAGGCCGCATCCCACTCTCGACCGAAATGGAGGTCATTCCCCTGTGTGCATGTGGCGAAGGGCAGAATGTGCAACGAATGCGTGATGTGCCGCTCTGGAAACCACTGGCGAAGTACTGCACCAGGATTGCACTGTCGCCCTTCTTTGCGGTGTCGTACTTGGAGCCCGTTGGTCCGAAGGATCGGAGTTGCTGCGTCTGTCGAGCGAAGGCCCCGTTTAGGTGCCCCAAATGTAAGAAGAACCGATATTGTGGCTCGTGAGTTTGTTCTGTTAACTTGACACATTGGAATCTCACCCCACCCCGACTTCCAGGGTTTGTCAAAAGAAGGACTGGAACAGGCACAGAGAGCTCTATCATAACTTCTGGGAGAAATGATTTGAAGATCATTTTCTCAAGGATTTTCTTTCCCAATGTTTCCCGCAACTTGTACACTATAAAAATATTTGTCTTCATCGCGATGATATTTGACACACCGTGGTCAGAGACCTGAGACGGGCAACATTGCAGCGACTACGTCAAGATGAAAGCTGTCTCGCAAGGAAGAGCCGCTAGAAAACGTAGTAGTGTCGAAGCGCTTCATTATTGATATTAGCATATGGCAACGTCCAATGTCCACGCTCCACCCAATAGTAACGAACGTAACGGTGTAGGTTCCACCTGGTAATATAACTATCCTTGTCGTCCATGCAAGTATGCCGAAATATTATATCTAGAGTACGTACAAAGAAAAAAGTCCGACGCACCGCTCAGCTACTGTCGTGGCTCCGGAGGGTCCACGAGTCGAGCGCAACAGCTGGCGGCGTCACATAGCTGACGGAGCCAGGCCACTGCGGGTTGAATAACACCTGCAGGTTGTACGTGCCTGTGCAAACGAGTGAGATAAACGCACACGGCGTCGACGGAACGAGAACTACGCACCAGCAGGCAGGTCGATGATAAGCACCGTAACGCCTGGGTTGGGCTGGTCCGGCACGGGCGGCGTGGGGTCCGAGGGGAAGCGTACCGCCGCAGACGTGTTGAACTGAGCGCCGCTAGGCGGGTTCAGTATCTGAACATTCATGGTCTGCCCGTCGAGCGTCAGCACCGCGGACGTCCCGGACGAGCCGACGGTGACAGTCGCGTTCGTGTGCATCCGCCACTGGATTCCCTGCGACGCGGTGACCTCATCCTGCAGAAGGACCTGCTTGCGCCCATTCAGGAGACGGATCCCACGCTTCACGGAGGTACTGGGAAACCGTTAAGGAATCGCAGCAAAGCAACAGAGAGAAAACGTACGCATCGAAGTACGCCGACGTCATGTCCCTAGAAAACAAAGATGAGGAGCTTAGAATAAAGATGGAGAGACTGCACACACGTCGTGAAGAAGGCCGTCGAGTCCTGGTCGACAACGTTGACAGTCGTCGGACCTTGAGTAGTATTCGACGTATCGTACCGGATCGTTGGGGCGGAATTCAGGTTCTGGTTCGCTTTGTTCACCAAAATCGTGTTCTGGCCCTCGTCATCTTGCGGTAATACTGCCACCTCTGCCCGTCCTGGTCCACGCTGGTGAAGTATCCCGGCGACCTGTAGTCCGCCGACCCAAGCTCGCCGGCCCACCGCGTGCCAAGCGCATCGAGCACAAAGTCGCCGCAGTCGAGGTCGTTGTGAGCCTGGTGATACAGGTTCGTTCCCGCCTTCATCGCGACGTACAGTCCATTTACGTCCGTCCATGTGCTCCGCATCGATCCCCACTGGTCCGTGAAGTTATCGAAAAAGTGGTCCAGCGGCTTGCCGTCCCAAAACGCGCCGGCGATGTTGGACTGGTACCAGAACATGCTCCAGGGTTCCGCGGCGTCGTACTGGTCTCTCTGGAATAATGCATACTGTGGCTGGTCGTAGAAGTCGGCGTAGAACATCATCGAGTTCGCCGTCGTCGAGTACTTGTTGGGCCCATGGTCTCCGTAATTGAAGAGCGAGGTCGAGCCAGTAATGTACATGTGGAAGTCCCCGGTCTTTTGGAAGTTCGGGTTGGCGGACATCAGGCCGTAGTCCGAACCCGTCGCGGATAAAAGAGAGGCGGCCATTTCAGCATGACCTAAGAGCGGTCAGCGATGAAGGAAGTCTGTGGAATTCACTGACCTGTGGTTCCAAAGTACCAGTAATTGGCAGTCTCGGCCCACGAGCCATCAGTCGACACCGCTTGCGCACAGTTATCCTTGGCATTGTCGACGGTCGTTTGGAGCAGCTGCTTGGCGATTCCGCTGGTGTCGTCGTTGAGGATAGCGAGGGACGCCATCGTCAATCCGCTGTTACAGACGCAGTTCCAGTTGCCGGTGATGTTGTTCCGCCACCATCCGGTACTTGTGGTGACCTGGGTGACACCAGGCTCAAGACCGTACTTGAGGAGAGTACTGATCATCATGTTTTTCTGGTCCTGTGTTAACACGTCGTAAAGCCAGTCGTATCCGATGGCGTAAGCCGCCGACATTTCAGCTGTGTCCAAGAAATGGCCTGAGTTCCATCTGTCAACGTCCGGGCCAAAAACCGTCGTCCCATTTCCAGCGGCGTTCTATAACCGGCTAAGTCGGAAGTACATGGAATAAATTTGCAAATCCCACCTGGATTTCTTCCCAGGCACGGTCGACCTGGTCAAATGTTCATTTCGTCGCACAAGAGAAAAATACGAAACGACATACCCAGCTAGTATCGTTTGACAAACGATAAGCATAGGAGAACGCCTTTATTCTCCGCTTAACATCACGGGCGTTATCGAGAATGCCGCTGTCTCCGTCTAAAAAGTATATGACAGGAGGCAATGCCTTGTAGTCAGAAGCGTTTTTGAATATAGTCGCGTTCCAGCTCTGGAGATACGGGTCGTTGGCGATCAGGCCGGGGAGAGCGGCCCACTTGTACGCCGGGGCAATGAGAAGAGGGCGATCAGGTCGCAATGTGAGGATGTCTGGACTAGATGGCTGAAAGGGGTCCGCCGGCCACGACTTTTGGAGGTTAGAAACGAATGTGGGGGAGCTGAACGCTGCTGAGTCGGTGGTGGAGGGGTAGATGGGCATCATGAATTCACTGTCGGTAGCCACGGCGAATCTGCCAAGGGCAGCGGCGGCGCTGGCAGCAGCGCTTGCTGATGCGGCGGCAGCGGAAGACTGTTGGGACGCAGATGCTGCCGTCGAGCTGGACGAGCTCTTTTTGCGAGAACCGACAACCCCGCCGACTACGGCAGCGACAATAATGATTATGAGCACGGGAATACCGAACTGGTGGAAAAAATGAGGCACAAGTGCGGCGTGAAGAAATAAACGGACCTTTATCCAATTACTTGTTCCTTTCTTGCGCGTGGCTGGGGTGACATAGCCAGCAGATCCATCATAGCGAGGCTCTGGTTGGTTTGGGGCATTCAGGTCGTCGTAGTTGGCCGACATGGCGGGAGGAGGAGAGAGAGTGCAGGGCCGGCTTGTGAGGGCCGTCAAGTATTGTGCCGAGAGCTGCGCCAAGTAAATGTCAAGATATTTGATGTGATCGGCCTTCAGATTCACGCACCAGCCTCCACCTGGCACCAAGCCAAGGCTGACCGCCGAGGGAAGGACTCGCCTAGGATTAGCCAAAACGTCGTACAATTCAGGACGGGCTGTGACCCAGGACAACCCAGAATCAACCATAATATTCTAAAGAGTCTTCGACCAAGCCGAGAACTTCATTCCAGCTTTCGGCCTCGGGTTTGAGCAGCCGGGAAACTTGAGCGGCGGAGACGTGGCAGACATGTTAGGCCTAAAAGCATGGGCCAGCCCTCGGGCTAGTGTGTGCTTGGGCTCTTGGCCAGTAGAAGATTGTCACGATGGTCGGAGAGAGGCAGTGATGAGCGCTAGTAAGCGACAATTTCGTTCGACACGCGGGCTATTCTTGGCGCTTCTCTGTTTTTCTAACCTTTAGGGCCTGATCGGCAACCGTGAATTTCTTCAGTTGAATTTGGCTTGATCCCGTTTCTGTATACTTTTCTCACAAATTTCGTCCCTAAACTATCTTAGAAAGGAAAGTAAGTGCCTTTTCTCGAGTTTGGAAGAGTCGGGGTGAGAGCCATGGAATGAGCTCAAAATATGATTCACTTCAACCAGAATCCCTTGCATCAACCTTGAAACATGGGGGAGATTTTGCACAACCAGATCTCCGCCCCCTCTGGCCTGGAATGTTCATGAAAACGTTGTATTACTCGATTAAGGACACTTTAGGTACAAATTTGGTACCCATGCTAAATTCAGGCGAAATTCACGCGTGAATTCACGGTTGCCGATCAGGCCCTTACTTAGGCAAGTGACTGTTCTCGCCATGTAACCAGTCTCAACCGGAGGTGCTTTCCCCGTCGGAAGGCTGCACCCAGGTAATTGCAAAGAAATAAATTCGGCTCAAAAACGAACAGGTACACTGGCCGGCCCTTGAAGGTTTCTTACCCGAAAACCTTCTGCCCTCTTATTTAAATAACGAGCTGACATATAACTACTCTCGACTTGTCCTCAGGTCCGCCATAAGTACAGGCCATTCTCAAGCTACTCATCAAACGTGTTCAAGCCAACGGCTTTCTGGCCCAAATAATAATGAACTCCTTCTCGGTACCGGGAATCTCGTCCCACTCCTTCTCAAGCCCGTCCACAAGCTCGTCGTACTCAGCTTCTGAAGTGACAACGCCAAGCCCGCCAGCCTCGAGAACTGGTGTCTTCATGCCTCTGAACAAACCGACCTGGTTCGTCGCACATGCCACTCCGATCTGCCCAGCCCATCTGCCGATGACTTGCATGCGCACCTCGCTCTGAATATCCACGAATCCTGCTTCTTCCAGCATCCGGGGAATGCGGTCGGCACAGTCCGCATCAAAGTTACGAGACTTTGCAAGGCGGTCGTGCATGGCGGCATACTTCTCCAAGTATGGCTTGCCCGGATATTTGTCTTCTTTCCAAGGGGCTACTTCAACGAACTGGACCCATCCACCAAACCGGAGTACGCGGTGGATCTCCTGTATTGCCTTGGGCCATTGGGGCATCTCAAGGCCGAAGATGAGGAGTCGCTGGTGAACGAGCGAGAACGTTTCGGTCCATTCCAAGGGCAAACTCGTCACCGACTCGACCTGAAATTCGATATTCTTCGAGGGAGACGTTGGGAACAGTCGCGATTCGATGTCGACCCCAACCATGAAAACCGTCGATTCTACGGTAGCCGCGAGATCCATGAGCCAGAGTCCTGAATGTCAATATATCAAGAGTCAAGACAGTGTCCAGTTTGGAAATATCCCACCAGAGCCAGTGCCGATATCCAAGACCTTATCGTTGGGGCCCAGACTAACAGGCGCGAGGAGGATCCTGTCCTCGAAGAGACTCTTCAAAATCCAATGCTGCAACAACAATCTAGTGGTTCTCTCAGCCATATCTTTTGCAGAGACATTCGGAACTGGCCTCTGCTGCTCCTCGTCGTCGTGCGGAAGCGCATATTTCGATCCAGAAAATGCCTGATAGTGGCGGGGAGTGTGAATTATTGAGACTTCATTCCTCTCTGGTGAGTCTTGAGACGAGTGCTGAACGGACATCGTCAATGCAAGGTCGATGGCTTGACATCTTTTGACATTCAGCTTGGGTGACCCTGGCTTTTCGGTTCCGCGACCTTCGCACTTGGCTGGGGCGCCGCTCCAGCCGATTCATTTACTCATCCGGATACTGGATCTCATCGAGCGCGCCACGCTCCCCACAGGATTTCTGAATTTATCCGAATATCACCAAGTCTGCTTGCATTACTTCTGGTAAACTTCTCATCGACTTCGCCAGCCGACAAGTGTACGTACGCATTTCTAATGGTTTTTTCTTGGCACCGGCCCAAGCTGCCTGTCGAGGTTGTGAATTCTTGACGGTTTGGTGGGGCACTTCACGGCGGGAGCCATCCTACCACACCAGCGGCGTAAGGTTACTCTACCATACGACTAGACGGTAAATCTGACGCGGAGACTGAAGTCACTCGAAACACAGGAGACGCGTGGGCCCCCAGAATTAATACTTACAGTTCTCATGTAACGTTCCAACTGTACCTAGGACAGATTTATTACACCGGGATTTACTTTCTAGACTGCCGTGGCCCCTGGCCCCGAGAAGAAATGAAGCGCTCCAGTTATTGACACCTTACACAGCGCTAGCAACTCGCAAAAAAGTCACATTTTAACTACAATGCACACACAGAGACGGGCTAATACCAAGGTTGGGGTGTTCAATTTTCTGCGTCTTTCCGGCATATTGTCGGTTTTGAATTCCTCTCCGCATGACCATCCCTTCCACGGCCACCTGCCGGTCCACCTCTGCCTCCGAAGCCGAGACCACCTCCACCCCCAACCTTCCCCTGCGCGCGGAGACGCTCGAGCTCTGATTGGATTTGTAGATTTGGGGACGGGACAGAACCCTCTGCCAACGGGGGCACCACGATGCGGCGTAGCTTGCGTCGGCGCGGCGAAGGTGCGTGGTTGGGTGAACTGCCCGAGGTCGAATTGATGTCCACGGCTCCGAACGGACGCCGGCCCCCCGCCTCCCTCCTCCTGAAAACACGGTGTAACTTGCCCTCTTCCTGCGGCGCCAGATCCTCCTTCTCCTTCTTCACGAACTGCCGTATCCTTAGTATGGCGGACTTGAGGCTTGAGGGGGAACGCGTTACGGAGGTGCTTTGTGGTAAGGGAACGACGCTGAGGGGGCTGGAGGGTGGGGGAGAGAGAACTGCGGGCACTAACTCTTCTTGTAGATGTGCTGGCGGCACCATGATACGATCGTTCTTGCTCTTGCGCACAGGTAAGTTCGCCGCCGCATTCACGTCCACGACGCCAAGCGCACGCCGATTCCCTACCGCGCCGCTTTTCACCTTCGCCACCTCGTTCCTCTTGAATGCGCACTGGAGCTCGCTCTCCTCTTGGCGAGGCGCTGTGTTCTCTTTGCCCTTGGTCGCAAACTGGCGTATTTTGAGTACGGCAGATTTGAGGGTCGAAGGGGAGCGGGATACCGGTGCGAGGGTGTCGTGTGACGCGGGAAGGGTGACGCCGAGGGACTCGCGCCTTGCCAGTCGTTCCTTGAGCTCCGTCATCAAGTCGGAAGAATCATGCTTGGGTCGGCGATCGTGCACGGCCACGTTGGCCACGATACGTGCGGTCTCGGTCGTCTGCACCCCAGTGTTGGTCATGATGCGTGCGGTCTCGGTCGTCTGCACCCCAGTGTCGGCCATGATGCGGACCATTCTTTCCGTCTGAATCCCCAACTCTCGAACCGCCCTGCTTGCTCTTCTTGTTCGGCACATCTTGGCGTCCAGATGCACACCTGGGATAGATCTACCGACGTATACTGGAATTCGTGAACCAGTTGCTGCTCTTGTGGTACGTGGGACCGGCGGCGACGGGGAGGGGATGCAGGCCGGCCTTGCTCTGAAGGTGCTGGATAGAAGAAGCGGCCGGAGACGCGAGCTCGAAGGAGACTCGAGAGCTGGTTTTGCAGCTGGGTCGGAGCGGCGTGTGCCGGAGCACCTTTCGTTGGGCGCGATTGCGACGGTTGCGTTAGGACGGGGACGGGGACGCAGACGCAATCTTGAAGGCCTCTGTGAGGGCAACACGAACGAGTTTGCGGCGATTGGGGGCGAGCGGAGACGCAGCCGGAGGCGCAAGGCTTGGGACCTTTTTGAAGGCGTGATAGCGGGGTTTACCGGAGGTGTGAACCGTTTGAGATGAGCGACTGAGGAGCCTTTTGAAGTCACTTCGGCTAGGGTTTTGACGGCTGCTGCTTCTGGTACGATGCTGGTCTCTTTACGAACGGCAACCCGCTGGGAGAATCCGGATGGGGCTGGGCGAGATACAGGGCGAGCAGAGGATGCGCTGATGAGGAAAGTTGGTATTCGTGACGAGGGACGAGAAGATGGTCGAGATTCAGGTTCGGAGGGCCCCGCACAGGCCTCGTCCTCGTAATAGACGTATTCTTTGGTAAGGGGCGTCTTGCTCTTCTTCTTCCTCAGCCCCAACGCTCGGAGTGCGCGCGAGACGGGCTTTGCCTTCGCCTCCTCCTTGAATTTCTGTGCCAGCAACGAAGGCTTCAGCGCCCACGACTGCTCTTTGCAAGAGTCCTTCCGCGATACCGACACTTTAACTTTCGCCTAGTACGCACAGGTCAACACGGGCCATGAAAAGAAGGAATACCACGTACTTTGAGTCCAAACATTCGTTGTATTTCGAAGAACGGGGATGGTTGTAAAGAAAGAATGAAGAGTGTTAAAGTGGCTGACCGAATTATTAGGCAAGGCTATGCTGCGCGATCGATCGGACTCGTACTCTCGAACGTGGGCTTGGTGGAGAGATTGTTGCATATTGAGGCTACATATATTCTGTTTGAGCCAAGGTTTGAGCACTGTGCAGCGAATCTACCAAGTCCTTCCGAGTAATGGCCAAGCCATTGGTGCAAAGTAGTACGGCCCAAATTCCGAGTGTATGGATGCGCTGGATATGCAGAGGACTGAGGCTGGCGCTCAGGCCTCAGGCTTGAGCCGGGCGCTTGAGCTTGAAACGTCGAGGTGAGGATTGATTGGTAGGGCCATCAATTCACGTGGTGAGGCCTCACTGGCACTACATTCAGCGGTCACCTCCCAACAAAGTAAAAATGAAGAAATGTATGCCCGAAAACCTCCCGCAGGTCCAAATGCATCATCGCCTACAGACCATTTCTCAAGCCACTCGTGAGCAAATTCAAGCCAACGGTTTTCTGGCCCAAGTAATGATGAATTCCTTCTCGGTGCCGGGAATCTCGTCCCACTCCTTCACAAGCCCGTCCACAAGCTCATCGTACTCAGCTTCTGAAGTGACAACGCCAAGTCCGGCACTTCACAGCAGGAGCCGTCCTACCACACCAGAAGCGTAAGGTTACTATATTAACGGCTTAATCAAGCAATCTTTGTACCATACGATTTTTTGGAACTAATTCTGCCCACCGGCTAGTGTCACCCTTTACATCACCTGAACTTCGGATTTTGTGCTCCGCCTGCCAGCGTTATTGTATTCGAAACACCGAATAAGTAAACCCAGATCCATCCTTTTCAGAAAACCCATTCCCGGACGCAGACTCGCCGTACAATCGCTCCGTCAAGTCAGCCTTGGTAAATTGTCCTGTTATTTTATTCGAAACGTAGGTACCGCAAAGTCTTCGAATTTTTGACAAGGTTACACGGAAGAACATCGACTGGGTATGAGGACATAGAGGGCATAAGACAGTAAGGCTATTTCAAACGTTCATTGCTTCTCGAAAATGTCATGGTTCCGGATTTTATGTCTGACCCGGTCCTTCTTCTGACAAACCCTAAAGCAACAGTGAGTCCCTAACACGAATTTACGACAAGAGACTTACGGTCCACAATATAGGTCCTTTTTGCATTTAGGGCACCTGAAGCGTGCCTCTGCTCGACAGACGCAACACATTCCCAGACCTTTCTTGAAAATAGGCTCCAAATATGACACGCCGAAGAGAGGCGACAGTGCAATCCTGGTACTGTACTTTGCAAAGGGCTTCCAAAGCGGCACATCGTACATTCGCTGCACGTCCTGCCCTTCGCCACAAGTACATAAAGCGATGGCCTCCATTTCGGTCGAGAGTGGGACGCGGCCTTTGACAGCATATTGGCATGAGTCGCGACACTGCATTCAGGCCCTTGGTAGGCAGACGTCTGTCTACCACGGGTAGCCAGAGCGCGACAGACCCAAGGTCGGCAGACTCTGTAGAGGTTGGTCAACCTGGGCCTACATCCAGAGTCCATTTCCTTGTTGTTTCCTTGACTCAATTATCGTGAACGAAACCTGCCGCAAATACCCGAACGACGTGTGACATCAAATCCCACGATATTCTGCCTTATTGCTCCTATCAACTCTTGCTGGCTTCGTTTCTCAGAGGTTCCGAGGCGACATCTTGAGTAGCATAGTAGTGCAGTGGACCCTGTATTGGATCCATCGACCTCGCGCCAGCGGGTTGCAGAGAGAAAGGAGAAGACGAGGGCCATTCCCTCTTGAGCCTTGCCATGACAGCGCTAAAGCCCGGCGCAATCACATTAGGTAACAGGTTTTATGTAAATTATTGCCGTTGCCAAGGCACACATTGAAGATTCAAGAGTCGGAAAGACCCATACCACACAGCACCAACACAACACTAGTAACAATGTAGAAAGAAAGGTAGTCGAGGTCGGCGAGGACTTTCAAGGTTGGACGAGGAGGTCGGCAGACCCTGCCGACCTCACCGTGCCAGATGGCGCCCAACCGCGGCACACGTTTGTCGGCAGACTCTGTCTCCGCGCATCACGGACCTCGCCAATGGGCGGCCAACCGCGACAGGCCGGGTCTACCCGGGCCCTGAATGCAGTGCGATGTCGCCAGGTGCGACATCGCTCAACGAGAACAGGAAGTAGTTGTTTCCAGGACGTGGATTCTCCCGGATCCAAGGGGATCGCTCCTATCTTGGGAACAAGCTCCCAGAAATCCCGCGTAAGTCGGTCGTTGCTCAATGGCAGGACGAAGCCATCGCAGACAATAGTGTGTGCAGAAAGATCGAACCGAAGTAGGTCAATGAAAAGAATCGTATCACAATTGTTTGTTGGCTTGTCTCGCAGAGCAAACACACGCTGCGGAGAAGATCCTTTGGGTAGCATCCCGGACGCCTGTGAGATGATCGAGAGGATGCTACCCTTAACGGACGCGAGGGCGTCCACGACTTGATTCTTTTGCGTTTTTGCCTCGCGTTGCGACAAGGCAAAGGTGACGTGGGGTTTAAGCCACTTGTCAAGCCCTGGAGTGTTCAGGTTCAGGACAGGAAGACGCTCGAGGTTTAAGCGGTGGACGCTCCAAGGAACGAGGTCGCGAACGGCGATGGGGAATGGGTCTACCACAATAGGTCCCATTTGCGGCGAGGACGGACGAGGAGGAACAATGAGCTGGATGCATTTGTTAATTTTGAGGGCCTGTGGAATGAATGTTGACTGACCTCAATCCAAAGGGACTTTCTAGCTAAGCGTAATCGGTGTTTCGACCCTACTACAGGGAAAGGAAAACTGACTGCCTGTCGCCTTCCCCCGAGCACCAACTGAACGGCGTTGTACGATATCTGCCGCACGACAACGGTCTGGGAGGATTGAAGTGCTGCCTTGGCCAGCTCGTTTTCCACTGTGATCTTAGCTGAGAAAGATTCCAGCAGATCACACTCCTCATTAAAATTTGCCTGGATGGGGTCTTGCGATCCAATCTGCCCGGGAGCGGCGCCGGGCACGTTTATGGTACTTGAAAATTCAGAGGGTAGCGGTTGCTCTGGGAGAACCAGAACACTTTCCCTGTCGAAGAGTCGAGCTGAGTGGATCTCTAGACCAGGACCAAGCTTTTTGGCATAGAGCAACGCGTTAGACGGGTTACTTTTCAGGACAAGGATAATGCGGATGTCTCGAGGAAGATCATAGTGAAGATGGTGGCCCGTGAGTAGGATCGCTGGCATGACGAACGAGACAATGAGGGGTTTTGTACCATGAAATCCCTCTGGATCTTCCTCGAAGTATGCCTTCGGACTCGCGGGTGTTCCGGTGGCAGAGACGATTCCGAATGCTACATGAATTGAGGAGAAAACATTCTGCATCCTGGGACCTTGCATGCCGGCTTGAAGTATAGGCGTGCCTCTCGGGCTGTCAGTAAGGACATTCAGTTTCTCTCTCGGCACTGTCAGAAATACTCGAACAAGAGGAGGTATTTTGGACCACGCGCTGAAGGGCCCGACACGAGGCACATTCACACGATATATGTCCACGGAATATACTCCATGGAAATGAAGCAGAGCACACAGGTCTTGGTAATTGAGAGTGTCCATTTTCATAGAGTCGTCGCACTCTTGGATGTCGAAAAACCTATCGAGCACTGCAATCCATTGCTCCGAAGGGATCTGTAACCTTTGCCTGATGAACCTCAAGAACATCACGAAAGTCTCTCGAGTATAGGGAGAGCCACAGCGGCCCAAGGCGGAGAAGAAATCGACACGGTTGTGTTGCAAGAAAGTCAGGGAATCCTCCTGCTCGAAAAGTGCATGGTACAGATCATAGAAGAAGGTGCCCAACTGCCGGGATTCGACTACGGGGAGATCGCCCCCGGGCGTCTTCCAAGTCGTGACCTGGTGATATTGCTGGTGTTCTTGTTGATGTGTGAATTCGTGCAACAGTAGCTCATGGACGTTACTACGCGTTGAATAGCCCGTCACGAAATCAATTGGACAGAGGCGGAAAAGAACGCTGATGACCGTCAGGTCGGCATGAAAGCGCTTGGCGAAGCCTTCGGGGGCGTCGGCCCCAAGGCTCCGGGTGAGAGACTCAATGTAGAGAACACCACCCTCAGAGCTCGACAGGAGTGGAATGGATATGACGAGGACATTGAAGAGACCAAAATTATCATCGAGATTCGAGGTATCGACCACATCGAATGTTAGGGGGGCATGCTTGTACTCCTCCTGGTCAAGTGCAATTGTTTCAGTGCGCCATTGACATGCAGGAATCCTGGTCTTCATTGTGCCCGACTCCCTGCACGCCTGAAGAGCGCGGGCACCGAGGATGGCATCGGCAAAGAAAAAACGCACAATGCACAGGCCTTGCTCGTGATACCGGCGGAACGCTGTGCACCAATCTTGGAATTGGGCACGGATACCACTCACAATATCCGAACGGGACGGCGCGGCGTCGAGATTACCGAAGATGGGTGCGAGATGGAAGGGCGTAACAGGGTCGGTGCCATAATGAACGTGACAGCCTACACCGGCTTGCGTGTAAACGAAAGTGGGGTTGAGAAGAGTAGCCGCAGAGCGACGAGCTGCAGATACGAAGGTCGTTCCATGTTTCCAAAAGTCGTGGAAACAGCCGGAGAGTGTTTCCACGGCGTACATCATGAGCGGCCCTGCAGATCGGCTGGTGTGGAGCATGAAGCCCGTCGAGTCTCCGTGATGCTGTGTGCGGTATTCTGCAACCTTGGCTTTGAAATTTGCCAAGATTATATGTAGCTGCGAGTTGGGTAATTCATGCATTCTACAGTACTGATTCCAGTGCCGACGTAATTCGGTCAGGGTATGCTGGCTACTCATTCGGAGTGTAGCGCCATACGGAGAGTCTTTCCAGGACTGCAACGTAGTCGAAGCCTCGAGGAGAGCCCGGCATTGGGAAACAAGTAGGGCAAGAGTATCCTTATCGAGGTAAAAATGAAAGAAGATGTCGAAAATGCTATCCGTATCCTTTTTGTCGATGGCCATAGAGAGTAGTAGGACATTGCGAGCTGGGGCAAGAGTCAGAAAAGGCAGCAGCTAATCGGAGGGAAAACAAACCAAGCACGGCAGGCTCAAAATCAATGCATGTGAAATCGAGTTTGCGGGTCGCTATCAAGATACTTCAGTACCTTTTATTGGATGGCGCTGAAGTCTCACCAGCATCATGTTCGGAAAAGAGAGTGAATAGCACGTTTCTTGGATCTCCGCAACCCAGAAGCAGAAGGCTGATATCTTGGTCGGGAGTTACATCTCGAGCCAGCGACACGGCGGACGTATTTCCGATTGGATAAAAGTAACGGTTTCCTGGCCAAATCCAATAGAGAGGTTGCGCCATGGCAGAGTGTAACGGGAGCCTCGTGTATAGCCTCGTGCAGAGAACATCAGAGAACACCGTTGCAGAAATACTCACAGCACGCACACACAACGTTATGAGCGGTCTTCGAGCGGTCCCAATCCCTGTTTTAGCTTCTGTCCTCAAGTACGGCAGGCGTCAATTCGAAAAACGCTCGCAATTATGCGCCAGCAGAAGGGCAAGGGGAAAATGATCGTCGAACAATCAGGAGACGTCGCTGTCGCCGCCCTCGAAGCAGTGGTGGCATCGTCGGCTATCTTCC
Source organism: Mycena galopus ATCC 62051 (assembly GCA_014925785.1). Classification (NCBI taxonomy): domain Eukaryota; kingdom Fungi; phylum Basidiomycota; class Agaricomycetes; order Agaricales; family Mycenaceae; genus Mycena; species Mycena galopus. Next base: position 786,181 of record WIQG01000024.1, read on the forward strand.
CCCCATTGCAAAGTGTTGCCGGCAGTGCGCTGTATATTGCAAAACTGGTTCGGGTATGTACCTTGCCTGATGCGTGCTCACAACAAGTTCAACGATAACCGCGTAACAGAACTTCCGATCGAACAAGGAGGAATGGACGGAGTTCAGCAAATACGTCGACGAAATTGTCGCGGATGTGATTGGAAAACTCCCCAAGGACAAATCATTGCGGGAGGATATCAAAGAGAGTATCAAGAAGCTATCGTCGTATGCATCTGTACTTGAATTTCTTTTACCTGGTTTTGAAAGCCTTCTTGCAGGACATTGTCGACAATTGCCAAGGAAATCGAACAAGTCCAGCAGAAATCCACCTCTCTACGGTTTTTCCTGTTCGCTACCCGCCCGGACCAGATATCGGGCATGAAGCAACGTCTTGACGAAGCTATAAAACTCCTCCAGGTGCGTATGGGCTATTCGGTCGTCCTTTATTTTCGCGGTTTAAACGTTGGTGCCATAGCTCAAAATCGCACTGACGACTCATATGAATGTCGCTACCATTGCTGCAGCACAAAAGGAGATTACTCTTCTGGAACAACATAATCAAGCGGTGACTGGCAACCTTGGTGGGTTGTATTTCAGTTTACCTGCTACAGCTATATTCATGTCTCCACAGTTGAGCGCTGCATGGAAATAATTCGTACGATACTTGTCTCTCGCAGATATTATTATTTTATTGATAGATCTGTATAGAGTCCACCATCACTTTCACCGCCTTGTCATACACCCCAAATGCTGGCTGGGACGACACTCAAACATGCCTGGACGGCACACGACAGGCGGAAATCGACAAAGTGATGGCATGGGTACAGGAAAAGGATCTCACTGGAGCGCAGCAGATCTACTTCCTCGCCGACGTTGTTGGGAGTGGGAAAACCGCCCTCGCTCACAGCGTAGCCCAGCGATGTGTTGACTGTAAACTGCTCGCCTCCTCGTTTTTCTTCGACCGAAAAGCGGGTCGAACCAGCCCTCGTGATTTTGTTTTGAACTTGGCACGCGATCTGGGCTCCAAGTTTCCCGAAGTTGCAGGATACATCTCACTCGCTCTGCGGGAAGATCCCAACTTGGCCTTATCGCACCCGGTCTCTTATGTATTTAAGAAACTCATTTTGGAGCCTGTAACGCAGAGCAGCGTTGCCGGCCCCATCGTCGTGGTTATTGATGCCCTTCACGACGCAGAGACTCCAGAGGTGGAGACTATTCTGCGCACTCAAATTCCCCAGTTCTCTGGACAATTTCGGTTATTTGCTACCTCCCGACCAGAGCGCAGCGTTCTTCGTACCCTTGGACCTGATATAACGACGCACGATCTGGATATTCATGGACCAGCCAATCGCGCAGACATGGCTATCTATGCCACGCACAGGTTGGAAGAAATTGCCTCGGAACATGCGCTGGGGAACTGGCCGAATCGACAGCTCATAACGACTCTCCTGGACCGAGCGGAGGGACTGTTCATTTGGCTGGCGACAGTTTGCGACTACCTCTTCTACTGCGTTTCCCCAGACGCGGTGCTGGAAGAGCTACTACTAGAGACCATGCGGGAGTCTCAATTACCACCGGAGAAGAAAATGGATGCTCTATACTCCACCATTATGGCGTCGTGCCATTGGGACGATGTCCATTTTGTGAGGGGATACCAGCAGGTCATGGGCGTAATGGTCGTTCAGAAGATGTCTTTCACAGTGGATGGCCTGCAGCGTCTCCATGGCACCACGCCTCGAGTCAAGCCGATTGTCGATCAATTGGCTTCACTTATCACTGGTTTGACCGGCTTAAACCGGCCTGTCCAGATTCTGCACGGTTCCTTTCGCGAGTATGTAACCCAGCGAGCTCCAGGCCAGCATCGTATTCTTGCTGAAAAGCACAATACACGCCTCGCTCTCATATGTCTCCGCATATTAAATTCCACATTCTCCAATTATATTACAGGATGTGGATACCTACTCTCCAAGCGGGGTTCAGAGGTCCCAGACGTCGATGTTGGCCATTTTACGGAGGAACAATGGTATGCTGTTGAATTCTGGCTTGCCCACAACACGCACGGTGAAGATCTCGACTCCTCTATGGATGTCAAGCAAGAACTCTTGAAATTTGTTGGTCTTCATCTTCAAAGCTGGATAGAAGTCATTGCTTCAAAATCGAAATACCAATCGTTAACTCCCCTCCGAAAGCGGCTTCAGGTGCGCTATAGCTGCGCTGAGAATCGTCGACTGATCAGTTTGCGCGTGGTTTAACAGGGAGATTTGGGGCCACATATGGGCAATTTCAGCCTGGGAAGCCTCCTCCGTCGTCTTCTCAGACGTTTGATGGGAGATGAGTCCCGTTTGGGCGCGGCCCTCCTTGTCATGGATGATCTGAAGGATATGGGCGAGGCTAGCTATGATTCAGAGTCGGATGGTGAATCCGAGCTAGAACTCGAGAGGGTTTCTGATTCCAGTGACGATATGCACGATACTGCGGCTTCCAACCGCCTTCTTGAATGAATTCTCGTTTATGACCTTCATAGTCACCAACGACTCTATCGTTGATACACAGTTGGTGCTGCGCCCGCACACGGCCGTGCTCGGCCACAGTTCTGTGGTGTCTGAAAGCGCTCGTCGGGAGTCGCAGAGCACTCGCCGTGACAGAAGGGCGGTGCGCTAGGGGTTGCTTCAAGACCGACGGGGAATAACCATGGTGTAGGTGGGCTAGAAACGGGTGGTAGAACGTAAAGATGCCTTAGCATAAGCAGCGGAGAACAGAGAGCATCGCATAGCATAGATCACCTGGATGCAAAGACACTGAGATAACAAGACTAGAATGTGGGTCCTATTTGCTCTCGCAACGCCTTGCACCCCGCCGTTGCTCTCGTGAGAGCCCTGATCTCAACGCACTACTACCAACCGCAAGAAGCAACATACGGGCTTCAGATTGGACGAGTTTCAAACACTACAATAGCCTCCATCGACGCGTATTTCCGACCCCGTCATGAAGCTCGATGCGTCGCTGGAAAGGAACACAATCGCGCCCTGCATGAATAATCGTCAGAACTCTTCTCGAAGCGCGACCAAACGCTCATACCGCCAAGTCTTCCGGCTCGCCCATCTAAAGTGTAGGTTATGTGTTCAGCGCGAGGTATAATGGCTTAAGAGAGCGGTATTACCTTTCCCATCGGGGTCAGACTCTCCCATGTTTTCTGCGAGAAAGTGAGCTGAGCGCGTGTATAATAAGAATCAAGGAATGCGCGGCGGCACCTTGAGCTCGGGGTCATTGGCCAGAATCGTCCGGGTGAGCTTGGTCAGCATGTACCCGGGACTGAGGACATTCACGCGGACGCCCGTCGTCGCCCATTCCACAGCCAGACTGGACGCCATGTGTTTTACGGCTGAAAGAAAGTAGTGGTCAGCGTTCGGTCGACGGAGCGCGACAGTCGCATACCGGCTTTCGAGGCGTTGTACGGTGTTTGAGGCTGGGGGATGTTGACGATCTGCGCATTCTGTGAGCAACAAGTTTTGTTTAACAAGAAAAAACGAACGTTGGCGCTCATGCTAGCGACGAGCACGATGGACCCGCTGCCCTGCGGGATCATGTGGCGCGCCGCCTCGCGAGCCGTGAGGAAAGCCCCGTGGACATTGATATCATACAGCTTTTTTATCCGGTCCATTGGGTAGCTAGCAGCGGGATTAACTTCATGAATGCAATACGGGAAAAGTAGCGTACTTGAAAGCCGAGTAATTTTCGACGATGCCTGAACAATGTTATTTATTTAAAGAATACACAGATATTCAATAGGGCACTAACCAGCCGACGCGACCACCGAGTCGATGCGTCCGAAGGTGGACATGATCTCAGCGTATGCTTTCTGCACGGCTTGCTCCGAGGAAACGTCACATTCGACGCCGATAATATTTGCCGTGTCGTCGCTATTGGCTTGAGGTTGTATTGGTACTGGAAATAACAGGACGATAAATGCATTGCGCACTTGATTGAGCAAAGGTCTTGAGCTCTACAGCCGCAGCCTTAGCCTCGTCGGCTTTCAGATCAAGAACAGCGAGCGACGTGCATCCACTGCGAGGGGTTAGTATTGGGTGGGTCTCTCCGACAGACAACACACGATGAGATGAAGGCACGGCAGAATTCATAACCCAGACCGCGCGCTGCACCCGTCACCATACATACCTGGGCACTAGATTAATGCGCGATGGAGAATGGAGGCGGTCCTCACTTTTCCCTGCATCGACAAAGAGGGCAGGGTTTTTGGTGGTGCGGTGCTCATGAACCGAGAGGCAGTTCCTGAGCGATACAGCGACAATGCGCCGCGCGCGAGGCGCGACTGGCGGGCAGCAAGACAGGCAGCCATCGTGGTTCAGGTAAAAGTCGAAGCCAAGTTCCGACCGTCCGACGATATCCGACGTGATTATTGGATATTGGATGCCGGCATTCGCGCCTGGTATTCCGTGCCCATGGGGAAATCCCCAGACTGCATTTCGAATTACGCTTCCCATCAGATTGAGATACCATCCCTCACGGCTTTAGATAGACGTTCTGATAGCGAATAGCTCGTCAAGCCGGGTGGTGAGGGTCCAAGGCGAAGGCATAGGAAGCTTGCGCATGCCGGGATAATCTTGGGAACACGGCGTTCAGTGTTTGGACCATGTCGTGTATAAATTATCACTATCACTATCACCAGAGACGAAACGAAAGAGATTGATCAAGGCGGAATGCGCGACCGGCAGGTCAAAGAACATGCCCTTAATACCAGCGGGGAGGTTATCTACTGTTATCTATAGGTCACCGCCCTTTCTACCCAGCTAAGTACTAGCATTATATATTCGATGTCGAGGCGGAAATTCTCAAGAAAACCCTGAACGCCATTCAAAGATGGGCCTTTCGTGCCACTGCGGAAGTGGGGCTATGCTGTGTGCGAAGCAATTTCTTTTCAACGCACCCAGTATCCCGCTTCCTGTCGCAGCTGCCTCATCGCCGACCACAAGTATAATTATTTCCATCGGACCAATATCTTTGGGTCGAGGAGCGGGGCTGCTACCTGCGGAACGACCTGCCAGTAATTGCTGCTCCTGTTGGACACAACGGGGAGTCTTGCGGCGCCGCAGGAAACGGACTAAAGTGCAGGTCTGCGCGCACGACGGAGACTCATGTGGAGGCGCTCGTGAAAGCTATGTAGGATGGTTGTTGACAGACGCTACGGCACGCGACGGTTCCAAAACCATCACCTGCAGTCGAACACATCAGCTCATACGCCTCACACACAACACCTTTACAGATTCCAGTCTCGGTAGGTGAGATTCATGTTCGTATATGAACCATCTCACCACCAGCCATGCATACATGAGACCTTCGTCTGCACCGCTCATTTGGGGGTATAATGATCACAGAGAAAAAGGATTGGCCAGACACCGACCAACTCTACATTTTTGGAGAACCAAGTAGATGGGCCGGCAGTGGGTTATTGAAACATGAGCGGAAAGCAAAAATTGCCTGAAAAATCGTTGAGAACGGACTTGAAAGGTGATAGCAGATTGGGTACAAGTGTAGAGAGCGAATTTCTCCTCACGCAGTCACGTATGCTTGGCGAGTGATCAACGTACTGCAGAACCTCCGATGATAGAACGATCCGAATGGAGCCACTTTCCGTTCCGACTTTGTGCCAACTATCGAATTCAATAGCTAGAATTCGATGAATATTGTTTTAAAAAAAGATTGGAGGGCGGTTCAGATCCCGCATCGCAATGAGGATTTTAGATTTGAAGGTATAGGTATAGCCCGAGGTTTTGGCGGGCTCTGGCAACTCGAGCACGAAAGCAGAAAAGTAGGACCTTAAGCAGCTAAGCTGCAGATATACATCACCATCCTCAATTAGATCTGGCAGATTGCAAGCGACAATATAAAATGTCGGTATTCGAGGAACCTCACTACTCTATTCCCCTTCCCCCAAGGCCTGGCTATAATGCAAGTTCAACGAAACGACGAATTGCCCCAAGGCACGGAGGAGCAAAACGGAATCTCCGGAACCGACCGTCCCCGCCACTATCCACTTCCACCCGATGATTTGGAGCGGCAGAGGCAAGTGTTGCACGGCTCGTCAAGAGATGTGACTGAGGAGGCCAATAGATTGTCAGTCCAGCATAAGATGTTGAAGAACCTCTTCGAGAACAAGGTACTGCTCGCCCCCGTTAGCCTGGACCGGAGCGATAAGGTCTTGGAAACCGGCACTGGGTCTGGTAGGTTATTTCTAAATCGGACGCAGTCTTGATATATTACGGCACATTCAGGACTTTGGATCATGGATCTCGCAGCGACCGTAGACTCGTCTGTTCCGATGGTTGGCGTCGACATCGAACCCCGGCTGTTCCCAGTCTCTCCACCGAAGAATATTGAATTTCAGGTCGAGTCAGTGACGAGCTTACCTTCCGAATGGACCGATACATTTTCGCTGGTTCACCAACGGCTCCTCCTCCTAGGGCTTCAAGAGTCCCAGTGGCCCAAAGCCTTACAGGAGATCCACCGCGTGCTCCGTCCGGGTGGATGGGTCCAGTTGGCTGAACATGCCCCTTGGCGTGAATCTCCCGGCAAGCCATACCTGGGGAAACTTGCCCATTTGTACCGAAGCATCACGGCGTCGCGCAACTTGTACTTCGACTGCGCATACCGGATCCCCAAGATGCTCGAAGAAGCGGGATTCGTGGATATTCAGAGCGAGTCGCGCATGCAAGCTATCGGCAAGTGGGGCGGGGAGTTTGGAGTTGCCAGTGCGGTGAACCAGATTGGTGTGCTCAGAGGTGTAAAGACCCCAGTTCTCGAGGCAGGCGGATATGGTCTTGTGGCTTCCGAAGCCGAGTACGACGAGCTTGTGAATGGGATTGAGAAGGAGTGGAACGAGATTGCCGGTACGGAGAGGGAGTTCATTATTACTTGGGCCAGAAAGGCGTCGCCGTGAAATATTTAGAAATTGCAAACTTGAAGCGCGTCGTGACTCAAGACCCGGCAGCATATTCATGCCTCGCGAAAATAGCGCCGCGAGATATGTAAATCTGGTATCAACTGGTATCAGTGAGTTTCGTGAGGCCTCACCCTCAGACTTACCTGTGTACCATACAAATTTGTTTCGTGGTTTTGGGAGTTGTAAATGTAATCAATGCATTCCCCTGAAATTCAGGGTACATAGCAGCCCTGCCCCTGGGGCCTCCTATCCGCCGATTGATAAGCATGACTAACGAGCAACACCCGATGAACGCCGTGCGTCTGCCACAACTTGAATGATGAAAGTTCTGCGACCCTTGTCCATTGAGGTTGTAAACGACAATAAAAATGTCGGAATTCGAGGAACCATGGTACTCTGTTCCCCTTTCCCCAAGTCACTGGCCTGGCTATAATGCAAGTTCAACGAAACGGCGAATTGCCCCAAGGCACGCAAGAGCGGAACGGAATCTCCGGAACCGATCGTCCCCGCCACTATCCGCTTCCACACGATGATTTGGAACGGCAGAGGCAAGTGTTGCATGGCTCGTCAAGAGACGTAACTGAGGAGGCCACTAGATTGCTAGTCCAGCATAATATGTTGAAGAACCTCTTCGAGAATAAGATGCTGCTCGCTCCCGTTGACCTAGACCGGGGCGACAAGGTCTTGGAAACCGGCACTGGGTCTGGTAGGTTATAGCTAAACCGAACGAGGCCTTGATATATTATGCCGCATTCAGGACTCTGGATCATGGATCTCGCAGCGACCGTAGACTCGTCCGTTCCGATCGTTGGCGTCGACATCGAACCCCGGCTGTTCCCAGCCTCTCCACCGAAGAATATTGAATTTCGAGTCGAGTCGGTGACGAGCTTACCTTCCGAATGGACCGATACATTTTCGTTGGTTCACCAGCGGCTCCTCCTCCTGGGGCTTCAAGAGTCCCAGTGGCCCAAAGCCTTGCAGGAGATCCACCGCGTGCTCCGTCCGGGTGGATGGGTCCAATTGGCTGAACACGCCCCTTGGCGTGAATGTCCTGGCCAGCCATACCTGGGGAAGCTTGCCCATTTGTACCGAAGCCTCATGGCGTCACGCAGCTTGTACTTCGACTGCGCATACCGGATCCCCAAGATGCTTGAAGAAGCGGGATTCGTGGATATTCAGAGCGAGTCGCGCATGCAAGCTATCGGCAAGTGGGGCGGGGAGTTTGGAGTTGCCAGTGCGGTTAACCAGATTGGCTTGCTCAGAGGCATAAAGACGGCAGTTCTTGCGGCTGGTGGATTTGGTTATGTCGCGTCCGAAGCCGAGTACGACGAGCTTGTAGAGGGGATTGAGAGGGAGCTGAACGAGATTGCCGGTACGGAGAGGGAGTTCATTATTACTTGGGCGAGAAAGGCGTCGCCTTGAAAATGTTATTTAAGAATTGCAAGCTTGAAGCGCGTCGTTGCTCGAAACGAGGCCAAGACCCGGCAGCATTCGTGACGTAGACCCCCGCGCAGGAAATATGTTTATGCACTGAATCGACTGTAATCATGGTGGTGGTAGGAGTAAGAGCGAACAACAGCTTGGGCTTGTTTTGACCTGTGGGCACAAAAGTAGGATCCACACAGTAAATGTATATCCGAGGGCGCGATAGCGAATCCTGAGGCATAATAATAGAGAGATACAGAGAGTCATAGTAGTAATAAAGGGTATCCAAGCAATGCGAGCTGTAACCTACACGAGTAAAGTATGTATGCTGGATCAGTGACCAGTAGCACAAATAAAGTTACTGGAATGAGCGTGGCGTGCGCCTCAGCGGCGGTGAAAAACGTGAGCAAGGAGCGTGAATGTTGTGGGCGGCGAATGGATGCAGAATGCAGTAAAAAAGGGAAATAAAAAGAGAGGCAAGGTTATAGACAGGCGAATTTCGACTTGCGCTTTTGTATGTCGTCTACCCGGACCTCGAGCTGTTGCCGTGCGCGTTCCTTCGCTTTTCGCTCCTCGTCTAATCGCTGCTCGAAAGACTGCTTCTCCTGGACGACGGAATTCCGAACGGTCACAATTTCGCGTTTGGCTTCCTCTAATTCAGTCCGGAGACCGTCGAGCTTGACGTTCAGCGTATCTCGTTCTCTTGCAAGCTCCGTGGCGTGCATGCGGGCTTTGCGGACTGAAGGAACAAGAACTATTGAGTATCAGAATAGAAACAATCCAAAAACCACTCACGATTCTTCTCCGAATCACCGAGCGACGTCTCGAGCGTGCTCACAAGGTCCATGTGCGTTTGGAGATCGCTTTCGCAGTGCGTCAGCTGTTTGTTCAGCGTTTTAATCATGACCTCTTGCTCGTCAATTTGCTTCGCCTGCTGCTCGAGGCGCGCAGCTGTCTTCGAGTCGAGTATTACAGAACCGTTGATCGAAGGGCCGACAGACGTCGAAGGCGAGTCGAGCTGCGAGTCCCTAGATGACGACGAAGCGAGCCCGGACGAATTGTGAGATGACGTGCTCATATTGGGATCTCCGTTCGTCCGAGGGGCTGGTGGGGGAGGGACTGATGGTGGAGGTGTAGGCGGAGGGAGCTTCATAGCGGGCAAACCTGCCCGAGGATACGACAAGTTTCGGTCAGGTACAGGTCGTCCATTAGGCGGCGACGAGCTGCGCGCGAGGACCTGCGCTTGGAGTTCGCGAACAAGGGAATCGGAGCGGTTCTTCTCCGTCTGTAGGGTGTCCTTCTCGTCCTTGACACGCTGCAAGTTCTCCTGCATATCTGCCAAAACAGAACGGTGTCGCTCGAGTTCTCCAACAAGAGATTCCCGCTTGGAGGCCTCTTGAATCAGCTTCGACTGTTCGTTGCGAGTACGGTCAAGCTCTGCCCGAAGCTTCATGACTTCAGCCTCGAAGCTATCACGCGCAGCCCCAGCGGTTGAATGGGCATTGCGAGTTTTGTCAAGGTCGCCACGAAGCCGTGCGATCTCGGCCTCGAAGTCGTCCCGCTCAGCACCAGCAGACGAATGAGCTTCGCGAGTCTCCTGAAGCTCTTCCCGGAGTTCTGTAAGCTGAGCTTCGAGCTCCTCTCGCTGCGACTCGGTAGTAGAATGCGCGTTGCGAGTTCCCTCAAGCTCTTCCCGGAGTTCCGAAAGCCGAGTCTCGAACTCCTGTCGCTGTGACCCGTGCGCGGTGCGAGTCTCTTTGAGCTCTCCCTGGAGTGCCGAAAGCCGAGTCTCGATCTCTTCCCGCTGCGACCCAGCAGTAGAGTGCTCACCGCGCGCATTATCAAGCTCTACCCGAAGGTTCGTAACCTCGGCTTCGAAGCCGTCTCGTTCAGCTCCAGCGGCGGAAAGGTGTTGCTCCATTCTTCGAATAAGCGCCGTCTTTTCGCCGATGGTTTGCTCGTGCAGCTGCCGAGTCTGCTCACGGACGAGTGTGAACTCGTGTGCGGCGGCCTTGTGCGACTCCAATTCGTCAGCGAGCAAGTCGCGATCCTTGTGCAGGGTCTCGAGTTCCTTGGCGTGCTGGAGCTTCAGGTCCTCCAACGCAGCAGTGAGGTGAGCACGCTCCTCCGCCAAAGACTTTTCGTGGCGCGTCTTGATGGCCTCCAACGCCTCGCGATGTTGCGCGTGCAGGTCGACCAACGAGTTGTTCACTTCAGCGATCGTTTCCTGATGTTGGGACTTTAGAAGCATCGTCTCCTGTATGTGGGTCTGCACAAGAGCGTCATTCTCCTCCGCGCCTTTGGCGATGGCAGCCTGGATCGCGGCGTCGTGTTCAATCTTCAACTTGGCCAGCTCCTCGGTGTGTCCCTGCTCTATGTCGCGCAAGAGAGTGGCCTGGGCTTCCTGCTGGGTCTGGATGGCCTTATCCAAGTCCGCACGCGCCTTGATGGCAGCAGCACTCCCCTCCTCCTTGAGCGCAGTCAACGCCGTGTTCAACTGCTCACTCTCGACGCGCCACTCCTCTTTCAGCCTCGCGAGCAGCCCCTCATGTGAAGACCGGAGCTTATCCATCTCGAGCGTGTGGTCCTCGTCCTTGGTCATCAGCGCCCTCGCGTGCTCCGTCTTGAGGTCCTTGAGCTCCTCCGCGAACGACGTCTCCTTGCGGGCCACGGCGGCGGCATGGGCATCTTGAAGCTCCTGCAGCGCCATGTCCTTGGACGACTCCGATGCGGTGAGCGACCCCTCCCTCGTGATCTCCGCCATCCGCATCTCCGCCGTGTGCTCCTCACGCAGTCGCTCGAGCGCCGCCGCCGCCTCGCTCGCGTGTGTGTCCAGCGCCGCAGCATGGTCCGCCCGGAGCTTCGTCAACATATTGTAGTAATCCTCCTCAGTGGTCTGGAGCACCGCAGCCGCCTGCGCCTCTTTCTGCTTGAGCGTCTCTGCATGCTCCGCAGTAAGCTTAGAAAGCGCGCTCTCATGCTGTTGCTGTATCTGCGAGGTGGCGTCGTTGGCCTCGAGCGCGCGCTGCTGAAGCTCCTTGTCGTGCTGCTCCTTGACGTCCTCGTGCGCCTTCAGCGCCTCGTCCAGCTGGACTTGCAGCGCTTCGACCTCGAGCAAGTGCTCCCCAACAGTCCGCTCAAGCGACTCCACAAGGCCGTTCTCACGCTCCTTGGCCTCCTCGAGCGCGGCAAGAACGTCGCCGTGCTTGCGCTGCAGGGACTCGATTTCCATCGACATGTTGACTGCCTGGAAACGAAGTCAGCTACTACAAAGACACTAATAGTCGCTTCTGAATACCAACCTGGTCCCGAGAAAGTGCCGTCAAATCGTCGTGCTGCCGGCGGACCTGTGCAAGCTGACCATTGAGCTCCTCCACAATCTCACGATGGTTGCTCTCCTTCTGCGCCATCGACCTTTTTCAAAAATAAAATTAGCCTCTTCATAGTGGAAGCCCAGAATCGGAACCACCCACAGCATAAGCTCGTTCAGCCTCTCTAGGCTCTCATCTGGGTCGGAGAACACCGACGACTCGCCGCCGTTGATATCGCTCTCCGAATCCGTTACGCTATGGCTGTGTTTATGTGGGGGCTCGTGGCTCATACTCCGTCGGATATTATCGAATTGACTGATAGTCTTGGGACTCAGATGCACCGGATTCGCATGGCCGTCGACACCCGCAGTCGACGGCGGCGTCATCGGATCCGTGGGCTTGGGCGGCGGGGTGGGCACCGCGTGCTCAACGCCCACACCATTGGTAAGCGGGGCGGCTTTCGTCTCCTTGAGCGAGCCCTCAAGGACAGCAATCTCCGCCTCCCGCTCCTTCAACACCTCCTGCAGTCGCATAATCTCCTTCTCCAGACTGTGCACACTGCGCTCGTTCGTCGCCGAGAGGACGGGCGAGGCTATGTGATTGGGCAGCGAGATCGATAGGTTGGGGCGCGAGTGGGGCGACAAGAAGGGCGAAGAGTGCGAGTTTGAGGGCGAGTGCGAGCTGCTACTTGTCGAAAAGGAAGTTTTGCGCGAGTGCACCGAGGAGAGCTCCTGTGATAGCGATTGCGATTGTGAAAGCGACCTTTGCCCGTTTAAAACAACATCGTCAGCTTGGTTGAACAGATACCAAAGAAAATCACAAAGAATCAGCTGCACCGACTGGCAACGTCCTCGCGATGACTTCAACCACAATTACGAGGACGATTTTTGTCACGCTTCAGTTTCAGCGCAGCGTCGCGAGCCGAATGAAAAAACAGTAAAAAGAAAAAACACCAACCTCCCATGGAGCGATTCGGCAGAGGCCGCTTGCCGGAAAAAAAGCCGCCTCCCAGCAGAGTTGTACTGCGGCTCTCCACTCGAGCTCTCCCGTGACCGTCCCCCACCAGTCATCCGCCGCCTAAACGGCGGCATCTCAATGAACGGCTTCTCTACGGGCGTGTCCTGCATCGTCGGGCTCTCGCTGCGCACGTTGCTCGACTCGCCGGGCGTGTGCCCCGCGAGCTTTGCCTCTTGGATTTGGGCGGCGAGGTCGGAGATCTCGCGCAGCGCGTCACGGTATTTGGACGTGACGGACGAGAGGTCGGCGAGCGTCGCGGTGTGCGTTTGTTGGAGCGCCATGAGCTGCTGCTGCGCCGCCGAGTCGTCGTGGTCTGGATGCCGGTCCGCTGCGTCGGGCACAACAGCAACGCTTGCAAGCGGAGTCTCTATATCGCTCCCGCTCCCGTTGGCACTTCCATTCGCGACAATGTCGAGTTGCAGGCTCTTGCGTGCCTCCGCCACCTCGCCCACCACGGCGCCGAGCCGTGTGCGCGCCTCACCCGCCTCCTTCTTCTTCCGCTCCCACTCCTCCATCCGCTCCTCGAGCTCGCGCACTTTCCGTTCCCGGTATTCAAGGTCAGAGCGCCAGCTATCGCCGTCACTCCGTAGCGCCTCGAGCCGGCCCTGTAGCAGCGTAACCTCCTCACGACGCCGCTCGCACTCGGCCTCGAGCTGCTCGACCGTCTGTTGGAGTGACAGCACAGACTCGTCCGTACGCGCAAGCCGCGCCTCCAGGTCCGCAATGTACTTAGTGCTGTGGGACTCGGTCTCGCGGTAGCGCGTCACTTCGCGCTTGAGGTCCGTCATTGACTCGGACGAAGTAATCGACGTCTCGTCGTACGTCTTCATCTTCTCCTCCAGGTCGCGTACGTACGCCTAGAAGGCATGAGCGACACGTCACAGAATCTTTAAAAAAACGGCGCACCTCTGTACTCGCCTCCCTCTCCGTCAGCTTGGTCACCCGCGCGCGCAGCTCCTCCACATACAGCTCCGTCGCCGCATGCCGCTCCGTCACCATCGCTAGCTCGTCCTCCTTCTCCTCGACCATCTCGTTCGTATGCCTCAGTGCCACGCGATTCAGATTCAGCTCCGCCTCCATCGCCGCAATCGTCTTCTCGTACTCCTCAATCACCGGCCCTACAATCTCTTCGTACTTGCCCATCCCGCCCACCGAGCCGCCGCTCCCCGTCCGCGTCCGCTCGCCGAGCTCCCGCCGGAGCCGCGTCAGCTCCTCCGTGCGGTCGACAAACTTCTCCCGCAGGTCCTCGTAGTTGTTCTGCAGCTCCGTCATCTGCGCCAGGACCTTCTTCCCGGCCCCCTCTAGCGGCGCATGCGTCTCCACCACCAGCTCCCCACTGCTCGGCACCGCGCCTCCGTCCTTGAGCCCCTTGAGCTCCGCGCGCAGCCGCCGCACCGTCCCCTGCAGCCACTCGACGTCCTCCCACCCCTCTTCCCGCGCATTCACCACCGCACTGTTCTTGATGTTCCGTGCGCGGTTCGCGTACTTGAGCGTGTTGACCGTCTCGCCGACGTTGTACTCCGCGGGGCTCACGCACGCGATCATGAGCGTGTGCGCGTTGCCGCCGAGCGAGTCCTGCAGCAGCCGCGTGAGCTTCGAGTCGCGGTACGGGACGTGCGACATGTGCGACTTGGCACGAGACGGGTCGCCGAGCGCGGAAATGACGTTGCCGAGCGCAAGAAGCCCGAGTTGATGGAGATGCCCTCTTTGACGCGCTCGCCTGCCGCCGCTGTCCGTTTCAGCTGGAAAAAGTTAGTTGAATTCGTAGAGTCGAGAAATAGTACTAACCCGCTCACTACCCGCCAAATCGACGAAATGGAACTTGGATACGATGGTGATCCACTCACCGGCGTCCTCGTCGACGCTATTCCGGGCGTCGGACGAGTGCCCGAGTGCGCTGCTTGGTCGCAGCCCTCCGCCCCGGCCCATTGCTGCTGCGAAACTGGGAGTGGCGGGGCGGCCCCCGGTTGGGGAGGCGACCCGTGTGGCGCCGGCAGCGCCGTAGACAGAGCCAGGTCGGGCGAGACGGGAGGGGGAGCGGCCATTTGGGGGAAGGGGAGAGGAGGATCGTGGTGGGGGGCCGGAACCAACAAATTTGCGCTGGGTGAGGGTGAGAGAGAAGATGGCGTGGGACCGGGAGGATTGGGAATTCATGTCGGTCTCATTTGTGCGTCGGATTGAGGAGCCTTTGCGGAGGAGGCTGAGGTGTGCATTAATAAAAATTCAAGCCAACGAAAGGCCCTCATAAAGTAGAGACAGAAAGGAAATTACGGGGTCTTGGTCGGCGTAAGGCCGCTGTTCCGCCAGGGGTCGAGGCAGCGACAGATGATTGGCATTGAGCCCCACCGACAGTGGCATTTCCTCGGGTGCTTTTAATTTTGCCCAGAGGTCGAGGACCCTGCCATTTTACGAAACTGGGGGGCCAACCCATCGGTGGTTGTGCCCCAGCGCCTCCGCCCCAAAAACAAACTAAAGAAGAAAAAATCACAAAGAAATTCACGCACGTCATAACTTCATTGGGATTTTTGACCGCAACCTCGCGCAGGCCACCCCATATAATGTGGCCCTCTTTGTCCTCTCGTATCTGCACCTCGCGGCGTGCTCCGCCGGTGTCGTCCACGAGAAGGTCAATAAGGTCCTCGTTGTATATTTCGATAAAGCTGCTCTTTATCTGATACGTCCAGGCACCCGCGCGGTCCTCCCTGAGCTGCTTTGCGGTAGAAAAGATGGTCGAGACGGCGCGGGGGATAATGCCCATGCCGTTGTTTGGATCCGTTGGGTCGGCGTCGAGGTCGACCCCGGTCATGGTGTGTGTCTTGCCGGAGGACGTCTGGCCGTAGGCAAGGATGGTGCAATTGAAGCCCTCGACAAAGCGAGAAATGAGAGGAAGGGCGTTTCCGGTGAACATCTCATGCTGGGTGGTCGGCGGGCCATGGACACGGTCAAAGGAGAAGACCTGTTTTTTTGCTGCTGCTGCTGCAGAGGCGGCGGAAGCAGGAGCAGCAGGGCCTGCAGTTGGACCAGTAGCATTGTCGACGGAGACCTGAGTAGTAGAGGTAGCATGGATCACAGAGCGTTGGAACCGAGCGGGGATGGACGCATCCTGGTTGGTGGGTGGACGGATTCTCAGCGCTGCAAGATGTTACTTAGTCGTATAACGATTGCAGGGACTGTACTTGCCGACTTGGACAGAAGTCGACGCTGCGGACGACGACGCCGAAGAGGGTGCCATAACGGCTGCTGCTGAGAGCAAACTATTATTTGTAACCGTGAGGTCACCTAATGTCACGCTGCGCTGCGAGCCTCGTTCCTCTTGACAACCAAGCTCATCACATCAATTCAGGTGTTTCCTTTTTGTACCCTTTTTCTTGCGTCCCTTCCGAGCTGGAACAGTCTTTCAAAAGTCAAATTCACTCGATATTGCTAGCCTTTTAATATTTTAATCCCCGTCCCCTGTCGAGGACTCAGCTACCGATCCTTCCCCACTCATCAGATGACTTTTGCTCAACTTTTGATATCTAGCCTATCATGATTCGGTTCCCAAATCCCGTTCCTCCGCCCCGAGTTGAGGTCAGCGCGTACTTCAAAACAGTCCAGAAAACCCGAACTTCTTCTCAAGCGTGTGGCTAATCAACACCGATAGCATCACGCAGTCGCGACATTGTCGCCTCCGACATCGCCAGTAGGTACAAAGTTCCCCGCCATTGACCATGTGCTCGTTTTCCTCCAGCGCCGCTAATCAACAGCTTCAAAGGCACAGACTGATTCAGCTAACCTACTCGAGAGATTCCCTACTCGCATGATTTCGGTTCGGTACCAAGTCAGCATCATATAGGCGACAACCTCAGAAATCAACTGACTCGCATTATGTCGTACAGACGCTAGTATGTTCACTTTACCTCAATCAAGAGGTTCACAAACGGAGAATTCAGACTAGTCTCCATACTTAAAGGGGCCTTCAAGCCAGTATTCGGGTTATACCTACTATGCCCTCCTTGATTCTTCGGTACACACTCACTATACCCATCGATATCAATTAGGCGAGCGACACCCTCGGAAACGCCTAACATTCCCCCCGCCATACTCTCAAGGTAGTCTATATGCTCGCTTTACCTCCAGCAAATTAAACAACGGCTCAAAATCCCGCATAAACCAGAATACTCATCTAGTGACTATTCTCGCTGGCTTACTGACTTACTTCCCTACAAAAAAGTCTTCAACCAAGCTAGATGCCAGTCTCCACCAATACACACGTGTTTGCTCTTCGACAGACGGAGATGGAGAGAACTGTTTATAGCTAGGTGCGCATGATTTCGGTTCGGTTGCCTATGGGCCACCTGTCCAATCATTGGGCGACAGACTCAGCATGCATTGACCATGTCGTACCCTCAAGTCAGTCCATACGTTCACTCTACCTCCAGCAAATCAATCAGTCTTCTCAAATCGCGCCGCACAAACCGGAGCACCCGCGCCTATTTCAGCTAGCCCAGCCAACCCACTTCACAAATCCGTGCCCGCACATTCTCGGTTCCGCTCTCCTTGGACCCCTTTTCTCTACTCACTCGGCGACGTCAAAATACCCACCTACCCCGGTGCATCACTCGAACGACAGCCTCGGAGACACTTTTACCCTGCATTGACCACGTCGTCGTTGTCATATTCACTTTACCTTTAGCGCCATAAAGTCAATTCAACCAACACATGAACCGGAGCACTCAAACTCAATTCTATTCCAGCAACCTCTCCCACTCACCAAACTAAAAAAAAAGGGCGGACTCTCCCTCCCTCCGTGATCCATCTATTGACCATGTCTCAGGTCCACATATGTCTCTGCCGACTCTATATTTAAATTCGTATGTCCATCTCCCTGTCAAAACGTATGTACCCTTCACTCCACGCCGCCGCCACAAAGGCTGTTTTAGTTTTAAGCAGTTCGTAATCTTATCAGATTACGATAAAGGTAAGTACAACCTTCCACTTACCTTTGAATAAAACAACTTGGTTTTGATTCGAAGTTTAGAACCAGCCAATTCGTCACGCGAAGTACTTGGGTGTACAAACCCCTGTCCCTATTTAAATCCAACGTACATATTCTGTCCTCTCGGTATTTTTCCGATCTTGAAGCGGAAAATCTACTCATATGTTCCTTCCAAGTTCAACAACCAATCCCGTTGAATTTTTTATTTTTACAAGGCCTACTCAACTATCCTCCCAGGACAGTTAAATTCCCAGCCTAACCCTTGTTTCCGGCAAATCCACTAGCACATAAACTTCAATGTTTCCCTTAGCTCTTCCAGTCGTTCAGTTCAACCTTACAGCGCCGAATCCGCCATTACCGCGTAATTCCACGGTCGAAGCATCGGATTTTACGGGTCCGTGAATTCAACGGTGAAACGCCAAGTATCAATATTTGTTCGGACCCGCGGGCGCAAGGAAACCAGCCAAAATCCCCTGTTTGTGCTTGTTACTTGCATATGTAATGTCAGGGCGCTTCGAATGTGCAGGCCGGCGTCAAAATCCGGGCGTCCACTATCACAATATTCGGATCTGTATCGTGGCGCCCTCATTATTTGGAAAGTCAGAGCGCTGGGAATGTGAAAGCCCACGTCAAAATCCGGGCATCCACTATCACAGTATTCGGATCTGTGCGGCAGCGCAAGGAACCAACCAAAATCACCTTATTATTTGCAAAGTCAGAGCGCTGAGAATGTGAAAGCCAACGTCGAAATAGATCATCGAACCACTTACCTGGGCCCGTAACGATATGCCCGTGTTAAGGGACCGCCGCGGTGGATGTCGCTTCAAGGTCGCTTCTTCCTTGCTTCTTCCCCTTTCACGTTATTTCTCATTTCTTGGTCCTTAGGTCCAAGTCCGGTTTTTACGGAAGCTCCTACATGATGACCCTTCAGAGCTCTGTTCAACAAAAATCATTGACAAATGCCAGACGTTTGTCGGGCGCAACCAACGCTTCCCGATTCACATACTTACAGAGTGGAGTGACTGAATCTGACTGACTATCAAAGATACATAACGCAACGTCGACGCGAATTATATTCATGAGAATCGAACCAATTACCTGATCTCCTTGTAGAAAGTACTTGCCGGAATACCGCCCCCCTCAATTTGAATGACGTGCCAAGATATTCTATGTCGCCTCATAACAACGCCTTCTTAGGATTCGCCAGAAGAAAAAATCTGAGTCTTCCGCCGACGTCACACGATCTGCAAATCAACGACAACTTACCTCCCGGCATTTGCCGGATTGTTTGATGCGGCCTTGAGTTCAAAAAACGACCTGTCAAACTCGTTTCGTTGCTGTCCACTTACGCAAACATGACCTCGCTTCTTGATAGGGGTCGCGTCCCTCTCCATGTTAGATGCCCTGCACCGCGCACTCAGGCATTTGTGCGCCGGAGCAGCGCCCCAGATTTCGTGCTCTCATCCTCTCTCGTCGGAAACACAACGCGGTAGTTCTGAATTCGCGTTTTCCCAAATATGTCTGCGTCTTCCGGCGACATCACTTCCGAAATCAACCACGATTTACTTCCCGGCGTTTGCCGGATTTCAAGAATGATTCGAAAAACTGAACAGGATCCTCCAACGAATCCTGGCATAAACCAGTTGGACACTGAGTTCTTTGTTGGACAGAATTGGTTTTCGAGCTTGTTCAAGTTGAACACAGCTAACTGCATAATGATGCCATAATCAAATGTTCACCATTCGCCAAGAGACCTTTATTATTTTTGATTAACCATGCGGAAATGCGGTTCTGAAGTCGCATACAATTTGCAAAAGCGAAATGAACTTGATATTGGCCTCCCAGACATATTTGCTCCCGCTCATTGCGTTGATGCCCCACATCTGCTTCCGCTATGGCTCTTTCCGGATTATCCCAGGTGGCCGTGCTCGGTCCATGGAGAAGCAACAGCAGTTCTTCGGCCAGCATCACGTCGGAACAAAGATGTTTTATCAGTCAGTAGTCACCGAAATCCACCAGCCCTGATTCAAGTCCGGGATTTTTACCTTTGATTCAATTCGCGCGGCGTGAATTCATCCGCGTTGTGGCAGCTATATTCTTGGACAGATATTGGCCGCAAAATCCGGTTCCAAGGAAGATTTATCGAACTGGTTGTTGATCCGCATCTGCTCATAGACCTCTGGTTGGAAATAAATACTTTGGTGCGCACTTGCCAACGTCGCCCCTGAAACAGCGGTATAAATCATTAGTTGATTGAGAATGGAGGCGCACCGTGCAAGCATGCTGCCACGAAACTCTTAGGCCCGCCGTGGGTTCGAAGCAGTACAGTGAATTAAATTAAGCAGGAAACGACGGCCGCCAGCGGGATAAGGCGCAGCTAACGCTCCACGAGCGCTTTCATCGCCCACATGCTCGAAATATTCTCAAGCTATGAATTCGCGATCAAGATTCGAAATCTCGCCGTACGAATCTAAAACACCACCAAACAAGCAAACCATCCTCGCGCACGACGTCACCAACCAGTCTTTCCAGTGCCGCGTGAGAGAGATCGTAGAGACCTGTCGCGTCGCGTAGGGCCGCAGTCAGGGCTAACCCATACGTGCTCGTGCCATTCGAAACTTGAAACGGCGGCGGTGGCAGCGGCATCATCGTGCTATCCGCTGTCGACGAAGGCGGAGAAGAATCGGGAAACGAAGATGGCGGCGGCTTCAAGCCAGGCTGTCCAGAGCCCGTGAGCGTCGAGGAGACTTGGGGCGCCTTCGGCATCGGATGATCATATATGGACTGATGAGGGGAGGGACTTGTCGCGGCGGGAGGTACAGCGGGAGAGGACGGAAGCCCATGCGACAACTGTGGTTCTTTCTGAGCAGCCAAAAGGAGAGAGACGGGCATGGGCAGAGCGGGATCATGAGGAAGTTTCACGGCAGAGATGCGTTGTAATTGGATTTCGGCATTGGAAGAGCTTGCATGATGAGAGACAAGGGCGGGATTTGGAGTGAAAATAGTATCCTGTCGCTGCACAGGAACCCCAACCGCACCAGTAAGGTGAATGATGTTCTGTTGTCCTTCGCGCTGGGCTCGTTCATTTTGCAGGGGCATACATCTCGGATCGCATTAACGAGCTGGAGTGCTAAAGAAGGGGTGGTGAACGACACTTGAAAACGGCGATATACCTGTCGAGGGCGGTCAGGTCGAGGCGAAAACTGGCAGTACCGCTGGTACCGACTTTCTGAGACTCTGTCGACTCAGGAACGTGAAGATAGCGCAGGCCAAAGGTAGTATCGCGGCATACACCCTTGAGGGGAGGGCTATCAGATTTATCTTTGGCAGAGCTGTCCTTGAGAAAGGAAAATGCGAGAAGGTCTAAATCCTCCGAAGCGACGAGACCGCGGTTGTAGCCAGATGTTCGGCGCGAAAAAGAAGTTAAACAAACCAAGACGACATCCTGGTTCCCGTCCATCGTCCAAACGATACGCATTCTTAGCGAAGAGTCTGCGCTTCTTGGAGAGAGCTTGCTATCGAGGATCAATCGAAGAACAGGATTCGTGAAATGCTGCCATTCGGAGCCTCCTGAGGGCTTCTTGGGAGTATAGGCTCTGGAATATTTCTCCAGCACGTATGTCGTCGTTTCGGTGGTGCAGGACGAAGACGCCATGAAAGCAGAAGAAAACGGCTTTAGTGTACATATGTTTGGTTCTATTCGAACCGAGGTACTCAAAATGGACAAGGCATGGAACTGCAATCACTTAAATGGAGAACGTCCCGTACGCCTCCACAAGTCCGTCAGCAGCCTTTGTGACTGCCGCCCAGTCGGGGAAGAAAGAAAGGGCCTCTTCGAAGCAGGGATTTTCCCCGTCGACGAATCCACCCCGACACTTCCACTCTCATATTCCGCCCATTCGCACGCGACCCGCCCTTCGAGTGCTGCATCTCCTTCCCATTCGACATCGACCGAGAAGGTGCGATCCCACGTACGAGACCAAAGGCGCAGCTCCTTTACACCGTTGGAAGAGCCGGGGAACTGTGGGAGTAACCCGTCCTCCCAGCCAAGCACGGTATGGTGCGTAATACGCTTGTTATCGAAATAGAGCCTGCATCCACGCGTGTGGGGCGCCCGGAAGACAAAACGAGCTGAATTTGCGGCGAGACGGGTCGCGGTGGCGGTCATCCAACGATCTGCCCGAGCAGGAGACGAGCTGTCGTGTCCTCCTGGGGATGGCAGAAGGGTGGAATTCCAGCTGCAAGTTTGAAGCCCAACTTGACGCGTCATGTTCGTCTGTGAGCACGTAACGTTTTGACCGATTGCTGAAGGAAGCTTTGGGACGATCAGATCCTCCAGGTAGTGGTTGAGACCCGTCAGAGTGGTGGTTGCATGGGTAATCGGGAGTAGGGTGAAGATATGTCACCTAGCGCGACTGTTTGCTGGAAAAACACCTTGACCGGGTCCGATTGTGAGAAGGGGAAGATCAACAGGTTAGCCGCCGTCGAGAAGACGAAACGACGATGAGTAGAAGCGCAATATCTGAGTGGATTTTGAAGTGAATGGAATGACGGGCAGCACCATCATGAAGACAAGAATGGCGAAGCCGCATAAACTGATTCACCGTCGATTAGTTCGACTGTCGAATAAATTTTGCGCGCTCACCTGTGACTGCAGAACTTCCATCGGTCAAAGTTTGTGCCGTCGCACCCAAGATTAGCACGGTAATATGAGCCACCAACGTGACCGGCACGGATACTGCTAGAATAAACTGTGCAATCCACCACCCAATCGCTCCGCTTTCGTCCTTCGTCCGTAGGATGGGCCGTAAGAGCGGGGTACTTTCCGTGGCCTCTGTGTCAGCTTCTGCAGGGGGATGCTCTTCGTCATCGCGTTGCGGAAGCGGCGCATAGTGCACATGGTGAGTGTCGTAGGATCCTTGTGCACCAAGCATATTTTCAATGCAGCCGATGGCACAGGCAAGCAGAACAGACATGTTCCACGCCGTTACAAAGTATACCCCGCCTATTCCCGAGTTAACGGCAAGGTCGCCGCGACGAGGAGAACCCAAGTAAAGATATACGTTTGCAGAAACATTAGGTGTTTCTGCTTTTCCGGAAGGTGATTCGAGCCCGGCGTGACGACGAAAACCAGTGAGAGGTACGTGAGGGTGAAGGACGAAATCAACACAAGTCGGGTGTGCGTAGACAATCTGTACTCGGATTAGTCAGGCGCAACGAGATCCACGAAATTACGCACGAATGGATTCAATTTTAAATAGCCAAACATTAGTACGGCTTGGAAGCCCAGGGCGACCAGACTTGCGACCCAGAATTTCGCCCACATCCAGGCTCCGTTAAGCCAACCGAATGCAAATAGCCATGTCCAAAATTGTTGCAGCAAGTTGTTGCTGTACTCGGGGACGTGCCCATTTCGATTCTGACTGCGGCCGTAGAGGACGGCAACATCGGCAACGACCAGTACGATCAAAATGGTCGGCCCCACGACGATCAGAACGACGTTGGCTATAAGCAGAGAGTCTATGGACAGGACAACAAGCCATTTGCCGAATACTGAAAAACCCATTAAAATGAATCCAACCGCCAAAACAAGCCTCACAATCGAAATAAACCGGAGGGCTTCCAGTGTCATGTGTTCTGTCATCGTTTAGCAAAGATACCCCCGATGCCCGTGCAGATTCCATCATAGCCCATAAAGCTCTCTCTTGTGCTTCGGTGTACGGGATGGCGTCATACTTTGTGTGATACTTGCTCCGCCCTTGATAGAATGCTAAATCAAGCCCACCCATTCCCGCCCCAGTATAAACAGAGTAGTCTGTTCCGGAGCGAACAACACCGCGAGCAAAAGCATCGGCGGACAAGACATTGCCGTGAGGATGCGGGACATGGAACGAGCGAAGAGCAGGAGCGGAAGTGCCCCGGAAAAGCAATGGTCGTCTAATTCGGACTCAGAGGTCAGAGACACCGAGAATAAATAAATGAGGCGCACCCTCCGGCTGCCGCTCCTTCCAGGTTAAGAAAAACGTCTGTAAGATTTGACCACGGATGTTTGAGGAATGTGAATGCTCCGCACAGACCGTCCTCCTCCCCGTTATTTATGTTGAATACGGCGGTACGCTTGGGTTGATTTTTGGCCAAATAGTCAACCAGCTGGATAAGTGTTGCGCAACCCATCCCATCATCCGTTGCTCCTGATGCAGTGGACACGGAATCGTAGTGCGCGGAGAATAACACGCCTCCGGCTAGAAAATCAGTTGTGGTGTTTCCTTGGACGGCAGAGAGAATAGCGTACCCGTCCCATGTTCTGGGTCCGACCCTTGGACTTTGACAAGAATATTTGTTCCCTCGTTGTAAACGACAGTCGACGCGGGACCACCCCAACCAGCCATGGTCCAGGATGCATTCGACACGTTATCTTCGTATACTTCAATGTATTCAACTCCGGAGGAGATATTCCGCACACGATCCAAGATGTAGGCATGGACAATATCGTTCGCCCGCGACAGAACTGGATGAGGACGTTCTGCGATTTGGTGCAAATCTGCGTACGCCTGGGCTAAATCAAGACCCTGCTGATCCTTGGGCACTATCGGAACTCGGTCTCCATAGTTCACGGCGCCGAAGAGAACAACATAGGCCAAGACAGCAAGAATGGTCACTGGAAATGTCCTAAACGCAAACACCTTTGCGATTCCTTCCACTAGCTGCATCGCGTTGAAGACAGCAAGGATGCCTTGGCAGACTCTTCTTCTTTCCTGGCGATTCGTTCGTGAGTGGATGTTGGTCGCAACTTGGCCGCGGCCCTCGTGCGGCGCCACCGCATCATGGCATCATGATCATGATTGCCTTCACTCAATCTTCCAAACTTCTTGTCTGCAATGTCTTCGGTCGGGAGGGCTCATACTTATGGGCTGTTCTTTCCCAAGTCGCAACAGAAGGTCATGTACAAAGCATTATCTATGCGCGTTGCATTCTGCCTCAGGCAATGCCGCGGTCCGCAAAGCAGAAGCTTAGATGAACTTTTGGTTTTGTGGATTCTATTGAGACACGCATCTCGTATCGTCCTCCCGTCCCCGCTTGTTTCTTCTGCATGCACATGCTATGAATTTGGCTCAAGCTGTATTGCAGTGGAGATGAGCCACTGGTTGATTCCCCCCTACTCTCGAGATCTCGCGTTCGCTCTATATCATACCGGAATAACTACAGTCTAAGACCATCCGTTTTCGTTCCGGACGACGACGCGGTGCTCAATGAATCATCCCTTTTACCCGTTTACCGTCTTTCTGGAGGGTCCCTTTAACGCGGGAGAGATCGCTGTTCCCCCCTTTCAGGAAAGCCAGCTCATGGTGACGTCGAGCCACGAGCGCAATCCTGATTTTCTCGTCCTGTGCCTGGAGAATGCAGAATCCCGGGTCACTGCCTCATGACAGCGGGAAGCACCCGAAAATTTCAAGAAATATTTCCGTATCTTCACTTGAAACACTGGTACATATAGCACAGGAGGCACGGTGGCAAACAGCAAGCGACTTTGCACCGTGACCATTTCCCGGGAAACGGAGATGTAACGACGGTATATCCGTTTCACGGTTCTGAGGCCAATTCAGGACATCAACGCCGAGCACTCAAAAAAGGAAATTGCGCTATCATAGCCATCGCAGTTATTGTGTGCGGGATTTTGGGTGGGTTCTCGCTCATTTCGAATATGTTTAAATCATCTATGTGTTCCGTGATAATCGAGTTGACCATACACAATCCGAACTTTATTTTCGCTGTCTGGACGAGCCTGGATTTTGGAATTCCGTGCTCCGATCAATCTGATCCGCCCCTTCCCCGTGAGCCTGGAGCTGTATGAATTTATCGTTCTAACGTCCAGACCTCACTTAGGGACAGGCCCTCGTGCCTCGTGTCGGAAATAAGTACAAGGCTACCCAAAGAGGCCAAAGGCGGTCCATCGGTATAGGCTCGGAATCAGAAGGTGTGATCAACACATCCACGTGTCGTTCCGCGCCACAAGAATCTCAACTGTGGAGCGGAACAGTAGTACTACGTAAATCTGTATTTGATGGTGTATAACGGTCGAAGCGTCTTAATTTGGACATCAACGCTCTTCACTCGAAAAGGAAAGTACTATGATACGTAACCACATCCACCGGTGCTATTTTGGTGAGTGCTAGTCCGCTTAAAAGCGAGAATAACGTGTCTGTACTAATTCGTCTCCGAGTTGAAACGCTAGCCTTTTTTGTTTAGTCTCTCGGATTTTCAAAGGAGAATATCAACAAAAATAGTTGGAGACAATTAAATTTCGTGTTGTAATACAATTTCTGAGGAAGCCCAGCTTCAATCAGGGTGGCTACAATTACGATTTTATAGAATTTGGGGGAATTAGCAGACGAATTACTAATGGTAGTTAGAAATACAGTGGCACTGAATCCGAGGCAATACAGTTTTGGATGCGGGTTATGAGCCAAATATAAGTTATGCGAAATGGAAAACGAGGTGTCCAATTCAATTACCCTTCAGTGCTGCCCGCCGCGTCGCGTCTCGGCCCGCCTTGAGGAGGAGAGCTAGTTCGTTCCCTCCAGTCCCCCGTGTAGGACCGTTGCCCGCTGCCCGCGCACTTTGTAGCCTTTCCATCATCGAGGCAACCGGGCACCCCGCGCGCGCGTCCGGCGTGGTGCGCGACATGGTGACAACGTAGAGGCAGGCGATGCGCATATGAAGATCCCGGAGCTTCTTCAGCGCCATCACAGCATTGTCGTACGGTTCGCGCAGTGCTGGCGTCTGCTGGGCGAGGTCTCGGATAGATCGGGGAGTCGCGGCAAGAGAAGCAAGATACTCTCGGTGTTTGCCGGGCATGTACCGCCTCATGCGATCCATGAAGCCGTGGTCAGCCCGTTTGTTGCTCTCGGAGGGGGCAGGGTATCGGCGTTGTCGGAGTTTGTGGTCCACATCGAGGAAGACATCGAGGGCGTGCATCACACTGCTTTGACCCGCGGACGGGCCGCTGAGATCTAGTTGTTTGGAATCAGGCACGCCCTCATATATCCAGCCCGGCGCCGATGGGCCCTTCGCATCACTGCCTTCAAACCACGGACGCAAATCCCAATAGAAGACGTGCGGATCAACAACTGTTCGGACACCCTGAATTATGTCGCTGATATCGTTGATTATCCCCGCCAGACGCCCAAGGTCCCGTGAAACTTTGGAGATGGACGTTATATCAGAGAGATTGGGGAGATTGTTGTATTCTTCGATAATCCGCAGCATTTCAATGCCGCGCCATTCTGCTCGGGCAGAGGTCGCGTAGAAATTCCGCTCGTCCTCTGTCCAGAGAACAAGTGAACTCCGAAGTGCATGTTGTCGAAAGAAACCGGACGCGACGCGTCGACCAGGTCCCAATTCCATAGGACCGTGTCAGCGAACGTCAGAACGGGAGCAATGCCCAAATGACGCGAGACAGCGACTAGGGGAATCGCAAGCGATCTAGGAACCACAAAAGGGACTTCTTCCGAGGCAGGGGGAGCCGAGTGCACGTAGTAATGCACTAACCAAGCTAGGACGTAATGCGCACGCTGGAGGAGTCGAAGGTTGGAATGAAGTGGTTCAGTATCAATCACAGGCCACTAGAGATTGTATCAGGAATCTGTCGACTAGTTCATTCATTATCTGACTTACGGATAACACCTGAGATCTCCAGAGCTCTCCGGTGACGCGCTTAGAAATAGCGACTTCTGAGCCATCTTCGCCGAGGCTGAGCTTCTCCGCCGCTTCGTCCAGGGCAGCCTCCCAAACGGCGAACGCGCCGCATAGAGGAGTGAGAGGCGAACGAGGGAAAAAGCCAGTGTTTGCGTCGACGTCGAAATCGACTTGGGTGGGACACTTCTGGGCAGGTCTGCGTGCATAATTATCCAGGGTCGACTGGAGGAGGGACACGGCCAGGGAGTAATATTGGTGAGGAGATGGGAGCAAGTCAACGACGTTCATTGTCGAAATGGGAAGGGATGCTGAGAGGTAAATTGTGCTTTCTGCCTCGGGCTCCACTGCATTTTATATGTCGCGTCCTCTGTTCCGGCTTCAGCAGTATGAGTATACAAAACGCAGCATTCACGGTGATGGCACCACGGACGGGGATGTCCGAAACAAGGTAAACGTGTTCTGAACAAAATGAGATACGCTCACCGGAGGCAATTGGTATACTGCCGATCGAGATTGAGCGAAAATGAAATTATTTTGGTCCCGCGGACAATTGAAACAACTCTGAATTGATGTCAATTCCTTTTGGACCGAGTGGCGATGAGGTTCGCGACGTAACTCCTTGCGAGACCGAATACGGAGTCTGGAACTGTTCGAATCAGTGCAGATACTTGCTGATGAAGCTAAGAGAGCCTGGTCGCGGCAAAGGATCCGCAGTTGCCCGTTCCGAGTCAACTCGCCATAGGCACCGAGATATTAGGATTGTCGCCAGGATCCTCGACTGAGATTGTTTCGGGATTCCCTGATGTGATGTGTTTACCAGCGACCTGTGAAAAAAATATAGCAACCCTAGGCAACCCCTAGCGTCGGTCGATGGGTTTTCCTCCGGGATTGCCAAGATTGCACTGCGACCCCGCCGAATCTCAGCAGCCAAAAATATTCTCAACTCCTTCACCCTGTCCTCCGGGAGCCGCCGCTCGCACTGCTTTGCGGACTTATACTCGAGTCACTGTTGGTGTTCGGGCTCCCAGAAGGAGCAAAAAAGTTATGGCTATGTACAAACTTACACTACTAGAATTGGCCAAAACGACACTTAGGACTCCGAGTCGTCGTTCCAGCGAAGCCACACAAAATTACCGTCGTTATTGTCCACCACCGTAGTTTTGCGCCGCACAACGTCAAGAACCTTGTCGTTGACGCCCATCTTCGCTTGTCGAGAATCGCGGAAGTACTCGAGCAGATCATCGATTGTGTATCCCATAGACCCACTATCAGGGTCCTCGCCGGTGATCACATCGCGGATTTCGTTCTCCGTGGGCAATGTATACAATTGCTGGGTCCGCTCACTGGTGCCGCGGTGAATACCTTGCTCTGAAACAGTTGGAGCATTTTTGAAGAACTGCGAATGTGGAGAGAAAAATCTGTCGACAATTTCGTCGGTGACCTCTCCCAGACTGGATGGTTTCCAATCGGGCCTGGCTTTGGCTTTGGTGACCACTACTGCCGTAACGCCTGTCGCGAAATCCGGACTTGCACCATTCTGGACACCGCCGTTATTTTAAGTTGTAGCCAGGAATAAATATACGCACACAGAACGCAGTCGCGATTTTGAGCTCCATGTCCAACGCCTCGGCCAAAGTCTGGGTTTTCCCCAGACGGATAGCCTTGAGAGCAACTTTCAAACTTGTAGGACTGCGGGCGTGTAACATCTCAAGAGTTGCCACGGCCCACTGACTTATTGAAGGGTCACTGTCCATGGTAAACAGCTCGAGCTCCGCGACGATCCTTTCGACCCTGTCATGTTTGAAGGCGTCGTCCAGGGCGGCGCGTATTTCGTCAAGGAAGGGGGCTGGAGGCTCTTCTGGCTCGCGTTCGGAGCTTAACTCTTCTAAAGTGCTATCAATCGAAGTCTTATCCGTGGTTTCAAGGTTGGAGAGTCGATCGAGAAGCATAGGAATCCTCCTTGAAGGTATGAAATGAGTCGCGAAGCCGTGCTCGCTGCCAAAAAATTGTCAGAAATGAGACAAAATTTGGTTTTCCGACTCACAAAACAGCTCGACCTTTTAGGACGTCTCCGGTTAAGGCAAGGTAAGTTCCCAGCTCTCCGTCCAGCCGTGACATGAAGTGACTGGAACCAACATCGGGACAATACCCGATTTTGGTCTCTGGCATGGAAAACATGGTATTTTCGGTCGCGACTCGGAAGGGAGCATTTGCGGCCAGTCCGACTCCACCACCCACTTCCAAAACCGTTAAAAAAAGTCGATGACATATCCAGACAACTCACTGGTGTGGCCGTCCAATACGGCGACGTATGGCTTACGGAGAGAAGCAAGAAACAAGTCCAGATCGAACCTAGAGCAATTGGATTACCGGTCTCCTCGGATATGGCGCAACTTACTCCCGCCTGAAAAATTCCAAGGCTTTGTGCCGAGTTGCTTCATCAGCAGCATATCTTATCACACCTAGGTGTATAATCAAGTTCTGTCCATCTGTAATGAAACTTCGGCTTACCTTCGACGTCTCCACCTGCACAAAACGCGCGTCCGACACCGGTTCCAACTATGACTTGAGCCAGCTCAGCATTGTCCCATTCCTAGATCCCCCGACGGGTTAGGAGAAAATAATTCCAATTAGAAACCGCATAAACCTCGATTTTGGGGCGAAGCAAGTTCAGCATTTCATCATTGAGAGCATTGAGTTTTTTGGGACGGTTCAGAGCGAATGTACGCAGTCCCAGGGTAGATTCAAAGCGCACTACGGGCTGGATATCAATTGGCTATGTGAAGATGCCTAGAAAAAACGAGACAAACCTCCGCTTCCGCGTCTGGCGGCGGTTTCGTGCCGGCAACCCCAGACATTTGTTTGGCAATAGCTCTAGTCCTGTTCAATACGCTGGAGCTACGAGACATTAAACGTCGGGACGCCGCTAGCATCGGGAGTGTGTGGTTCCAGGAAACGCTTTACTTTCCAGACGTGTCACACCTGGTAACGCGTCACAGTCGCGTTTCTTCCTTTTATGGCCAATTTACGTCCACCGGCCGAGGGGACGCGTCTTAGGCTGGCAGAACACATAGGAACGGTGAAATTTGTTGGAAATGTCGACAACACCTCAGGTATCTGGCTTGGGGTAGAATGGGATGATCCCAAACGCGGCAAACACGATGGTGTCAAGGACGGGAAACGCTATTTCACCTGCCGGTGAGGCTTGTAGCTAGACTGCCACCCTCTACTGTCTAGAACTCGAATCTAGGGTTCCCAATGCAGGTTCATTCATTCGACCAACCCCCAGTATTTCTTATGGCACTTCGTTTCTGAAAGCTCTGTACTCGAAATATGTCGAGCTACCACACGGCTCCGAATCACAAGAAAAGGTCTTACTCGGGTCATCAAATGGTGCAATCGAAGTAGAGGCGGTGGATCTCGACAAAATCCGCGGAAAGTTTGCGAATCTGGATCGCCTACGTGAAGTGAGTCTCGACAACGAGAGTGTGTCGCGATACGATGAGCCACCGGATACAATTCGTGCCACATGCCCTAGTGAGCGGCTTCCGAATCAGTCCGAAATACTTATATCGCTCACAAATGCGTCAAGGCGTTCGAGGCCTTGACTTGTCCACGAGCCTCATACCAAACTGGGATGTGATTGCCTCAATCTCTGCTGAGCTCCCGGCTCTCCAGCGGCTATCGTTGAAGTCAGTCATTTCTTATACTGCTGCAGCTGCAAGCGTATCCATTTGTTAATTTCTCTCATCAAGTCGCAACCGTTTACAATCCCCAAAGGACACAAGAGCCATGACACTTGCATTCTCCAACCTAATAGAATTGCGGCTAAACGGCACACTCACGACATGGGCTGAAATGCAGCAAGTCACTGCCGCGATGCCTATGTTACGGATAGTCGAAATGGGCTACAACTTAATTGACGAGGTATTCTCGAACGGTTTACTTCCAGGATCCACGATCGAGACGATCAACCTGGACAGCAATGAATTGCGCGACTGGGTTCAGATCTCCGACTCTTTGCCGCGATCCTACCCATCGTATGTCCTTGTTGCCGTACGTCCGTTAAACCCGTCCTTCCCCATGTTCGCCCAGATTAGAACGCGTCGTCCTGGCGTCCAATAAAATCGCAAAAATCCCCCTCCCTTGATCGGTCAAAGTCTTGGGGTCAAACATCTCTCTCTGTCGTCCAACCGCCTAGCCTCTTGGGATGATATCGATGCATTGTCGGCATGGTGCCCGGGATTGAACACTCTCACTCTGAATAGCAACCCACTCTTTGATGGTATGATTCCGTTATGGTAATTAAGTCTCTCGTTATGTTCTCGTAGATCCCGTCCTAGGCCGCAACTCTCGCAACTGACAGTAGCGCGGATCCCGACACTGGTGGTTCTAGACGCTGCACCTGTAGGTCCATCTCTGCTGCATTTCGGTGTTGCCTTATTCGGGGTCGGGTTAGATATCGGCCAAAGAACGCACAGATTGCGAACTTTTCTATCTCTCCCATATTGCCCTTCACGGGCCTACATCCGAAAAGGAGCGAAGCCTGAAGTACCCGCAATGGGCAGAACTCTGCCAGAGTGAGTGCATTTCGCGTCCCGCCCCTATGATTGATTTCCGTTGAGATGGGATTGAATTCTTTGCAGAGCACGGTCGCCCAACGGAACATGATCCCAATCAAAACCAGGACAAACTCAGCCGGCGGCTCATGGGTACGTTGCATCGAGGCGGCAAAAAGATCTGATAATTATGGAGTCTAGAGCTGAATGTGTACCGCTGCGCGGTCACCCCGCCTTCTTCGAACACGGACCATTGGACCAAAAACAGCCTCATGAAAGACTCCGAACGCATCACTTTGCGCGTTTTGCCGACGATGACCCTTCGGGCTTTCCGGCTGAAGATCTGCAAGTCAATGAAGTACAGCGCTTCAAGCACAGCCCTCTCGCTGTGGCTCCAGATGCAGGACGGCTCTTTCACGCCGCTCGAAAGTGATCGGGACGCGCAGGATTTGGCTTGGCTGGGCATAGAATCGGGTTCAAACATTATTTTCACAAAATACGAAAAGTGAACATTTATCAAGCGATTACATCAAGTAAATGCCCAAGCTCAAGGCCAAGGATCAAGTAGTTAGAAAAGGGAAAACGCACAGTTGTGGGCGCCAAGTGGGCGCGACAGTCGCGACTATGGGCGTGACTTTGTTTAAGCTTGTCCATTTATGGTAAAGATCATCGTTTCGACTCGGGTCCGACCCTGGGTTTCGACGGCCTCTGAGGGTTTTTGACGGCCTGTGAGCCTCGACTGCGAAACTATGTCGATTACCCCTGAACAATTGTGGATTATCCGCGAAACAAATCGACCAATTTCCGGTCTTGCCAATTTATCAGGTTACCAATGTATCATACTGTGGTCGCCAAAGCTCGGCAAAGATGGCGGTGTAGATGGTCCCTCACGACAGTTCGATGTCCATCCGGTCCATGCAAGAGTTGTTGCGGCCTGGAAGCCTGCCTACGGGAACGATGACGATCCTCAAGTTTCGAACGTCCAACGAGAAGTAGTACAAGGTCGGCATATAGAAAACACCAATTTCGAAGCGAGAGAGAGGGGAACTTAGATTGTCCACCACCAACAGAAGGACGCCTTTCCGATTCCTGTCCTGTTCGGCCAGCACCGGATTTTTCCGCGGCCAAGGTTTTTCCACTTCAACGGGACCATCCGGCATCTCCGTTCCTGGGCGGCCTGTCATCATAACGGTCGTCCTTATCGTCGCGTCTTCTGTCTTCCCTGTCCCTACGACGATCATAATAATCAGGCCCACGTCGATCATCGTACTCCCCCCGCCTGTAGTCATCGTACCCTGCAGGCCTTCTGTCATCCTCCCTCCGGGGCGGCGGAGACCTGGCGGGGCGGCGGTCCTCATAGTCAGACCGACGGGGAGGCGACCTGGAGCGGTCGCGGCGGGGAGGGCGCTCTTCCCGGTGACGGTCATCGCGGTACCTGTCACGGTCGCGGTCGTCCTTGTAGCTGCTGCCACGGTCATAACGATCGCGATCGTCGCGGCGGTCACTGCGGTGATAATTATCGGGACCAGCGCGCTAGTAATAATGTCAGTGGCGCTATATAGACACGACTGTGAAACCCACAGAATCGTCAAGCGCGACACGGACGGGCCTGCCGCGGAGATCTTTCCCATCCAGATCTTTGACAGCGCGGTCAGCGTCGTCGCGGGAAAGGTACTCGAGAATTCTGCCAAACAGTTGTCAGCTTACGAAGTAAAAAGGAGGTACATGTTCCTACCCTTGGTCACGGAAGTCCCGGTCAATATCGGCAAAAGAAACGCTTCCGGCCTCGCGTCCGAAGTCCTTCAGATCCTAAGAGCGGGGAGGGTGATTAGGATCCGTCCATCCAATACGCGGGGGAAAGCTCGAGATTCCAGGTAAAGAAGATCCGATCCATTACTCGTGGGAGGAAGTGGCCGAGCCAAAGGAGCCAAAGGAACGAATAAGAGAACGAATTTCGGACCACCACGTCAGACTGAGGGCCATGCCGCCACCGACGAGAGAAGGGACCTCCTTGGAACCGCGGACAACCGGGCGGGAAACCGAGCACCAAGGACGAGCACCGAGCGAGCACAGAACCGAGACCGTACCTGCCAGCTTGTATCACGTGAGATGCCAGAGACGATAAGGCGGATTCCCGTCGGCCTGCGAGAACGTGGGGCGCTGCAAGCTGTTAGGAACGCTGCATCGGCATGGTAGGTGCAAATTACCCATAACTCCTGTCGCCCTCATACGGGTCGCGGCGGGGGCGGCTCTCTTTGGCGAACTCGATGACAATGCTGTCGAGAGGGTCAGAAACCAAGTCTTCGAACCAGGATGGAACTTGACTGACTTTTGGCCCATAAAAGGTTTCCCATTGAACTGGTTCATAGCATCCTCTGCGTCCTAGGAGAGCATTAACGGTCGTCCAAAAAAAACCAAGACAGCCAGTAAGCCGTGCCTTTGAGGTCTCAAACTCGACGAATCCGAATCCTGTTGCAGGTTTGTTGAGTCTGTCGTCCGGGGGCCCGTTTTTATTGGACGAACCAGTCATGACACGGCAGTCGATGATGTTGCCATAGCCCTCGAAAAGCTTCGAGACATCCTCCGAGCGAGCGTCGGCGCTGAGCCCTGGAGGCAGACTTTTTAGGGGACTGTAGCAGAAAAATGAAGGGAATATGGGTCTTACTGCCAAGGTAAAGACGTCTGGACATCGCTGTGAAAAGCAAAGACGATAAGGGGTGTTTGAGCGGGGTTTGAAAATATTAGTCAGCTTCGTGGGTCCGTGCAGTCGAAAGACTCGGGAGCAGAAATTCGTCAAATTCTGCCGACACACGGAGGCGAGACATCGCGCGCGCACTCAATAAAATCAGTGTAGAGTCTATCGCAAAACAATGATATACATTTTTGACGAGCAGCAAATAATAACTTCTCCCGACAGACGGTCCAGGCATGGGCAGCCGCGGAGAGACGGAGAAATAAGTGGTAGTATCATAGTTAGGGAGCGCTCAGGCTAGTGCATATCCGGCTAGTGCTGCGACTGGGACCAGTCGATGGTGTTTATGTCGATCCCCTCCTGGACCATTTCCCACAGCGGACTGGGCGAATGAAAGTAAGACTCGGTTGGCGGGCAAAAAAAAGCACCGACCTCATGTCCCTCAGCTTCTGCACCGTACGCACAATGTGCTGGACCACAAAGTCGATTTCAGCTTCAGTCGTGAAGCGACCGATTCCGAATCGGAGCGACGAGTGGGCCATGTCCTCCGCGGCACCTGAAATGAACGGGAAGATATCAGACACGTTGCCCATCGTATGAGGAAAGTACAAGTGTGTACCTAGGGCTCGAAGGACATATGATGGTTCAAGCGACGCTGATGTGCACGCACTGCCTGATGATAATGCAATATCCTGATGGAATGAAGCACCTGAGACCTGCTACTTGGAAAAAAACGGAATATAGGAAATACCTTCAGGGCCATCAGAAGACTTTCTCCTTCGACGTACGAAAAACTCAGGTTGACGCATCCCGGATAGCCATTGAGATCCCCATTTCGAACAACGTGCTCCACTTGCGAATTAATGGACTGCACAAGGCGGCTGGAGAGTTCGGATATCCGTTTGTGGTCGCGCTGAATGGAGACACGAGTCAGCGTCCGAGTACACAGAAGGATTTGGTCACAAGACGAGTCAGTACCCCTGCACGCAGTGGTCATAACCGAGCTGAAGGCGCATTGCGCAGCTTCACTAGGTTCAATAGCGTGCGAGTCTCATCATCCCCAAGGAAATAGCGACAAAGTTGTACTGGATGTACTTACCCCCATTTCCATTTTGGCAATGCGCGCAGCGGCGCCGATGCCAACGACAAGTGGTGTTGAGAGGGTACCGCTTCGCAGTCCGCGTTCCTGGCCGCCTCCGCTGATGATGGGCTCGAGACGAACTCTGGGCCGTCTGCGGACATAGGCAGCCCCGATCCCCTTAGGACCGTAAAGCTTGTGCCCCGAGATGCTCATGAGATCAATGTTCATCTCGTTCACGTCGATCGGGATTTTCCCCACGGCTTGGGCAGCATCAGTGTGGAAATAGACGCCTCGGTGCTTGCGAAGGAGCGCCCCAATTTCTTTCATTGGCTGGATTACGCCCGTCTCGTTGTTGACGGTCATAATGGAGACGAGTGAGGTGTCGGGACGTATCGCCGCCTCCAGTTCTTCCAGAGAGACGATTCCATTATTCTGTACGGGCAGGTATGTCACGTCGAAGCCTTCTTCTCCTAGTTTCCGGCAGGAATCGAGAACACATTTGTGTTCCTGTTCAGAAAAGGAAACAAATAAGTACACGGGTGTCTCGGTGGACTCCAACTTACTGTCTGTGTCGTGATAACATGCCGTTTTTTCTCTTTGTGAAAGCGCGCAACGCCTTTGATCGCCATATTGTTCGATTCAGTTGCCCCGGAAGTAAAAACGATATCTTTTGCATCGGCGCCGATGAGGTCCGCGACATGCTAAAATAAGGCACCAGCTTCTCAATCGCCGGCGCATACTTGGATCCGCGTGGCGTACCTTGCGAGCGTCTTCAACAGCCTGTTCTGCTTCCCACCCGTACGCGTGTGTCCGACTATGAGGGTTGCCATACTGGTCAGTGAGGAACGGAAGCATCGCGTCCAGCACCCGGGGATCAACGGGGGTCGTGGCCTACAGTCTAAATGAGCCTTGAACCTCAGTAAGGACGGGCTTTACGGACTTGCATGTCCAAGTATATTGGCCTTGTTTTCTCTTTCAGCGACCCTTCTCGCACAGGCATTTCAAGTTTGAAGCCGAGCATGTCTGAAACGATCAGAAGGGCACAGAGAATGAATAGGGTTCTTCATACCTGATCTCGGGGTAAAGTGGCTTTCATCTTGGTATGTCGAGGGAAGGTCCACAACGCTGGCTCGGTCAGCGCCCGACGGCTGTACGAGACCCCGACGGGCACCGCCTACAAGAGCTTTTGCATTCGTTTTGGCCGCTGTTCTGCAGACAGCGGTGCGAGATATCCGCGACAACATAGAGGTGGTCAGGACAAAGAGGTGAATTCGCGGGGCCTTTCGGCACAGCACGTGAGATGACCAAAATTTCATTATCAGATAAGATCCGACCGGCAAAAATGCAACGTCCTCCAACGGCACTGTTCTCCGCAAGTATACTAATCTTCCATCAAATGACCATTGAAACAAAGGGAGAGTCCATAATTCCAAGGCGGTTAGTTGTAGCAATCAAATTTTGTGGAAACCACCCAGCCTCCAGGGGAATGCCTGGTATGGAACCGGAATCTGGCAATGACTCAGGCGCGCGTTCATAACGCTTGTCTGACTCTTATCAGCAGTATTTTGTCACTGCAAGCCGGCCGACCACGTACGGTGATTTCCATTCCGGATTCAGAACTTGGAAACAGGCAACCGCTAACGAATTTGGACAGTGGTTCAAGTGTCTTTGAATCAACAAGGCGGTAATTCTCCTTGTGTGGTAACTGGAGGACGAAAATGTGTCCAAGCCTATATGGTACCCCAAACACAAAGAATTTTTTAAGATTTGTACATCCCGAAGTAACCCGGTTCTGGAGCAGAGTGCTCAGAAACTTTGAAATCGAATTGTAAGTAGGACAGGCGGGATGACGTCCAACCCAATACTTGTGCGTCATAATTATCGACGTTGGATGTAAATTCCGCTCCCGAAACTCTATATTGCCATGATCAGCCAAGTCCCAATTCAATAGCAAGGAGTAGCTTGCGTGGGATCTCCGGATTCCCTCTCGCGTGGGGAGAAGGGCGCCTGAATCCCGACCTCGGATTCTCCATCCCCCGGGGAAGCTACCCGCAAAGTGCGGGATTTCGAGATTTTTGGTCAAACGCCAGTTGAAGCGCTGGTGTACACCAAACACGTCGGAAAGCAGATGTCTGGTTACTTTTACCCCAGACACCGCGACATCCCCGACTCTAGACACCGAAAGGACGATCCCGATGGTGATCATCAGTCTTTTATTAATCGCCCACGAGGGTGTACTAAATCGGAGCACCGTCCATTGACCGTGTAACGTATATGCAGTATCCAAGGACGGTCGCACGCTCGGAATCGGAGGCAAGGGGCTTGACTCCGGCGCCAAGTATAGAGACCAACGAAAAAAAATGTCAACCGGGCGGGTCTAAGTCAAAAGCCCGATTCCAGAAAGCTGCTGTGACTCAGACATAGTTTACTGCCAAGAAACTCGGTAAGGGGCAAAGACCGAGCAGTTGCATGTATAGATTGACCAAGCTGACTCCAAGCTCGCTGTGACTCGAGATTCAAGGAAGAACAAGAACCTCGAAAAGGAAAGAAAGAAAAAGCCTCCGTCGAGAGTCAGTGCCGGGTGGCGGACCGAAGCATAGCCACATCTGTCTGACCGCGACAAACGCGTCTCTCCCTTTTGAATCTCACCGCACAATTGTTACCATTAGTTCTGCCACTATGGATGGCGAGGTATCTACACGAATTCCTGAAGTAACTACGATCCAAGCTTCTAGCTCTACGGAGGTGAGTGGTAGTGACCCCTTTTGTTCTGGTCAATTTAGGTTCGCGACTCAGATCACCGAGAACGGCGCACCAGAGCGTTGGATCGATCTTCAATTCACATGGGCGGGGAAGCCGTTCACCCTCAGCATCGCAGAATCCGACAGGTTTCACCCCCCGGCGCCTCGTTGCCGCGCTTATTGACGTGTGGCGCAGGGTATTCGACTTCAAAGCCGCCTTACACAAGTTGACAAAAGTACCGCCTGAGCGCCAGAAAATCCTTGGCTTGACTAAGACGAACAAGTTGCCACCGGATCAAGAGCGAATGTGAGCGCTGCGGTCCAGGGTACTCGTCATCCTACAGACATAGCCGCTTATAGTGCGGATTTACGCCTGACCACCGGCAAGAAATTCACGTTAATTGGGACGCCCGAGGGCGATGAAATCAAAGGTCCGTACTTTTTTAATTGGCAGCGCGACTCTTAACTGAGTAATGGCACAGATCCATCGCGTTGGTGACCTCCAACACAACTCCATTTATATGTTTTGAGACTGTTTTAGAGCTGGAATTCCTTCCCGACGTGCTGAACGATCTGGACCGTGATTTTACGGAGGATCCGTCTGCTAGCGATGCGTACCGGAACGATAAACGAAATATCCGGAAGGTACTGTGAGTGAGAGGTAAAATCAACCACTGAACATTTGCAAGGTGAAAGAGGCAACTGCCGCGCTCAATATCAACATTATCCATCCTCTGCGACCAGGAAAGAAACTACTTGTACTTGATATTGACTACAGTACGTGATGCTTTTCTCGCCAGCTCTTACCTCAATTGTCGCGCAGCAATCCTAGATACGAAACCATTGACATCAGGAAGTCTGCCGCCCCGCGAATGTGCTAGACCGCGGTTACATGAATTTCTTGAAGCTATATACCCATATTACGATAGTAGGTTTTTCCAACTGCCAAGCGAGCTCGATTAACCTTCTCCAGTATGCATATGGTACTTGCACTGTAAAATCAGCTGTTTCCAGGTGAATGACTATGCACAGGTCCCAGACCAGTTGGATCTGGTTAGGTTTGTCTGGAATATCTGACCGTCACCACTTGTCAAGCTCATCGTCCTGTTAACAGAGACGAAACTCGTAGAGCTCGAAATGATCGGATCCCAAAGAAATTACCAGGTATGGACACTTGATTGATTCCCGTCGAACTTGCTTCTCAACGTAGTTCAGATATCTTTCGGTGATTTCTAGTCCAGGGTGCATAATGATCGCTGATCGTAGGCCAGTGCTCGACAAGACGCCCATGTTCACAGTGTTCACTGAGCGCGACGGCAAGCCCTGGACACACTCTGTAAAGGCGCTGCAGATCATATGGAACCACTTTCCTCAGTAGTTCGTCTCCAGATACATAGCTCTCGATGGCTGACAATTAATTCTGATGCTCACGCAGCAATGCCACGAATACGATTCACGTCGACGACCTGGTTTGAGC
Organism: Mycena galopus ATCC 62051; assembly: GCA_014925785.1. Lineage (NCBI taxonomy): Eukaryota > Fungi > Basidiomycota > Agaricomycetes > Agaricales > Mycenaceae > Mycena > Mycena galopus. The sequence continues at coordinate 826,137 of WIQG01000024.1, forward strand.
GTCCTTGATTTTCGGCTGGCCGCACTAATGCTTGCTTGCCAGAGCCGGAACTTTGCACTGAACCCCAAGGAGGGGCTCAAGATATCTGCGTTCAAAGGTGCGAATACGCCCGCGGCGGAGGCGGATCGCGAACTAGACAAACTTGGGCGATACATGCTTCATATCGCCAACGTCGAGGACTTTCGAACGCTATCGCACAAGGTAAGGACTTGTTTCCGATATGTTGAGTCCTTCAATGTTTTCATCATTTCAGGACTGGAAAACCATTGTGCGGAGTCTGCCAAGACCGGAGTGAGAAGGACCACACGGAATTGTTAGGGTGCTCGCTCGGTTGTGGTAATCACTGGAAATGTATTTCCGAGACTCATATGCTTTTGCGTTTGTTATTTTGCGACAAAAAGTTGAGGCAATGCTCCCATCAATGCTACTGGCTTTCATGGAGTTTGAAATTGAATAATTCACCAAGCACTTTTCTGATCCAAGTCTCCTCCATAGTTTGTTTATAATCTTCCTGGCTTCATGCTGGCAATTTTATCGACCACACTACTGCCTCGTGGCGAGAGAACGGAGGGTAAACTTCGGCTAAACCGCCACAACCATGCCGTTGAGGTGAAATGCCGATGATTTCCCACGGTTCCCATCAATCCCATATCCTTAGTTGCTCTCCATTTTGCTGAACGCCTGGGTTTCCAACCAACCTTCCAAGGCGGGACTCTATTTACAACGATCCTTGTGCTCCTCCTCCTCCGAGTAACGATTGCAGTGAAAGAGAGAATATTAATTCACAGTGCGCGTGTACGGGATATACATGATGGTGTACAGCATCGATGTTTTTACAGAGGTGGGTTGGCGGCGGTCACGAGCGTCTGGAAGTATTCCTAACGTCCACGGTTGAGTTGGTAGTCAAGGAAAACCGAGGTATGGACCCACCTGGAACCAGGTTCCGGCCTGTGGCGAGGGCTGGTCGGCGTCACTGGAAAAAGTGAATATCACGAGTAAGTAAAATCCTCATGTTTAAACGCACCTGAGCGCGCAGTGGTAATCAAACCTAGCTGCGCTAGAGTTTGATGTTCCTGCGATTGGTTTAAAAAATGTTAGCTGGGGCACAGAGCCGAACTGTTTGAAGTACCGTCTGAATTGAGTTAGCTGGGCACACAGATGTCACGAGAAAATATACATACCACATTCGCCTCCTGGCTTGGCCCAGACGATGGCGTCGATGGCGGTGTAGCCAGTGTTAGAGGTGGGACGCAGACCAAAACCAGCTCCCTTGACTGAAGAGTGGTGGAAGAGTGGTGTCAGAAACGGCACACCACGGCGTATCCATCAACATACCATTGCACCTGAAGAGTGGAGTCAGAAATGGCACACTGTGGTGTATCCTTCAACATACCAGTCACCCCAAGCCTGACGGATGTTCTGAACACCGGAGCGTCCCTGGTCGACGATGAAATGGGCGGGGAATCCGGCGGCGGTCAGTTGGGGAATGAGAGCCTGACAAAATACATTGTGGCCAGCGGTGCGTGAGAGTTTGTAGAACGTACATTGATGTAAAGGAGCTCGTCGTAGTTGGGGTTTCCTGCCGTGATGGGGTCGGGAGAGTTCGTGGTGAGCTTTGGAATGTTTAAGCGAACAATTGGGGTGAAATCAAATAATACGAACCGAGTTGAAGTTGGCGACGTTGGTGGCCAAGCCACGAACGAAACTAGGCGACCCTGCGCTCTTATACAGCGAAGTGAAAAGGTTGGCGGCAGGCTGCAAATTGGCGGGCCATCCCAACCAGCCGGCGTGCCCGGCATCAAGATAAGAGTAGACGTTGCCGAGCGTGTTCAACTGCTGGATGGCGTACGTGACACAAGCCTGCACAGAGCAAGTTCAACATTGACATCAATATAAGATTCTCTGTTGAAAATGGCGTACAAGATAGGTCGTCTGGGCTGCGGAACACTCCGCGACGTTCAAGTTGGTGACCAGATTGGCAAGACTGTCGGGTTCGATGACTGACCAAGATGAGAATTACGAAAAACGGACGAAAAATAATAATTACTGGCGATGACGCGGACATCCGGGAATGCTAAGAAAAGTATTAGTACCGAGGAAAGATCAAGCACCTATATCGCCTACGTTTGATTTGAGCCACAATCTGGTCAATGTAGTTGAAGTAGTTGGCCTGGCCGTTGTCGGCGATGGTGAATTCTCCGTTGGAGGCCGCAGCAGCGCAATCTCTGGAAAAGGAAGTCAGGTTCAACTTTCTTCTCCGATATTTACAATTAACCGTACCTGTCGGGAAGGTCGTACACGATGATCTGCACGATGGAGGGCGTCCCGGAGGATTTTCCCTGAGCGCTGGCTGCCGCCAAGTATGTGCCCAACGAGGGGACCTTGGCGACTTGGTCGAACCAGGTGAAGGTGGGGATCTTCGCCACTGTCGCAGCCTTCGCTGCCGTAGTGGGGTCCGTGATGTTGGCAGCGGCAGCAGCGACCTGAATGTTTCCCATTTAATGTCCAGGTGCCACAAAAGAGAAGCCACGAATTTATTCACCTCAGCGGCGTAGAACGTCGGGAGCCAGACCTGAAGGGTTGATATGTTACATGCGAATTCCAAGCGAAAGAAATCTCAACGAACATTGTGGTTGAGGTAAGGGTTGCCGGCATCGGGGGTCTGACTGCCGGTGGGAGAGGTACTCGTCGTGGTGCCCGTCGTGGTCGTCTTGATTGTCGTGGTCGTCGTGGTAGTTCCTCCGGAAGAACCAGGTCTACAGGCGTAGCTTGGTACATCATGATTTTGGAGAAAGTTTCGGGCACTCACAGGCACTGCGAATAATAGGCGTTGTTGACCACGCCTAGTTAAAGGGTGAAAGTAAGAAAAGGAGGTAAATTCAACAAAGTGGTGCCTACAAGTTGATCCGGCAGCGCAAGTGGTAGAACCAGCTGAACACTGAAATCAGAGCCTTGATCGAATAATATACGCGGAACACACTGTATCCAATGCCTGCAATTGTCCCCGGTTCAGTAACACACACATATCGAACATTTAAGAAACTGCGTACCTCCACACTGTCTGTACCACGAGAGTGAGCCTGATTGAACAACTCGTTATATTCTGGCGCACGCACCCGTAGACAGAGACTTGAGCCGCCGTTGGCAATACAGCAATGGCCAGAGCCGTCAGAGCCAGAAGAGTATACATCTTGATATTGCTGGGGAGGGCAACGAAAGACAAGACAACCGACGCGCATTATATAGTGGCCAGCAGGCCGAGTTTTCATCCGAAGATTGATCACAAGCCCGACGTGGCAAGCTCAACTGGTTAGATTTTGATGCAGCGGATCTACGACTCGGTATTATTCATGCAACCCTGTCCTCGGGACCAGCGGGGAACTAGCGTCACTCACAAATTAAGAACCGTCGATTATTCTCCTGTGGTTAAGCCGCAGAACGGATACGGTGAGAACTGCGTCTTTCCCAGCGCTATCGGGTCGTCAACGTGATTTTTCCGGTGGTTGAACTGGTGGATGGACAACTTATCCGACCTTTAACCGATAAAAAAAGAAAGGATTTCTCGATTCCGATCACCTTCATTTCTCCTTGAATACACCGCAATGCATCCTGTGATCCAATTCATGATGCAGCTTGATGTAAGGGAAGAAACCCGCTCCGGATGAATACCGGCTCATCATACTTTTGATGAGTCACTTGTCCAAGGGTGAAGTGGGTTCAAGCAAGAACTTTTATTACTGCCGTAGTGGGCGGAGAATCACAATTACACGGGTTGCACTTGGCACGTGCGATTTTTCGAGTGCATCCTTACCATAGATTTACCGAAACACAAGAGGGATGGGTCATTTCGGAACGATGGATCCGGTGTTCGAGTTCCACAGGCGTTCGTAAGATTTTTAGACGGCGTCGGGCGACGGCAAACGGTGGAAAAACGGTCAATAAGAGGAGACAGGAATCGGATCTCGAGGATAAACTTGGATGAGCGGTTTCCACAGTTTTGGATGCTCTGACCAGCCAGCATCGGATTGGGACTGGGGTTGAGACATCCAAAATACAGGTATAGGTGCCTTGAGCCACGAAAAACTCATGCTGTAAAAATTTCAAGGTACCAGATAATTTCCTTTCTTAAGCCCCTAAGTGCGACAATTGGAAGCTGGCTATGTTTGCACCGGCAGTCCGGAACATACATATGCGTGTCATCAAGTGCCACCGAGAGAAGGCTGGTGGTTGTATCGCGTAGGAATTCCTTAGCCAAGAGAACCAGCAATAATCAGTGGTGCAGCTGGCAGCAGAGAGCAGAGTGAGCGAAAACGATTATCGAGGTGAGCCAAGAGGTGAGCTGAGTCTTGGCGGAGTGCGACCTCCGCAGGATGTTGGTGCTTGTCACCGTCGTTGATCTCACTGGGCTGATGATATCCACAGATAAGGTAGCGGACAGACAAACGCGGTTGCCCCACGTGCTGTGACGGTCACATATCCTTTTTTGGGACTTACTGTATAACATCGACCATTTGCACTGTTTTTCGGCAACTTATGGAAAATCGGCCACAACAGTTTTGTGTATATGTATACTAAGAGTGATTACAAATTTTCTCGTGAATTTTGGTCCAAAAATGAAGGACGAGTTATGATTTTACAGGTAAATTGCTACAAACCAGCATTTGGGTTCCCTCCCCGTACGATCCCAGCTGCCACCATGTCTTTCAAGAAGTCCGGGGGAAGTACACGATGCCCCTTGTACTTCCTGGCTGCCCAAGCAGCCTGTGAGCCATCAAGTCCGTGGCGGTACGCATCGGCAAAGCGGTGAGCGCGGAGAACAAACCGGCGCATGGATTCGAGGGGAACCTGCTCAAGTGCGCTAAGCGTGTTCCTCTCGAGAGCATCTTCCCGCGATGACTCGGGGTTTAGCCGATAAATCCGTTTGGCGTAGCCCCAGACCATCTCGATGGGATTAAGTTCGCAATGGAACTTCGGGAGGAAAAGGACAGTGCAGTGGTGTTCAGCACAAGTATCCTCGAGACAAGACTTCACTGCTGCGAAGTCCGGCTGGTTGAACAGCATACGCCGCATGCAACAAGTTGTCGAATGTGGATCAGCACATTTGAAACTCTTACATTCCGCATTCTTTTTTTTAAGTTCCTCCTGGGATATATCACCAAGATCACCTTTTTTGCGTCGTTCCTCGAGAATTACCTCCATTCCCTTGAATTTTCCTGCATGATTGGCATCGTGAGAGGGGAAGTAAAGATCTTGTACTGTCCCATCGGCAAAATATGCTCCTGTCATCTGGATGTTGTCCTTCAACAGTGTGCCATGAACGTCGTACATCAGCGAACCGTCAGCATTTTTCTTGTTAACGGGAAATAGATAAAGACATGATCATACTCTGGCCATCTCTCATTGACAGTGGTGCAGGCAGTGATTGCCTGCTCCTCTATGTCTGCTGCTGAGAAATACCCATCGCGGTTCTTCCCAGGTCGCATGGAGCGGCGCGCAATGGGGCGGCCATCCCGAGTACGTAGCCAGCCAAAATCAGCGGAAAAGTAATCCGCAACCATATAAGATGTGCCGTCACCCTTTTTGTATGGGGTTGCATTGGCGTCTTTGTGGTACCAGGTTTTTCGGCGACGATCGTGAGCATAGAAAATACTCTCATCGTGATACCAGATCACAGTTCGTCGAACTCCAGCAGGAAGCATGGGTGTGATAACAGACCCATCGGCCTCGAAGATACAGGAGCGATCTTGAAAACCTTTGAGGGTCGGCAGGTACACCTCTTCCCTGTAATACACGACATTGTTGCGTTCATGGCCATCAGAGTATTGACCTTTCTTTTCTGACCTGAATCTGAAAACAAATTATTATCTATAGTCAAGGGGAAAAGGTTTGCACAGGCGGGTAGCTCACCGATAGCCAAGGTCATTGAGATACCTCCGAGCTGTACGAACAGTAATCTTTTTGTCAAGACCATGCTTGTTCATCACGTCCTCTCGGAACAGGTAATCCACAAGCTTGTCAGCTGTAATGAACTTTCCCAGTTCCTGGAGATGTTCACGAACATTGTTCGCTAAATCCTCATCAGCCAGCATGGATTGTTTCCGCCCGCCGTAAGGATTGATGGGCAAAACCTTGCGAGAAGCAATATACTCTCGGCTTAGCTGGGCAAACTGATGAGCGCAGTACACATCCCGACCGACTGCAATAGCAGCTTGGCGAGCTGAAGGGCCCCATTGGCTGTAAGTGACAGAATTCGGATGAGTGTAGAGTGCAAGATGGCTGCGGATGCCTTCCATTCGAACTCGAACCCACGGACTCAAATCCGGTGGGTTGAAGCCCCCACCCTTGCCTCGACTGGGACCTCGAAGTACAAGTTGGATGTCCGTTAAGGCAGCGTTAGCAGTGGTGATATCCGGTGCAACAGCAAGAGTTTGCTTGGTCCCAAGGTTAGCCATTTTTTCCATGAAACTTTTTGGTGGTACTGGACGCGGATATCCATCTCCACCAAAAGCACCAGCTTCAATAGCACAGAGTTCATCAAGCTCTGGAGGAACAATCTCGCTGTCCAGATCACCATTGTCGTTGGCATCAGAGTTGGACTTGGCTAGCACAGACGGTGCGCGCGGGGTAGGAAATGTGTGAATTGATGTGCAGTCATCATCGTGGTTGGGAGGCGATTGATCAATTCTTATTTTGCCTTTAAGTTCAAAGACCATGGGTGCAGCAGTCGGAGGTGCTGGTCTAGACCTTTGATATAGGATGCCCGTGTGATAATCTGCAGCAGGAGGATTATCGTCCAAGAATACATCAGCATTTTCAGAATCTGTATTGGGCTCCAGCTCTTGCATAGTGGTGGCCTTTGTAGAGATCCTGTCATTAGTCGCAGTGTGAAAGCAATGAATGGGAGTTTTCACATCGGCATTCTCGGGATTTTTACTCCAGTGCTTCTTTTGCGGGCGGTTTTTCACAGGGCTCAACGCGATCGCTGCGACACGTTTGATGGCTTTCTTTGGCGAAGGCAACCTGCCATTCAGGCAGTTCACCCTGTCCCATATCGACTTGGAGGTGGGCATGAGAAGAGTATTGAGGGGACTGGCATTGGAAAAATTTTAGGGCACAGCGGCCAAAGAAACTTTACCTTTGCCATGCGTGCGCTAGGGCGGGGCATTGAAGTTAAGCTGACATCTCATTTCGGGAACTAGTCACCCAATTCTTGGAATTTTGGGGATATTGAACCTCGTATGGCAAGAACGGACCGATCTCCAGAGAACTGTTGAGCCAAAATTTTGATTTTACCCATTGTTGACCTGTTGTGGACTAATTAACGCGTTTTCAGTACAGTAACTCCCCGATATGGTCATGTCACACTAGATCACGTGGGGCAACCGCGTTTGTCTGTCCGCTACCTTAGGAGTCGGATACTACTATTTTCACCAAATGTTCGGCAACAAAGGGTTGTGAACTGAATGTTTTTGTCCCAGATGATGGTAACATTTCAATTTTGTGGCCTAATTAGGGCCAAAAAACACCTAAAATTTGGTTCGGCATTCGCCGGACTGCCATATATGGGAATTTCCCCATGATTGCCGAGAATTGAACACCTTGCAAAATGAACACTTTGGGTGACAGGTGATACCCAGTGAACATTTGGTTGAAATAGCACAGTAAAGTATTTGGGAGGTCCTTTACACACTGACGTTCCTTTACACACCTCAGAAATCGGCCAGATCGGGGAAATTTTGGACCAAATACGTTTTGTACACTATGACAGGACCATATATGGCTATGCTAAAGCCTTTTGGGCATGAAAGACAGCCAAGAACGAAGAGAAAACATGCCATCAAAAGCCATCAAATTTGGCCAAATCTGACTTACGCTCCTTTACACAGTCTATATGCACAGTTCCTGGGTTCCTAAATTCCTGAGAATATTCAATAGCCCTCACAATAAGATAAAAAAAGGTTCTGGCTATTTAGAATTTCAATGGCCTGCACCGTTGAATGGCAAATCACTCATTCACACTTGGTGTGTAAAGGACCCCCCAAATACTTTACCAATGAAATCCCATACAAAGTCCTGAAAAAAGGCCAAGAGAAAGGTCTGGGACCCAATCTACTACCAGCTCTGAATCCCATATAGCTACATAAGCATTACACATGTAAATTTATTATTCTGGATTATTGCAGTTTGCATAATAGTTGAGAACATGTACGGTAGGCGAGAGCTATGCAGTTCAACTTAAATCAAACTATGTGGTTCGGACCATCCCGTAGCTCCCACCAACCGCCGGACAATGCTCATTGCTGCTGTCGTCTTGAATTGACTGATTTTGTGATTTTGACCAGGCCTCAAGCAGCAAGATCTTAACTTGAACACAATAACATATGTTCTGTTGAATCTGTTCACTCTTTGCTAATCATGCACACACATGATTTTAATACATTTTGTATAAGACCTTTTGGACCATCACACTCTTTTGTTTCAAGTTTAAACTCAGTGCAATTATGGCCACCAACAGTGCTGAAGGCACAAATTAAATTTCGTTTTTGGCTGGTTTTGATTTCTGCCAAAGAATGGCTGCATTTCACCCAGTTCTGCATGGAGCAAGCTAAATTATATATGAATCTGCTCTACTGATTCACACGCACTTATTAGTGATAGAGAAGGATCAGTAAAATTCCTTGTAACAAGATTTCAGCATCTGGGTATGCTCAGAAAGGTCACTCGTGTGCCACTCACTCATCCAAATCTCCATCAGTCAGGCTGAAATTTTGGGAGGGACAACTGAGATGTAATTATGGATTACTCGTAGAAGGAATGAGTGATTCCTTTAGTGTGGACTGTGTGAGTTCAGTTTTAATGACTCTGCTTATGGGATATTGAATTTACTACATCTGAATGAGTTCTCAACCAAATCACCAGGTATAATGTGTCACCGCCATCGAAATATGTGCCTGAATCAGATCTGTTGCAATTTGGCGTGAATAGGCTTGAAACTAGCCTGTAGATGAGAGACAAGTCTTGATCTACAGACTGGTTGATCGGAGTTTGAAATTGGTTAACGTGCAGCTTTCCAAAAAAGGCTATTAGATAAGCAGGTGCAAATTGGGCCATTGAAATACAAATTTTACAAGGACGAGTATCTATAATGATACAGTAGAGTCTCTCATATGGAATACCTTCGGGAAAGGACCCTAGGGTATTCCATATGACGGTTATTCCAGAAGACATAAATTGAATATAAAAACATTTTTTCGAAAGAATTTGCTGTCTACTTCAAGAAGGATGTAATACTAGTCTGAACCTTCCCTCCTCCACTTCCTGAGTAAGTGCAGAGTGAAACTTGTTGAGATGTCCAACAAGTGGCAGAGCGATATCCAAATCCGGCCGATGATGCGCAATCTTTTGAAGGAAAGCAACCGCGTCCAAGGCCTCCTTCTTGCTAAACTTGCATTCAGGCTCCTGGGAATCTTCCTCGTCTTCCTCTTCGTTGCCATGGCCCTTGAGATACTCCAGAATCTCGTGTGTTCCCTCGTCCCCTTCCGCAAATTGCAGGAACACTGAATCTAAATCCTCCTGCTCGATCTGCGGATTGAGGAGCTCCTCAATTGAGGCATCTTCCCCACAGAGGCAACGCTCTCTGCGAAGCGTCTGGAGGGCATCGGCAAATGCGCTCTCTGCTTCCTTTAGCTGTCGGTCATTTGCAATGGGGGTGGGCAAACTCGAGGTGGCAGTGGAGTCTTTTGTGAAGTCTGGCATCAGCACGTGAACAGCTGGTTCAGTGACGGCCGAGTCTTCTTCTGCATCCATGACGACATCGAGAACAGGCTTCCAATCGCTGGCAACATAACCAGCCCCCAAAATCTCCTTGAGACGCTTTTCAGCTTGGGGAAGAGACATTTTTGTCGTTGCAAATTCAAGAACAACGTCCCACCCAGCGCGGAGATTTTGGGTTTCAATTGTGAGTGTAGAAGGAAGCGATGGTGAATCTTCATCGATGTCCATATCCTCATCTGAGCGAGGGAAGTCAGGCATCAATGCCTGAACTGCCTGTTTAGCCTGTGCCAGGTCTTCTTCAGCGTCCACAACATTCTGCAGCGTGGATCGTAAGTTGCTTGGGAGGTAAGTGGATCCGAAGATGTTCGCGAGGCGCTCCTTGACTTCTGAAAGTTCCATGTCAAGCATTGTCGCAAATGCAAGAACAACATTCCATCCCATGGGAAGATTTTTAGCATACTCCAATTTGTCTGCTTCCGTTGGAGAGATACGGGTGTGGGTCCAGCAGTTCGCAATTGTCGACTGCGTCACCTCATCCCATGCGTTGGTCAAGAACCACATTGCACTGAGTACATCAATTTTGAAAGGGTTGGGATGGTTGATCTCATACAAATCAAGGGCTCGCAACACAAGAGACCTGCAATAGTGGGCCTTCGGGCAGCGGATGATCCCCGCATCACATGGTTGAACGAACAAGGTGAGATTTGGTTTAAAGAACTCCACACGAATATTTGTGGGCTCATAGCCTATCTTGTGTCCAGAGAAGTTGTCCATGGTCAGAACAATGAAACACTTCTGGCGTCGCATCTTGTGGTTGAACTTCCGGAGCCACCTGGGTAAGTCAATCAGCATTTGTTGAGACGTAAAAAAAGCACTGAGGATACGTACTCTTCCCACAAGACACCTGTCATCCAGGCTTTCTTGTTGGCGCAATAATACAATGAGGGCTGCATGCGAGCAGGGTTTTTTCCCTTGAAGGGCCGAGGGTTTGCAAAGCGCCCAATGAACATCAAATCCTCTTTTTCTGTGTCGGTCGAATTGCACGCCACCAGAACCGAAAGGCGAAATTTGTCTTGCTTTTCACCAGCAACAGGTGCAGTGCACAGTGTTCGGTCTGGTGGGGCAGAAGGGAAGAAGCTGGTTTCGTCAGCATTCCAGCGATCCTCAGGTTCGTAACGAGCGAGGATCTTCTTCATGCAGTGCCTCTCAGCTTTGACAGCTTCTAGATTAACTGAACCTGCTTTGCCGTGTCACCTATGCTCACAGAGATTATTTCTTAACATACTGTGAGCCTCAGCGCATTAAAAAAAAGTGGAATGCACTGACGCTTTCTTGAAGGACTCGAGCCACCCAGTTCCTGTTAACCAACGCTCCTCTGGAATATTCAATGCCACCTCAAATCGTTTCCGCTTCTCAATCAACATTGGCCCGGTCACTGTACACCTCTTTTGCTCCATGTTGTGTGCCCAGAGTGCTAACACAGCATCAACTTCCGGGCAAGTCACGACCTGAGCACGCTTCATAGACAGTGCATTACGGTCTTCTGCCACCAGGCTGCGAATCTCGGCCTTCTTCTGCAGCTTTTTTGACAGGGCAGATTGTGTGAATGAGAGTTTGCCACCCTCCGCGTTGGGACACATTGCAAAGTAGGCAACAACCTGTTTCTGGGAGTCCGTTTTATTATCCTCCATATGATCGAAGACCTGGGTCCAGTCGTGGTATGTGAGATCCTGACGCCGTTCATCTTTTTCAAAACGGACAGCAGTGCGCGGTCCATTCTTGAGTTTCGGACCTGGTTTTGCCCATGCTTTGACAGTGGGTTGGGGAGGATTTTTGTCTTGGGCACGGATAGTGCAACTTTTTTGAGTCTCAGTTATAGCCATAGTAAGAAAGAAATACCTTGGATCAGTCGTTTCATGTGTGGTAGGTGTGTGTGCAGTGGGCGGTGCAATGCCACCATCGGAGATATTGCCAAATATGGCTTGCCTAACTGAGATTACCCTTTTGGGTGACCCGCTCAATGGAATATCGGCCTCGCCCGAGTATTCCATATTCCAGATGGCAATTCATGGAATATTTCCCTATCCTGACTTGGGATAGGGCCAAAAGTGATTCCATATGACATTTATTCCATATGAGAATATTCCATGCGAGAGACTCTACTGTAGAGTGTATGTATAAAACATGCTGTTTCTTTCAATGAACCCCAAATTTGAAGAATTCATAATGCTAGAATTTTTTTTCACTCGGGTTGTGTTTGTATCAGGAGTTGATGCCGCAGCTTCACCAAAATTTTGGTTACAAATAGCCTTTTATGGAAAGCCGTGCGTTAACTGATTCCAAACTCTGCTCGACTGGTCTGTCTATTGACAGCTTGGTCCATAGACAGACCGGCTTCGGTCTATGGCATGAAATATGTGTTGAGAAAGATAATTTGAGTGTGTCTTACTGCAATCAAGTCACCATCAGATGCAAGGAGTCCCCTGCTTAGCACACTAGTTAGACCAGTGACTGTGTCTGTCTATGATATGTTGATAGGCAGACCAGTCAATCTGAGTTTGAAATTTCATTACACACGGCATCCCATAATGGGTGATTTGTAATCTCACATCAGACTTGCCTTGGAATATTTCTACTGGACAGAAATGTCTCAATTAAATCTCAACCAGGGCTTAAATACTTCAAGGCATATACTGCCAACTTCTGAATATTTTTGGGCTGTCCTGCTCCTACAATGCAATGACTGTCACCAGGGGCAAAACCCGAGGCATATGGAATCCATATGCCTTACAGGCATGTCTTTCACATGTAGTTGATCCGTAGGAAAAGGTGTCAATTACCTTTGTCCCATCTTTTTTTTTGGCCTTGAATCACCCCCAAAAACAAAGATGGGACAAAGGTGATTGACACCTTTGTTGCATGGATCACCCACATGCGAAAGACATGCCTGTAAGGCATATGGAATCCATATGCCTGGGCTTTTGCCCCCAGTGTGTCTGCATTAGGTGCGGAAGTGATCGCCGATCATCCGCCAAAAGTTTGATTACAAATTGCCTGTTATGGGATGCTGCACGTAATCCAATTTCAAACTCAAATCGACCAGCCGCTATATCTGGACTTGTCCCATATAGCGGCTGGATTCAAGCCTACACACTGGTTGTGCATTGCTCCCTTGCTTCCTGCTCCATATATGCACCATGGAAAACACTGAGGAACTTGCAGCTGGCAGAACTGTGAGTCAGATCTTCTCTGCTCTATTATAACAGATTAATTCACTATCACAACACTGATTTTTAAAGTCACCTCAAATCTTGCTCAGACATCTGAAGAATCTGGGTTGAACTATGTGCACATGTCAGATTGGACACTTCCAAAAACGGTATGCAGAGATCAAGTGTGCTGTGTCTTGTTTAATTATTTTGTAGAATCTACTTTCCCATCCTTATCACTACTTATTGCCGTTTTCAGAAAAGTTGGCGGTGGCGGTAAATACACGTCAACTGGTGCTTTTACGGCCACAACTTCAGGGGCTCATATCTCGATGAATACTGTACAAAACATAGCAAATATATAGTCAAAAATGATCGCCTTTTCAAGGGCCAGATGCCCCTGGGGTCAGATTCGTGTTCTGGGAAACCTGTGAGAAATTTCATTTGGCAGGTCATTTACGCGTATTTTTGAGTTTTCTTGACAACGGCAAGGTATTTCTTCAAGGTCTAAAGACAAGAAATACTTGTAGGATAGTTTCGAAGATGCCCCCAGCCAAATATAGGCCAGGCACTGTGCCCTGCACGTGAAACTGATTTGTTTTCGTTTACAATACAAACTCAATTCTTGCATCGTACTACAGTTCAACTACTATCTTCTACCATGGGAGACACGAGAAAGGCGCAACAGAGAAAGCCAAAAAGCCAAAAACACACAGGTTCTAGAAAGTCTGCTGGAACCACAAAGAAGAAGCCAGTGGCGGAGAAGGTGAGAACATGACGCGCCCGAAGCCAAAGCCGCTCAACAAGAAGCCAAGTGTGTCTAAATCAGATGCAGATGCAGCCAAGCTCTTGATAGGCCTTGGTGGACCGTGCAACCCAATGGACAATGTTTTTGACGCAGTGATGGGAATCAGTCCAGAGGAAAATGCCGCACTTGATGTGGAACAATATGGAGAACTTGAGGATCACAATGATGAGGAGACTCATTCAGAGGAGCTCAGTGGTAGGTGCTTTCTCCACTTCAAAAGGACACTCACACATGTTTTTCTGTGAAGGAGCCGACAGTGATTCTGACACTGACAAAGATTCTGATTATACAATTGCGTACAAAGTTCCATTCAATAATGCGACACGGGAGTTCAAACTCTCATGCACCACACCATTCTCGGGCTTCCTTACTACTGTGTTGAGGAAAATGGAAGTCAGCATCACTCATCTTTCCGCAATTGGCTACATCACATCATACAAGCCCAAAAATCCCAAGCCTGTTCCCAAATTGTTGGAGACCACCGAAGACTATGAAAGAATGATGGAGGATATCGCAGCCTACCGCAAAACTTGTCTGAGGAGCAAAGCTGGAAAAATCAAACCATTTTCAATCTCTCTCAGCGACACCTCGTGCACCCCGACAGATGGTCGTACAAAAGTAAGAGCAAACGGTACAGCATTCTATTTGGCACTGATTTCTCACATTGGTCAGACTACTTCGAAAAAGAAAGGCCCGCAGCCGGCAGCGCTGTTAGAGGCCAGCGAGAAACGCGAGCATGAGCTAATGGCTGACATCGAGAAGCATCATGCCTGTCAAGACCATACAGGCAAGGCATGCTATGTCCTGAGCTCAGGCGACCACCATCATTACACCAACAATGATCTAGTGATTTGGGCGACACTGATTGTAATTCTGCTATTCATACCCTACAGTGATATTCACTGGAATAATCACAACAGCGGCGTGACCTCGCATTGGTGGACAAGGTCCCAGACCAGCTAAAGATCGAGGATAAATTCAGCAAACAAAAGAAGGCGAAGAATGCAGTGATGCAAACACAGATGAACAGCAGTTACGGCCCCATGTGGCCACAGATGCCGCCTGCCCCATGGATGTATGGCATGCCGTGGATGATGCCCCAAGGTTCTTCTGGCCCATTTCCAGCTCCTGTCCCTGCGGCGGCTTCATCACCGAGTCCTACCCGGAAGCACAAATATCCCGCAATCAAGGCCTGGTTGCAGGATCTCGATAACAATGAAGATCGAGGGGTAGATGGGCAAAACTACGAGCAGTACGCAGATGTGTTTGCTGCAATTGGGATCATCAGACTCGATGATTTGCTTGATGTTGAATCGCTGGAGAAGCTTCAAGATTTGACGCACATGAATTGGGGTACTGCAAAGCGGATTATCAAGTTTGCAAAGGAGGACCACAAGAAATTAAAGAAGGCACACATTGACTGAACAAACTTTTTTTTTGCAGACACAATACACTCTGAATATTTTACTCCCTGACTATAGTTTGTACCTGAAATAATTCGTCGTTTCTACATAGTTTTAGACATATCCACAATGATGAAACCATCCCATTGCAGTTTCTTCTGTCACTGAGAATGCAGCATCAATTAGATGCACATAAACATATGTATCATCATCCTCCGACTCTAAATCTGCACGTCCAAGGATTCCCATGCGGCGAACAAATGCCTTGATGGCAGAGAACACCAACTCAATTGGGTTGTAATCTGGAGAATAGGCTGGCAGGTATTTAAGACGATATCCACTGAAGTGTTGATCAGTGATTGTTGCAAGCGGTGGGACCCAATATCTTACCATGCTTCGATCACCTCTCGGAGTGAGGGGTCCTTGTGAATTCTGGTATTATCCATTACAATGACAGATCCCGGAGGCATGGACCGGTCCATCTGATCCAGAAGTCCCAAAATAAACTCAAAGAATGTCTCAGCTGTGAATGAATCTTCAACAACCTTTGCAAATATCATTCCACTCATTGTAAGGGCAGGAAGCAGTGAATGTCTTGGCAACTGTAAGCATATTTTGGATTCAATAAAACCTAGGGAGCACTCACCTTCTGCCTCAGACAAAAAAACATTTTCTTTCGGCCCGTCTTCCTCTCAAAGCCCAACCGCAGTTCTGAATAACAGTCTGTCGATTGAAAGAACTTTCATCAACAAAAACTGTTGTTTTTGGTTCACATGTGCAGCCATAATCATAGTGATAACCTCGTCGATCCCCTTCATTGCGTTCAATAGCATGCTGTGTGATCTGTGGGAGTTTCAGATAGAAAACCTCAAAACACACTGGAATGTACCTTTTTCATTGTAAAACCCGAACGTTGGAGTGTTCGCCATATTGTTGCATCTGAAACTTCAACACCAACTCGGTCTTCAAGAAGTTCTCTCATTTCTTGGAGGTAGGGATCATTGTGGAAGCGAATTACGCCTCGGAAAAACTATGAAGATGAGATATTTGTAGTGCACTAGAATTTATATACATACCTCAACATTCTTTGTAGAAAGCTTCCTCTTTTGTCCCTTTAGGCTGCTTTGCAATCTCAAACGTGCCACAGTGCCATATTTGCGATAGTCTGCCATGAGACATTCAACTGTTCGTTTGCCGACACCTGTCAGCTTTTGAATAGTTATGATATCATGTTTTCTGGCCATCTTTAGGATGGCAGCTTGCAGGTCTTGGGATAGTGCACGTCCACGAACCATTTGTGGCAGTGGGCGCAATGGGAGAGTGAAGTTAGGTGAGAAATTGATGAAAACAAATCAGCTGCACGTGCGGGGCATGGTGCCTGGCCTATATTTGGCTGGGGGCATCTTCGAAACTATCCTACGAGTATTTCTTGTCTTGAAGAAATACCTTGCTGTTGTCAAGAAAACTCAAAAATACGTGGAAATGACCTGCCAAATGAAATTTCTCACAGGTTTCCCAGAATACGAATCTGACCCTGGGGGCATCTGGCCCTTGAAAAAGCGATCATTTTGACTATATATTTGCTATGTTTTGTGCAGTATTCATCGAGATATGAGCCCCTGAAGTTGTGGCCATAAAAGCACCAGTTGACATGTATTTACCGCCACCGCCAACTTTTCTGAAAACGGCAATAATAACCTGGTGCGTTCTTCAAATATTAGGGTAGCTCATCCTTGACCATGTGGTTGTAGTGTAGTACGCAGCTTATGAACATTTGACAGTTTCGCCTTCCTACCCAGAGTTGAGTGAAAAAGGTGCATGGAGAGGAAGTGCCGATAGCCAAACCACGTAGTTCTGGCTCATCGGGCAGTTGGCGGGAGCTACGGGGTTGGTCCGAACCACATAGTTCAATTGAAATTGGACCGTGTGGCTCTTGCCTACCATAAACATGTGCCAACAAAGAATTTGAACATTCTATTTTATTTGTTTTGTTTCTCAGCCAACACTGCACCTACTGGCTTGAGACCATACTCAAAATTCACCATTTACGAGGTGCATCTTATAGTACCAAAATTGTAGGATAATGTAAAATTTTGAGAATCCTAATTTACGGAAGCCTGGGGCTCCTTTTCATGGTGAATACTGGACCTTTTGGCTCAATTCAAAAAATGGTCAACATTCGGATTCATCCGAGGAACCCATTCCCCAGTTTTGAGAAGAACCAGCTGCGGATTGACGTCGCAGCAACATGATGATGAAGAACTCTTCTTGCTCGCTCCCACCATGTAGCCTCCTCAATGAAGGGCAAACCGATCTTGGTGGAATCTGGCTCACCTGAGCAGATACCAGAAGAAAAAGAAAGATATTCACACAGAAGAGAATTTAGACCCTTTGCAAGGAGGCGTCGTTAAGTCGTAGGTAGTGTACAGAGAATGGAGGGATCGTGGTGGTACAATATCAAGAAGGAATAATTATCTAAGCATGTGTCCATGTTTGGCTGTAAGTAAGCAGCATTACACCCCTCCCCTCCATAAAAAACCAAGCATACCTCATAGCATCTGGGGGGGGGGAAGAGAAGAACAGTTGTGATAGGCTTATCAGGCATCATAATTAAGGGATGTTGGGGGTGTCAATCTGTGCAAGCCAGCAGTCCAGGGCCTCACATTCTACTAGTTCTTGTCCAGGGAGCTAACACAAGTCTTCTTCACCATGGCCAGCCCATTGAACAAGGTATTGGCGACCACGACCGCATTTTCGCTCGTCAATTATCTCATCAATTACCCATTCGTGAGGGGGCACGACAGGCCCAGGGCGAGGTAGCTCACATTCTGGGAAGAGGGTTGGGTCGTTCTCAATGTAAGGCTCAATTTCTGATGTGTGGAAAACAGGGAAGACCTCAGGTTGAGTGGTCATGTCCAATGTAACTGTAGAGCATTCCTTGTGGACCGCTGTAATCACATACAGTTTGTCAAACCTAGGCATAAATTTGGTGCAGCAACCTTCCTTGGAGTGGAGGTATAGGTTTCGTCAGTGTTCTGTTGTTAGTTTTACGTGTTGTCCCACTTCATATGTGGGGTCGGCTTTGCGATGTTTGTTAGCGTTAGAGGTTTGAGAAAATTTGGCAGCCAGTAGGTTGTCCTGGGCATCAAGGACATCACAATTTATCTGTGTGATAATGTTGGCTGCTGCAACGTCCTCTGCGTCCACTCCTGTGTCAGGTGTCACTAGGGGAGGAATGACACGTGGGGAACACCCAGTCTTTAACTGGAAGGGGGAGTATCCAGTGGATTTGTTGATGGTGTTCATAATGTGGAAACACACACATGGCAGTGCGCGGACCCAGCCTTTTTGGTTACGGGCCACATGGAAACGAATACATTGATTGAGAGTTTTATTTGTGTGTTCACTTGCGCCGTCGGTTTCTGGGTGGAAGGCAGTGGAGAGTTTTAGCTTGACTCCAGTCAGCTTGTGAAGTGCTTTCCAGAATTTTGAGATAAATAGTTTGTCTGGATCAGAGATTATTTCAACTGGTAGCCCGTTCTCGCAGTACAATTAGTGCGAAATTTTCTGCAGAGATGTTGGTGTGAGTCGGCACCAGTTGTACATCAGCCCCCATCCGGTCAGTGAAGGTAGCTATGCAATTGAAACCATCTTCTTCCGGTAGGGGTCCCACAAAATCAATTGCAACGGAATCCAGGCATGCATCTGGACTGGCAGTGGATGTAAAGGGCCTGCGGGTTTCGATGTTGTAGACTTGTTATGTTGGCAGTCTGGGCATGAGGGGATGTGGGCTGTTTCAAGATCGCAGTGCATATTTGGCCAATAATAGGTGTCTCGGATAGAGCCATAAGACTTTTCAAAACCAAAATGGCCAAGGGAGTCGTGTGCTAATTGGAACAGGTGTTCCTGAATGTGGCCCACATGTGGTATCATGAGGTGGTCACCAATATACCACAGCCCATCCTTATTGATGAGGCCAGGTATGCTTTCAGTCACAGACTGTACACCAGGGGTCGGTGTTGTAACCCACCCTAATCGTGTCTAGCAGTTCTGAATCCACTGCAACAGACATGATGGTGCACAGGGAGTCACTGGGTTCTCTGATATGTGTGACTGCAAGGCAGTGTGCAGCCATGAGTGGTGTATCTGCGACAGGGCATGTGAGGGAAGCAATTGAATTACAGTCATCATCACATGGAGGAGAGGCGTGTAAACCAGCCTCTGCACTCTCTGTCATGAATCACCCTGACTCAGCATCACCCATATCCTTTTTCGGATTCCACTACATTCCTTTTTGGGAATAACCCATCTCTGACCGGGTTATTCCCCAGTGCATAACACTCCTTCGACTCTCATGGAGAACCCGAGAGGGCTATACGACCTTATGAATGGATGGCAGGCATCACTCAGACCGTTATTCGGAATCCATCCAGGCATGGATTCCTCACCACCTTACCACAACAACCATCCTCGGGTTCCTCCTGAGCTAGGAACCCGATCAATCCCATCAAACAGCCATCAACCCGATCAGATCCTCCTACGGAACATTAAGGAGTTCAGGAGGATAACACAGGAGACCTTAGGAGTTGACTCCTAAGGGGTTTATTCAGGGCAATGTCACTCCTCTCTGCCAGGAACCAGGGCCAGGGGCCGACACATAGGGTGGGCACATAGGGTGGACACATAGGGTGGACACATAGGGTTGATAGAGGGGTACAGACTCCTAATAGCAGTATATAAACTCGGTAGAATCTCCCCTGTACAGTAGATTCTACCTTGTCTATTCTCAGGCCTTACTTTGGCTGGATTGCTTGGTTCTTGGACTTGAGCCTGGAGTGCTCTTGTCATCATCTCGTTGTTCTGGTCTTGCCTTCGCTCCCCTTTCACTCGACAATACCAGAACTCCTATTCTCTGTCCCTTGCCTTGGGATCTCGACCTAGCAGTGTTGGATCTGACCCGTCAGGTAGTGGCAAGGAGAGACACTTACCTGCTGAGGGGAAGAGATCGCCACACTAGTTCCCTGGCAGGGTTGCACAGAGACTTTGTCTGAGTTCCCCTCAGACACCCCTGTCTTGGATCCAGTCGAGACCCCTGTTCGGAGTACCCCTGTGGCGGGTTCCTCCTCTCGGGTTCTTGAGATGCAACCCCGACCCCTATCCTGTAACCCAAAGCCCCTATTCGAGTAACCCGGAGCGGGTTCCTCTCACTAGGGTCTGGCACATAGTTGCATCACTCCTCGCAACATCTTCGGGTTCCTCTGCATGGGTTGCTCATGTTCTATGGATGCTGGCTTGGTTGGCCACATCCTCATCCTTGGATCCTCGACACCAGGCCACCTGCTATTCAAGCGGTGGCGGATTCTCTCTCAACACCCCGGGACGGCTGCTGTGGTGTTGTGCTCGGACATAGTCCAGCTGACCTAAGGGCCGTTGCTGACACTCTCTGTGAATTCTGTTCTCGAGAGGGTGTCAGCCACTGTGTTGGCTTCACCTTGCATGTAGATGATTTTGGTGTTGAACTGGGACATGAATTCCATCCATCATGCTTGGCGTCTAGACAGGTCCCGTTGGGAATGGAAGTTCTCCAGTGTCCTGTGGTCGGTGTAAACATATATTGTGCTGCCAATCAGCTCAGCCTGCCACTGTTGTAGTGCACATATTATGGCCAGTAGTTCTTTTTCATGTATCGGGTAGTTGAGTTCAGGGCTCTTAAAGGTTCGGGAATCAAAGGCAACAGGCCAAGCCGTCTCCTTTCACCAAAGGATAGGACAGTGCCTGAGCATTTGTCACTTGCATCTGCAGTCAAAAATATCTTGTTTGACCCATGTTCTCATGGTCAATGGTGGTTAAGCAGTCCGCACTCGTGACTATAGCTTTGATCTGCTCAAACACATGTTGGTGTTCTGCTCCCCATTCGGGAAAAATTTTGTCTGCGGCTTTTGTTGTAAGTCAATGTAGTACCTCGGTATGGTCTGCAAGGTTTGGTAGGAATTGGCTGACATAGTGCACAAGACCAAGAAAGGCACGTACATTCGTTGAAGATTTAGGTGTAGGCCAGTTGACAATGTGTTCAACCTTGGACTTGTCTGATTCAATCCTGGGTGTAGATATGCGGTGGCCCAGGAATGTGATCTCATCACAGAACAGTTTTGTTTTCTTAGTGTTATAGTACAGAGAATGTTTCTTGAGAGCATCAAATATGATTTGGATGTGTCGGGAGTGTTCTTTGACTGACTGTGACCAGATAACAATATTGTCTAGATAGACATGGCAAATCTTGCCTGTGTATTCCCACAATGCTGCAGTCACACGGGCTGTTGGACTGAAGGGGCATTGTGGAGTCCTTGCAGCATCACCATCCACTCGTATAACCTAAGCGGGGTGCTGACTGCAGTGAATGGGATAGAATCAGGGTGTAAACATGTTTGAAAGAAGCTGTCTGTAAAATCAATGGTAGACCAGATTTTTCTTTTTGCGCAATCAGTGAGTATATTGTCTACGCGCAGTAGTGGGAACACATCATGTACAGTGTTAGAATTTATATCCTGGAAGTTGTTGATCCAACGGGGCAGTGCAGTTTTATCGGCTTTTGGAATCAGGAAGGCAGGAGATGCAAAGGATGAGTTAGATGGTCAGATTCGGCCTGTGTCTAGGTGTTTTTGAATGAGGGTGTGCAAAGCATCCTTGTATTTTCTGGGGCTCTGGTAGGTTCGCTTTGAAAGTGTCTTACTGCTATTTGCGGAACATAAGGCGCGCGCGCATTTTTGTCACATTTTGTCACTTTTGTGATGTCAGATTTCTTTTCCCTGTAGCGGCCTCAATTCTCATCGGATCATCTCAGAACATGGTGCACTCAATTCATACAGCTTGAATACAGTGCATAGGCTATAGAAACCATTTTTGTTATCTATATTTAATCTTTTGTGCAAAATTACGCACTTTTCAGCTGTTGACCCTCTGACAACGCAGTGGGTGCTCAGATACCTATAAGATTTTGTCTAGGAGTTTTTGGCAGTATTAGAAGTTGCAAAAAAGAATTTTATTTCCCAAAATACAATGGGAAGTGCATGAATGAGCAAAACAAAGTCTGATCATATCAAAATTTGGGGCTAAATTGTAGACCCTCCCCCAATAGAGCGGGTACCAGGACAGGGCCAATTATTTTATTTCACAATTGTTTTGGTCTATATTATTGCACTGCACACTTGATTTTGCGAGAAATACACAGGGACCTTGGAGTAAGACTTGCAAAGTCAGATCAATTTGTGGATCACAACATCAATCCTGCATCAACCTCCTTTGATCTGGGGTTGGGGCCTTCGTTTTCGAAGCTTTGAATTTAGTTCTTGCCCTCAGAAGTTGATAGTGCAGTAATAAGTACCAGGAAGATGTTCAAATGAAATAAATCAACATGGTTATACAAGACATCAGCTTGAATGAGGGGTGGCAAATTTGCATTGAATTGGGACTGTACCTTGCTTGTTGATGAGTTTATCATTATATGTGGGCAGAGAAAATTATCCAGTGCAATAACTACTATCCACATCACTGCTGTGACAAAATTTTAGAAGCATCCGAGCTGTCATTCTGATGCTAAAGGGTAAACAGTCGAAAATGGCATCATTTTGACCTTTGGAGGAATCATGTGCCAGAAAATGATTATCCAGTAGCCTATGCGCTGTATTCCATCATCCTGAATCAAATGGGTCATGTTTCAAGGCGATTGGACACGAATTGAGAGTGCCAGAGAGAAAAGAAATCTGAGATCAAAAAAACTGCCCCTTGTGATGCAAATTTCTGTGTCTTGTTCCGATGCACCAAATGCAGTTCTGGGAAAAGTAAGTGTACAGTGCAGTAATAAAGGTAGAAAAGATTGTTTAGTCAAAATACTAGCTTTTGGATGTGCCCCGTCCTCTTTAATTGGGGTCAACAGTTTTGCTCTCAAATGTTACTGTGACCCACCTTCATTATGTTCATTTCGGTGTTTATAGTGGTATTGGTGAGGTTCAAACCATCCAGTGCAGTATACCAGCTAGAGTATTCTGACAAGGTCTTGGATCTTCCCGAGCACCTGCCCAGCTCTGGGAAGGTAAACAGCTGAAAACTGGATGCTTTTGCCCAGCGGACGAGGAACGCACCATAAAAATGTTTTCAATGGCCTATCCACTATATTCAGGCCTTGGAAGTCGAACGGACCCGGTTTTAAGACGATTGGACGAGAATTGAAGGTACTAGAAGGAAAAGAAAATCAACATAAAAAAAAGTGCCCAAAACGGGAAAAAAGTGCTCGTGCCTTATGTTCCGCAAATAGCAATAAATGCATCTTTTATTTTTATTTCATAAATGACATCGGAAGGCAGATCATCAACATGTGGGATAGGTTCAAAGATGGTTTTATATTCACTCTTTATGGAGCCTGTCGACATTCAACTTCCACAAGAGTTTCAATGTGTTTACGTACCACTGTGATTACATCGACATCGCATACAGTTTCAAACAAGTTTGCATCGGTCAGGGCCTGTAGGCGAGTCGCACACACAGCCTTCAGCTTGTTGGCGAGCAGTTTGTGGTCAGCTTTCGTCTTCTTTAGACGTTCACGCAGCTGAGGCTTGGGCAGAGGAGGGGGAGATGCAACAAGTGGTTCAAGAAGATTGTAATTGGTACATTTATTGATTACAGTTCAGTCAGTGCGGTCAATGACTATACAGTTTCGTTTAAGGAAGGGCAGGCTCAGTATCATAGGGGCACAGAGGTTGGGTGCTATCAAGGTGCATACAGTATTTGTCTCGTAGGAAAGGTCATGAGAGAGAGCTTTGAAATTTATGTATTCAGTTAAGGGTGGGGGACTGTTGCTGTTGGAGAAGGTGGCAGAGACAGGTACGGGTTCATGCAGGCAACGGCGGCGGAGTCCAAGAAGATCGACAATGTCTTCGTGTATCAAGACTGAGTGCACACCGTCATCAATCAGTCTGCGTACATGAATAAGGAGGTTGGACATTGGGCCTTCCATATGGAAGTCCCAGTAGAGATGAGGTTCACTCACAGTGGAGTCAACACTGTCATCAGGGTCCTCGACCTCTGCGAAGCCAATGGCAGTGACGGTGTTAGGGTTGACCTTGCCACCAGCAGCTGGGGCGGGCTTGTGTCTGATGCTGTCCTTGGTGCGCTGTTCTGCTGTGAGGGTGGCGGCAGCGTCGACGGTAGCCTGTGAAACATGCAGTGTTGTGCACGTAAGTGACTAGTCAGCAACTAGTCAGAAAGTCACAATAGTTGGGTCACTCGGGTCACTGTTGTGGCCTGACCCTGACCTCGGGATTCCAAATGAGGAAGGAGCCTTGAATTGGAGTCGCAGATGAGAGGAATATTATCATAGTGACTGCGGTACACATCATACCCAAATATTTCTAGAATTGTTCCTATTTTTTCTATTTTATTTGTTGTGCTATTGCACATTCGGAGAACTTCGGACTAAATTTTCCCGATATGCTGATGACGTGGGAACACTCGCTCAGCTACCTTGGCCATGCAGTGCGAAGGCTGTGCAAAGTCAAGCCATTGGCCTGACCTGGTGACTAGTCACTGACTAGTCGCCAACTGTACAAATCGGCTAGTCGTTTCAGGTCAGTGACCCTCCAACGCTGGAAACATGCTTGTAGTTGGTTGGGTTCGGCCACGCACACGTCTTCTCATGCTCGTTGCCATGTTCGACAAAGGGCACATGCCAGCACATGCAGCCATGGTTGGCGGTGAGCAAGTTGCGCTCCTCATCTGTCAGCTTTGGGCAGTGTTTGGCTCCCACGGTGGATGCAGTGGAGCCCGAGCCAGAGGTACTGGCTGGGGGTGGGGCGGCGTTCTTTTTGTGCTTGTTGCGCTTCTGAGGGTGCTCATCGACAGTGTTGGTGGTACGAGGTTCGCGTTTCGCACGGTCATCGGCAGTCTTGTTCAGGCGGGCGATGTTGTGGATGCGCACATTGTCCTTGCGCTTTACAATGTCACACCATTTTTTGTAGTCCTTCTCGTCCGCGGCCTTGCTGTCGTCGGCGAGGTCATCCGAGAGATCAATGAGCATGTTGGATTCGAGCAGGGTGCAGATATGGGCTTCATCGAGGAACAACAGGGTGTTAATAAGGAGGGAGTTGGCGTGTTCGACAATGGTGAGGAAGGTGAGGAAGGTCTTGCTCTTCCCCTGCTTGCGACTGTGCATGTCTTGCTTTATCGTGCACTCCCAATCAGTGGGCAGGAGATGTTCCCAAATCTTGGCTATGAAAGCCTTGAAGTTGAGGGCGATAGCGGCGGCGTGCTCGGCGTCGTTCTCGAGCCATGTGGTTATACAATAGTCATGGAAGCAGCTGATGATGTTCGCTACCTGCTTGTCGGCTGCGATGGTCTTCAACAAGAAATAGTTTGCGCAGTGTACCTCAAGTTGGTGCAACTGACTCTGGGTCGTGTCACCCTTGTGAAGGAGAGGAAGTTTGGTCGTGGGAAGGTCGAGCGTGGCAGCTCTAGTGGCGGCCATGACGTGGTGAGTGGGGAGTTTGGGGGATGACGAGGTTGTGTCCAACTCGTACGTGAGCGCAGGGGCGCGAGGGGGGGTCATGGGTTGCAACGTGGTTGCCTTCGAGGTTGGGGATAGCAACGTCAACGGTGATTCTGTCAATGGCAGTGATGAGGAAGTTGCTGGCTGGTCGGCGGCTGCAGCCTTCTGCGCGCAGGTGAGGAGGGAGTGGGCAACGGAGGGTTGTCTCGCCGCCAGGGTGGAGATGACACAGCACGCGCTTGTGACATGGTGAGTCAGTAGTGAGTCCCTGTGGTCAAGCTCGTTGAGTATGGTCTCAGGAGACAGTAGGGTGAGGGGAGGGAGGTGTGTGTGTGTGTGTGTGTATATGGTGGGTTACCACCACTGGTGCCATTCGAGCAGCATTATGCTCGCCTGGTGCGGGGTTTGGGTAGTGTGGGGCTGGTGGCACTGAGCGAGCTCAGGCTGCCTCAGCAAAAGGATGTGTGTGGATTTATCGAGCATCAGTCAAGTGTAGGCACTTGACTGTCACAAGAAGGTTGGGTGGGGGGGTGGAAAGGGCGGAAAATTCAAAAAAAAAAAAAAAGGATTCCAGCTCACCTGAGCGGATACCAGAAGAAAAAGAAAGGTATTCACACAGAAGAGAATTTAGACCCTTTGCAAGGAGGTGTCGTTAAATCATAGCTAGCGTACAGAGAATGGAGGGATTGTGGTGGTACAATATCAAGAAGGAATAATTATCTAAGCATGTGTCCGTGTTTGGCCGTAAGGCTGTAAGTAGTAAGCAGCATGATTACACTTGGAGGACCTCCGATGGGCCATCATGCACATGCACAGTCTCAATGTTCACATCCACACCATTTCTATCTACTGTGATGTCAGCAAAGCACAAATATTCCTGGTACCAATTTAGGTCCAGGTCTACTTTCCGAATATGCGTCCAGTTCATCACATCAATGTCACATCACTTGCTCCTTTTATGGATTTTATCACCTTTTCTGGACATCCTACTCCAGCTATTTCGGGCCTGTGATTCCCGGCCTTCACTTTGCATAGTTTTTTAGCAACTGAGTGAACCGAGGTCAGCTCAAGTTGGCCATCCTGCTGAAAAACTCACCCCACCATCATCTGGCTACGTCTCATGCGTGGCCCAATGTGAGCTAAAAAAATCAGAAAACAAGTGTCTAGCCTGTCGGTCTGGCTAATTCAGGTGGTACCAGGGGTGCCCAGAGGGCTTTTTGAATATTACATCATCAATTGATTCCTCACTACCAGGAAGGTTCTTATGGCCACACAACGGAAAAAAGTAGGTGACCACAGCATTTGACCACAGACAATGTGCAGGTATGTGGCTCATCCTGTGATGAATCACCATGACTCAGCATCACAGATATCCTTTTTCGGATTCTACCACATTCATTTTTGGGAGTAACCTGTCTTTAACCAGGTTATTCCCTGGCACACAACACCCATTTGACTCTCATGGAGAGCCCGAGATGGCAGATAATGATATACGACCTTATGGACAGATGATGAACATCCCTCAGACCTTTATTCGGAATCCATTCAGAGATTCCTTACCCCTTTACTGCCCAGGTTCTTATTGCAGTAACCCAGAACTCTAAACGACAAGGGCATGACATCATACACATGCAACCCAGACTCCTTTACGCTGATGACCATTTCCAATGGTTCATGACTTCACTCCTTTATGTTGGTGGATATTCACCCCGGGTATCCATGCCAAGACAACTACACTCCTGAATCACGACAGGTGTCCTCCTGGTTCCACCTGTCAACTCATTTATGTTCATTTATCTTTCATTACTCCTTCATGACTCTTATGGACCTAGGATCATCCTATGATCGGGCTCCTAATAGCTACAGTATATCAACTGGGTAGAATCTCCCCTGTACAGTAGATCCTACCTCTTCTGTTCTCAGGCCTTACTTTGACTGGATTGCTTGGTTCTTGGACTAGAGCCTGCAGGGCTCTCATCGTCATCTCGTTGTTCTGGTCTTGCCTTCACTCCCCTTTTGCTTGACAACACCAGAACTCCTATTCTCTGTCCCTTGCCTTGGGATCCCAACCTAGCAGTGCCGGATCTGACCTGTTAGGTAGTGGCAAGGAAAGATGCTTACCTACCAAGGGGAGGAGATCACCACACTAGTCCCCTGACAGGGTTTCACAGAGGCTGGTTCATCTGAGTTCCCCTCAGACACCCTTTGGTCTTGGATCTAGTTAGAACCTCTGTTGGGAGTACCCCTGAGCAGGGTTCCTCCTCAGGTTCTTGGGATGCAACCCCAACCCCTATCTGGTAACCTAAGCCCCTATTTTAGTAACCTGGAGCAGGTTCCTCTCACTAGGGTCTGGTGCATAGTTGCATTACTCTCTGCAATATCCTCAGGTTCTTGTAAGGGCAACCTCAGTTCGGTGCAGGAGCATGGGAACTAGCGGGAGAATCCGAAGATGCTTAATTCGCAGTACTAAACACAGAGTCTAGAAATACGCACCTAGCAGGAGAATTCAAAGAGAAGAAATGGTGAGGATTCCCACCCTAGGTGAGGTTTATATAACAACTAGGTACTAGCCAGTAGCACGTGTCTGAAGTGATCGGCAGTGGTCCCAGGCCTGATCGCATAGTGTGTTCTAGTCCGAGCGGCTGGACGAAGGGAGGCAAGGGGGAATGGAGTCTGCAGGGATGGTGGGCGACGTTCCGGGTGGAGGTGCAGCCTGGAGTGCGGACAGGGGCTCCAGATGGAAGGCCGGACGAACGGACGAGGCCAGAGGAGAGGCTGGATGAGGAGGGAGCTCTGGACGAAGGATCAGATGAGGAGGTGGGGCAGTACAATGGGTTGGAGCCGGATGGACGGATGGACGTAGGGCCGGACGGGGGGTTCCCCTGACATCACCCCCCCTTGGAATGCGGTGTCCCAACACATGAACTGGACGTGGGTGTCGCGCTTCCGGAACGAGAGTGAGTCAAATGCGGCTGAGGCAATCTGGCGCGGGGCGTTGGGGTAGTGGCAGTAATAGGTGTCGATGGCGTCGATGGCAAAGACATCAGAGTGCTTTACCCACTTATTGTGTTCCGGGCTGTAGCCCTTCCACCGCACCATGTACCAGAGGCTGCCATAACGAACCTTCGCTTCTAGGATCTCTTCGACCTCCCATTGAACATTGTGGTCTGTCTGGAGGATGGGCGGGGGTTTGTCATTTTGGGGGTGTCTGGGAAATGGGTCAGGTTCCGCAAGTTGGAGTTTCACCACCGGGAAGACAGGGTGGAGCTGAGAGTACCGCAGGGGAAGCTTGAGCTTGTACACACCCCTTCCGACGACCTTCATGACCTTGAAGGGGCCAAGACGTTTGTCTGCAAATTTGACGGACAGATGGGTTGTCCAGATGTCGGAGGCGTCAAGCCAGATTCGGTCGCCTACTTTGATCTCCAGAGCGGATGTGTGCCTGTGGTTGTAGTATAGCTTGAACTCGTCCTTGGCTTTAACGAGCGCGGCTTTGGCTTCTGAGACTCCGGACGTGATCTGGTCTCAGAACTCGTTCGCAGATTCCATGGTTGAGCGCAATCTGTTGGGCTCGAACTCCCTTCGGGGGAGCCTTCCAGTGTTCGTCATGAACGGGACTTGTTGCGTTGAGGAGTGGACGTGGTTGTTGTACGCAAACTCTGCGGCCGGAAGGAGCTCGTCCCAGTTGTCCTGCTTGTAGTTTGTGAAGATTCGGACAAACTGCTCGAGCTCCTGATTGACACGCTCAGTCTGGCCGTTGGTCTGCGGGTGGTAAGCAGTGGAGGTCACAGGTTCTATCCCGATGAGGCACCACAGTTCCGTGGTGAATTCCGCAACGAACTGCGGTCTCCAGTTGGAGATGTATTTCCGGGGGGTTCCGTAGTGCCTCCAGACATTCCGGTAGTAGAGCCGAGTGGCCTTGACTGTGTTGAGGCCGGTGTGGCACTCATTGAAGTGGGCCTGCTTACCTAGGACATCGACCACGACCATGACTGCGTCGAACCCGTGCATGTCTGGGAGCCTGACGATGAAGTCCACCAAGATGGTGTCCCAGCCTTCTTCCGGAACCTCTGTCGGGTGGAGCTCTCCGTGGGGCAGCTTCTGGAGTGCCTTTGTCCGGTTGCACAGGTCACAAGTCCAGACGTACTGGCCGACGTGGCGGGACAGCTGGGGCCACCAGTAATTCTGGGCGATGAGGAGCTCCACCGCAACAAGCGCAACAGGGTCCTCAAGCTCTGGTTCACCTGTGAAGGCCTCCAGGACATTGTGAAGGAGGGGGACCTCGGGCCCAGTAACCACGACACCTTCCAGCGCGCAGACATGGAACAAGTCCAGGCGAAGGAGGGTGACATCCGTGTTATTTGAGCCTACTCCGTGGTCTTGGCAGTGGGACAGTGTGTCCGGATGACCCATGAGGCAGCTGGGCTGGTGGTGGAGCACAAAGTCAAACCGAGACAGGTACAAGGACCACCACGCCTGCCTCCAGTTCAAGTTCAGCGCCTTCTGGAAGTACTCCAAGTTTTTGTGATCTGTCCAGATCTTGACTGGATGCTGCATGCCCTCGAGGAAGTGTCGCCACTCCTCGAGGGCCTCGATGATTGCAAGCATTTCCTTGTTGTGGGTTTTGTAATTGCGCTTGATGTCACTCAAACTCTTGGAGTAGAACACGACAGGATGCCACTTTCCGTCTGTGTCCAGCTGAGATAGGACGGCCCCAGTGGCGTAGTTGGAGCTGTCTGCTTCGACTTGGTACGGACGTGATTCGTCCAGGAGGACCAGGATAGGCTCTGCAATCACCGCATCCTTGAGGCTTGGAAAGTGGCAGCCACGGCGGCAGTCCAGGTCCATGCTATGCCCTTCTTTGTGAGGTCAAAGAGGGGCTGCGCAATGTTCAAGAACGCCCAGATGAACCTCTGGTAGAAGTTCGTGAAGCTGAGGAACTGCTGCACGTCCTTCTTGTTCTCCGGGGCAGGCCAGGCAGCAACTCCGGTGACCTTGACCGGGTCCATCTCAATGTGGTTGTGCGAGATGATGATGCCAAGGTACTCGATTGATGACTTCTTGAACTCGCACTTCTCCGGCCAGAGGTAAAGCTTGTGCACTCGGAGCCATCGGAGAACCTCTCGGACCATCTCCCGGTGGCACGCGAGGTTGGAGCAAGCAATGAGGATGTCATCAAGATATACCATGACGTCTCCAGACAGGATGAGGTCCTAGAAGATGTCGTTCATCATAATCTGGAACGTGGCCAGGGAGTTGGTGAGGCCGAAGTACATTGCCAGCAGCTCAAAGAGTCCTCGGTGGGTACAGAAAGCGGCCTTCCATTTGTCGCCTCCCCGGATACGGACATTGTTGAAGCCCCACCGGACATTGACTTTCATGAAGAACTGAGCTCCCTTCAGGTGGTTAATGAGGTCGTTAATCAGTGGGAGCGGGTATCGGTTCTTTATGGTCATTGCGTTGAGCGCCCAATAGTCCTGGACGAACCAGAGGCTTCTGTCCTTCTTCTTGATGAAGAAGACCGGAGACGCCACCGGGGATTTGGACAGATGGATCCGTCTTATGTTCAACCTGTCCTCGATGAAGGCGTCGAGCTCCTTTTTTTCAAAGGGAGAGATCGGGTAGACCTTGAAGTTGGCCAGTTTTGCATCCGGGACGAGTTCAATAGTGTGGTCCCATGTCTGGTGTTCCAGCAGCACGTCGAACGACTCCCTGTCAAAAATGTCGGAGAAATCCTTGACCCAAGCCAGAACTGAGGTCCCAGGTGGGGCCAAGTTTCGAGTGAAGGCCTCTGCAAGCCGCCGGGACACAGTGCTCCCAGCGTGGATTTCTTTGGCCAGAGTGAACACAGCGTAGAGGATCCGGTGTGCCCCAAGAAAAATGTTCTCCATAAACAAGCACGCAACAATGATTAAATAAATACCAGAAGAATATATCAGTGAGCAGTCAGGTGATGGGTCAGGTGACAGCACATGACATATGAGTCATTTTGGAGTGAGTCACAATGAGTCATAGAAGAAATGACTCACACTGGGTCTATATAAGAAGCAGCAGTCTGGGGCTTGGAAGAGTAGTTTAGATTCCCCTGTTTTTACACATTTGGGTAGTCTATAAATTCATTTCCTTCACAATCCTATACTTGTACTTGAGTTCTTGAGACTTCTAAGAACTATCTACTTGGTCCCTTCAAGGTCTTCCTGGATCTCTTATAGACAGTTTAGCAAAAGCTGTCAACACACCCTTCACCACCGCTCCTGCTTACGTAATCACTACCGTCTTTATTACGTAATCAATACTCCGTTTTCATACTGCCAAGTTCCTAAAGAGGAAACTCTTCTGCATAGCCTTATTGCATATCCTGAAACCTGCCTGTTGTTTCAGAGGAGTTCAAGGAGAACTAAAACTCCATGTTACACTGGTCGCCGTCCTTGAGCTTTTCATTGTAATTGTCGTCCGGATCTGGAGTGAGGTCCGGGAAGTTGTCTCCATTGTCCTCCGGGTTGTACCCGTCATCTCCGAGCCACTCCTCCGAGTCAATGGCACAGATGAACGGGGCAGGACCCTCACAGAGCTGCTGGAGGATCGCGGCAGAGATCTTTGCGCTTCGATGGATAGCGCGGAGTTCATCTCAGCAGGTGTTGCAACTGGTTGGGCAGCGGGTCATCCAGACTTCCTTGGTCTCCCAGTTGATCTCCGGGTTGTGCTTCTGGAGCCAGGAGTAGCCGAGGATGACGTGCTGCTTCCCGAGCCATGTCACTGCGAGCTGGATGCGATCAGAGTGCCCCTTGTAGTTGATGACCATATCAACTATGCCGGAAATGCTGCCGGACGCATTGGACGTGCCGTCAACGTTGAGGACCGGAATGGGCTGAGAGAGCCTTCAGACGGGAAGGTTATGGGAGATCACGTACTCCGAGTCGATGAAGTCTCCGGTTGCTCCGCAGTTGACCAGAACCTTCACGGACATGGTGGCCGCAGTCTCTACTCTACCAATTGCATCTCCAACAGAATGTGCAGGGAGTTCCAGCCCTCAACGGAATCAATAACGTACTGCCGGGGTAGTTTGCGCTCCCACCTCGGGCGACAAATGCAGGGAATGGAGGGAAGGGGTTCTGTCTCTGCTTCCAGCATCGGGACAGGAGGCTCCGACTCGGGGATGGAAGCCGGAACAGGGGGTGCGTCTTTAGTTTCGACTCCTGATTTATTGGGTATGTCTTTGTACAAGCAGGAACAATGATTGGGAGACATGACTGAGGGCGCACCACTCACTTGGCCACATCTGGGAAACCCTCTGGCTCTGCATCTCCAGTTTCCGGCTTGCTTGGGGGCCCAGCGGTGGTGGAGAGGCGGGGGAAGAGTTCTCAGAGGAGGTCGTTACCGAGTTGACGGACGACCTCGTCTAGGACGTCTGAGGGAGTCAGACAGTCTCGGGCGAGGTGTCTGGCTGTGCTGCAACAGAAGCAAGTGTGGGTCCAGTTGACATCCATCGGGATGCCGAGCAAGAGAGTGGGTGTCGGCACGGTTCCCCTGACAATTCTTCTGCATGAGTTGCTCATGTTCTATGGATGTTGGCTCAGTTGGCCATATCTCATCCTCAGATCCTTGATGCATGGTCACATGTTATTTGGGTGGTGACAGCTTTACTCTCAACACCTGGGGACAGCTGCTGTTGTGTTCTGCTCAGACATACAGTATAGTAGGATTCAATGAGCAATTCTTTTTTTACTCCACTTGCACCTATTTCCTACCAACACGCTCAATAAAAACATATTCTCTGTGGTCTGGGACTCAACCTGCCACAAATTCCAAGACCTCTGCATCAATAACCTCGACTGCATGGAATTTCCCCTTGGTGTGCAGCATGTTGAGGCATTTTTTTTTGAGTCATGATGTTTCGTGCAACAACCGCTAAGAGATGGATCTTGGTTGTAGTCGTTTGGATCACTTCTGAAGGCTCCAGCTTGATGACAAGCAGCAGCTGAAGCTGGCCATAAAAACCATTGAACTACATCCAATTTCAGCAGCTTCATGATATTTCAAAGCAAAAAAAGGTACCTTCACATATGTCATGTCACAGGTCCCATGCTTGCCTATTTCACTTGCATGCATCATGTCTCCACCCTCAAGCTACTGAATATTTCCCCAATGTTCAACTGGGGTGGGGATCAGTGACAGGAGTTGGTCACTGGTGGAATTGTATATGGATGCAAGATGTGTTGAGATTTGTTTGTGTAGCAGATCTGAGAGCAGACAAAGTTCACGGGGATTGACAAGTACACATCTTGCGTCTGCATAATTCATTGAATAGGTGGGGTACTATGCAAATAGAGCTACTCACATCCAGCCAATGACATTCCGTAGTTCTCCACCTTCTGATGCTGCCATAGATCAAGTGTGGTTGCCAGCGAATAGACAGCTTTCAATTGGAAGAGCTGCGCTAACTCTAGAATCCTGTGATCAATACCCTGCCACTCCGGCTCCAGCGGTGGGTCCAGACTTCACTACCCTCACCCCCGCAGTAAAATCGGTCCTCTGACCAAACCCCCCGGCCGTTTTCGACAGCGACCGGATGCAAGGTCGGATATTTCTCCACTTTGTCCTTACATACCTCCGACTGGTTCTGGAAGCCTTCATGGTTAACGGACAGGTCATGGAGGAAAAACTTGTGCAGTATGCCATGTCCTTTATGGCGTGAGATGCAGCCGGATGGTGGGCTGAACAACAGTCTACGATCATCCCGTTCCCATTTCCATCCTGGGCAGAATTTGAGTCCAAATTCCAGCTCCAGTTCGTAGAGAACAAGCAAGACCAGGCCCTCCTCCAGCTAGAGACCCACAGCTACCACCAGGGCTCTCAAGACGTCTACAGGTACACAGACAACTTCGAGGAACTCGCCACTACGGCCGGATACACAGACTCACTCGTCCGTGTCACCAAGTACTGCATGGGACTCAATCCATGGACACTGGGGGCAAGCTGTGAACTACAGGCCCTGTAAACTCAATGTAAATGTGAGGGAAAATTTAAGTTTTCTCAATAAATACCCATTATTTACAGTGCCTGTAAATTGGGAGTAAATTTTGAATTTCATCTGGAATTGCACCCAATTTACATGCCCTGTAAATGATGGATAATCCTGGGAATTAATCTAAAAATGCCCATCATTTACACCATGTGTAAATGTGTGATTTACATGCAGTGTAAACAGTGAGCAAATCCAGATACCAAACAACATATTTATAGCTACACCTTCCATAATAAGAAGTTCAGAATTTCCAGAAGGAGACATTCTATTGTCATGTGAGTCTAGGATTCCTAGGATGCTGGCTTTAAGGGGATGATTATGCCAGAGCACTTCCAAAGTTTACAAGGGGTGGCAGCTAAATCTCTTCTGATTGAGTTTCAGTCTGCTCTCTTTCTCTGTATTTGAATTTTGGCTTCATACATTCTTATTGCATGTCCACCACTCAAAACAATGAGATTATTTCTATTTGGTGACTATTTTCACCTGGAGTTTGTCAGAATATTGCAAGGTTGAAAGACTGTTGCTCCACTTGAGCTCTTGACAAAGACTTTCTATTTCTGTTTTGCTCTCTGTCAGCTCCTTGTTGGTCTCAAAATGAGCCAGAATGTGGGATTTCTGGAGTTAAATTTTGCAACTTCTACTTCTTTGACTCACTGCTCTTCATGTATGTAGCATTCCTGTGCAGCATGTCATTCTCATGTTGCTCCCCTTTCATTTTTTTTTTGATAGAAAGCTGACCAGATTGCCCCCAAAGTCCACAATGGATGACCCACTTGTTATCTTGACATTCATTGCTCATCTGCATCTTGCTAAACAATTAAAGCAGTCAATAAAGACACCATATAACTTTGTTAGAGTCTCTGCCAGGTTGGGATTGTATATCATTTCCCTGATTGAGAAGGCCACCAACAAGAAAGAGCTGCCTGCCAGGTGGGTGGAATAAGCAGGGCTTTCCACTTTGGGGAAGCCAGTATGAGTATAGTGGATCCAATGGTAAGGATGACATCTTGTTGCTCTGTTACTCATCTCATCTTTCTGCACAATCCAATGGGTGTCAACCCACGGACTCTCAAAAAGATGAGGGAATAGCTAAAGAGGGCCAAGCTTGACAATGTTTCAGATTTGATGTTGTTGATGGGTGGCTGTGAGAGGCGTTCTGGAACGCCTCTCACAGCCACCAATTATATTTTTTGTACACATCACAAAAGTGTATGTAATCATCTTGGGCTGCTCTGGGTTCAATCCTCGCAATATGCATATTTTTTTAAATGCCTCAACCATACAATAACCAATGAAATTTCGGTCAGGAGAAGAATTTGCTTTGTTAACTTCCCATGAGCAGAAAATTCCTACTGATTGTTCAATTGTGTGGTGAAACAGGAGTTGAACACAACAAGGCCCAATCAATTCAAGCTTGACAGCAATCCTGATCATTAGGAATCCTAGACTCACATGACAATATAATGTCCCCTTCTGGCACCTCTGAATTTCTTATTATGGAAAGTGTAGCTATAAATAGGTTGTTTGGTATCTGGATTTGCTCACCGTTTACACTGCATGTAAATCACACATTTACACATGGTGTAAATGATGGGCATTTTTAGATTAATTCCCAGGATTATCCATCATTTACAGGGCATGTAAATTGGGTGCAATTCCAGATGAAATTCAAAATTTACTCCCAATTTACAGGCACTGTAAATAATGGGTATTTATTGAGAAAACTTAAAGTTTCCTTCACATTTACATTGAGTTTACAGGGCCTGTAGTTCACAGCTTGCCCCTAGTGGGACTAAGACGGCGATCACGACGTCCGGGACCACCCCGGTCCTGGTGAACTACAAGGGATGGTGTCTCTGTGCCTTTTGCCAGTACGACACCCTTGCCCGCATCCGAATGGGAGCGCTCCCAGCTCGCATGGTACTGTAAGGGCAACCTTAGCTCGGTGCGGGAACGCGGAAACTAGCGGGGGAATCCGAAGTAATTAATAGGTTGTACTAAACACAGCACAAGTACTATGCACCTAGCAGGGGAATCCGAAGAGAAGAAAGGATAAGGATTCACATGCTAGGTGAAGGCTTATAAACTAATAGGTACTAGCCAGTAGCACGTGTCCGAAAGGATCAGCAATGCTCCCGGGCTTGGTCGCATAACACATGCCAGCGTGGGCAGCCGGAAAGAAACGGAATGGAGGCCGGAGGGACAGAGGGCGAGGGTCCGGACACGGATGAAGCGGGAGGAGATGCCGGGTGAGAGGTTGAAGACAGACGGGTGGCCGGACAATGCGGACAGTCTGGGCGAAGGGTCAGACAGTCCGGATGGTCCGGACACAGACAAAGTGTCGGGCGATCCAGATGGTCCGGACGAGAGGTTCCCCTGACATCACCCCCCCCTTGGAATATGGTGTCCCGACGTATGAACCGGATGTGGGTATCGCGTTTCCGGAACGCGAGGGAGTCGAACGCAGCCGAGGCAATCCGGTGTGGAGCGTTGGGGTAGCGGCGGTAGTAGGCATCGACAGTGTCTTTGGTGAAGACATCGGAGGACTTTACCCACTTGTTGTGTTCTGGGCCATAGCCTTTCCACTGCACCATGTACCAAAGGCTACCATACCGGACCTTCGCCTCGAGGATCTCTTCGACTTCCCACTGAACGTCGTGGTCTGTCCGGAGGACAGGTGGCGGCTCATCATTCCGGGGGCGTCCGGGAAATGGGTCCGGTTCTGCGAGCTCAAGCTTTACCACCGGAAAGACCGGGTGGAGCTGGGAGTACCGGGGAGGGAGCTTGAGCTTGTACACACTATTTCCGATGACCTTCACGACTTTGAAGGGTCTGAGTCGCTTGTCCGAGAGTTTTACGAATGGACAGGTTGTCCGGATGTCCGAGGTGTCTACCCAGACTCGGTCACCCACCTTGATCTCCGGGGCGGGTGTGCACCGGCGGGCGTAATACAGCTTGAACTCGTCCTTGGATTTGATGAGCGCGGCCTTCGCTTCCGACACACCCGAAGTGAT
This sequence comes from Mycena galopus ATCC 62051, assembly GCA_014925785.1. Lineage (NCBI taxonomy): Eukaryota > Fungi > Basidiomycota > Agaricomycetes > Agaricales > Mycenaceae > Mycena > Mycena galopus. The sequence continues at coordinate 863,907 of WIQG01000024.1, forward strand.
CCAGTCACGGAATTCGTTCGCGGACTCTACAGCCGAATGCAACCCGTTAGGCTCAAAAACCATCCGGGGGAGCCTTCCGGTGTCCGTCATGAACGGCACTTGTTGCATCGAGAAGTGGACGTGGTTGTTGTATGCGAACTCCGCGGCCGGAAGGAGCTCGTCCCAGTCGTCCTGTTTGTAGTTTGTGAAGATCCAGACGAATTGCTTGAGCTCTTGGTTGACGCGCTCAGTCTGGCCATTGGTCTGCGGGTGGTAAGCGGTGGACATTGCGGGCTCTATTCCGATGAGATGCCACAGTTCTGTGGTAAATTCCGCTACAAACTGCGGTCCCCAGTCAGAGATGTATTTCCAGGGGGTTCTGTAGTGCCTCCAGACATTCCGGTAAAAGAGCCGAGCAGCCCCGACCGCACCGAAGCCAGTGTGGCACTCGTTGAAGTGGGCCCGCTTACCTAGGACATCGACTATGACCATGACTGCGTCGAACCCGTGGGCGTCCGGAAGCTCAACGATGAAGTTCACCAAGACGGTATCCCAGCGCTCGTCCGGGATTTCCATCGGGTGGAGTTCCCCGTGAGGCAGCTTCCAGAGAGCCTTAATCCGATTGCATGGATCGCAAGTGCAGACATACTGGCCAACATGCCGAGACAGCTGGGGCCACCAGTAATTCCGGGAGACGAGCTCCAAGGTCTTAAAGCGTCTGGCATGTCCGGCAACCCGAGTGTTGTGGTGCTGCGCCATAATCCAGCGCCGGAGATCTTTATTCCACGGCACCATGATCTTACCACAGAAGTAGAGAAGCCCGTCCGAAATCTGCCATTCGGATGATGGGGGGGAGCAAATGTTCCGGCTCTTGAGGAGCTCCTGTGCAACGAGCGCAACAGGGTCCTCAAGGTCTGGCTCGCCCACAAGGGCCTCCTGGACGTTGCGAAGGAGGGGAATCTCAGGTCCGGCAACCACAACACCCTCGAGCGCCCAGACGGAGGAGGGTGACATCCTTGTTGTCTGAGCTCACTCCATGGTCGGGGCAGCAGGACAATGCGTCCGGACGGCCCATAAGACGGCCGGGTTGGTGGTGCAGCACGAAGTAGGTACAGGGACCACCGCGCTTGTCTCCGGTTCAAGTTCTACGCTTTCCGGAAGTACTCCAAGTTCTTGTGATCCGTCCAGATCTCGACCGGGTGCTGTGTACCTTTGAGGAAGTGTCTCCACTCCTCAAGGGCCCGGACAATAGCAAGCATCTCCTTGTCGTGGATCTCATAGTTATGCTGGACATCGTTTAAGCTCTTGGAGTAGAATGCGACTGGTGCCACTTTCCGTCCGCATCCGGTTGGGACAGGACAGCCCCAGTAGTGTAATCCGAGCTGTCCGCTTCGAGCCAGTATGGACACAACTCGTCCGGGAGGATCAGGGCGGGCTCGGCGGTCACTGTGTCCTTGAAGGCTTGGAACGCGGCAGCCGCAGCAGCGGTCCAGGTCCAGACGATGCCTTTCTTTGTAAGATCAAAGAGAAGCCGGGCGATATCCGAGAACGCACAGATGTATTGGAACCTATACGCTATGTGAGTACACTAGCCTCACGGCGGCCCACGTAGTAGTAAGCGAGTCATTATTCACCTATACGCTATGTGAGTACACTAGCTACAATACGGTCAGCTAAGGTATAGATGAATACAGTAGAGAGACTTACCCTCACGGCGGCCCACGTAGTGGTAAGCGAGTGAGGGTAGTTAACACGGTTCATCACGGTATATCAACACACGTGACAACCGGTCACATACATATCTAATCTAATTGTCCGTAGTCCATGCTGCATAGGGCCTCGTCCAATACACCCCCTCAGTGTGGACTGCAGATTCACCCCCTCAAGCCAGAACACCCCCTGGACAAATACCAAGTCCCTCACGATGACGGGCGAAGTTGGCAAAAGGCAGGGATTTGGTGAGAGTGTCTGTGATGTTGTTGTGAGATGTGACGTGCGGGAGTGTGATCTTCAGCTTCTTGACGCAGTCGCAGATGTGGTGGTAACGGTTGTCAATGTGCTTCGCACGCGAGTGGAATGATTGGTCGCCTGTGAGCATTATAGCCGCATTGTTGTCACAGAAGATACGTGTAGGGCCATCAACAGCAACGCCAATCCCGCGGAGGAGCATGCGCAACCAGCAGGCCTCCTTTGCTGCCTCCGATGCTGCAATATACTCTGCCTCGGTTGAAGAAAGAGTCATGACCTTCTGTTTTCACGATGCCCATGAGATAGACCCAGAGCCCAGGTTGAAACTGTAGCCCATGATAGACTTCCGCCGGTCCTTGTCATTTGCAAAATCTGCGTCGCCGTGGCCGAGTAGTCTGATGGTGTTTGTGCCACCGAGAACGAGAACGAAGGTGCGGGTGAGCTTAAGATAGCGTACGACGTGGATGGCCGCCAACCAGTGGACCTGCCGGTAGCAATCGAGGAAACTCACGAGGACGTTGACAGCGAATGAGATGTCCGAGCGGGTCCCAATGGCTACATACATGAGGGATCCAACGAGTGACCAGTAGGGGATCACGGTGAGGCGGTCTGCTTCCTCGCGAGATAGCACATCCGTTGGTCGTCACAAGTCGATTTTGGTCTCCATGGGCGTGGTCACGATGTAGGCGTCCGACTGGCCAAACTGTGTGATGATGTGGTCGATTAGCGCGGTCTGGGAGAGGGATATTGTGCCGCATTCGGGGTCGCGGACTACGCTGATGCCAAGGCAATACTGGACTTCACCCAAGTCAGATATTGCCCAGCGGGAGCACAGCTGTGTCTTGAAAATGTCATTAGCAGCCGGGGTGCTCAAGGCGCAGATCATGTCATCGACATGAACAGCCACGACTGTCGTTTCACCACCGGGACCATGACGGACGTAGACGCACCACTCGCAGAGTAGATGTCGGAAACCCCAGCCTAGCATCACCTCGTGCATGTGTTTGTTCCACGCCCGTCCAGCCTGCTTCAGCCCGTATAAGGACTTCACCAACTTCCACAGCCACCGCTCCTTCCCCTTCTCTTCGAAATGTTTTGGTTGACGCGTGTACTGGTATTCATCCGGCAGCAGATCGGCGTTGAGGAAAGCAGTCTTGACGTTGACTTGCTGGATGTCCCACCCACGCGATGCGGCGACATGGAGGATGGCCCAGAAGGATTCGAGACGAGCAGTTGGCGACGTTGTTTGAGTGTAGTCCCGGCCATAGACCTGGCGGTAACCCCTTACACAATAACGGACCTTGTTGCGTACCACGTTGCCACTGGAGTCGCGTTTCCTCACATAGACGGGCTTGACGTCGAGGATTGTCTTACCGAGTGGGACATACGCGGGTGGGACCAGCTCGTAAACACCAAACCGACGGAGGGCCTCGAGTTCCTCGTGTGTGCCCTCAACCCACTTTTCCGCATCCGGGGACGCCATGGCTTCAGCGTAGGTCTTCGGGTCGTCCGGGAACTCAATGTCAATTGGATTCTCTGTGAGGTAAGCATTCAGCTGTGCCCACATCGCCGTTTCTTTGCCGTCATCGTCTTCTGGAGTCTCAGTGATTGTGTCCTCGATGTCTTGGAGGATTTTCATCTCTCCATCGTTCTCGTCGGGTGTCTCGTCGGCGGCGAGTGCATTACGGTGGCGTGCGGGCTTGGGTGCACGGTCGGACCGGCGTAATGGCGGCTGAGGAGGAGGATCAGCGCAGACGGGGGGGGGTGTGGGTGTGGCAGACGGAGGGGGGATGGGACGGGCACAAGGCGCGCGCTGTCCGACGCATCCGGAGCGGTGGTAGTGAGGTTCGGGGGGTCATCAGAGGATTGGTCGTCGGGTACTCCAGCGGCAGACGGCGCGGGCGTGCCCAATGCAGCGCGGTCTGCGAGCTGAGATTTATCCCAAGAGACCTTCTCTGTTTGACCAGATTCGATGAATTGTACGTTGATTGAATTGTAGACCTTCCCAGTAGATCGTTCCCAGCACTGGTATGACTTGGAGCGAGGCATGTAGCCAATGAGAACACACTCAAGGGAACGGTCGTAGACCTTCGGATTGTTCCCTTCAATGAGTACGAACGCGCGACAGCCGATCTCGCGGAGGTGGGAGACGTTCGGTTTCACGCCCTCAAAGCACTCGAACGGGGTACGCCCTCCCTAAGCTCTCAACGGTGTTCTGGCATGTAGATACGCAGCAGTCACGCAAAACTCGTCCCAGAGAAACGGGGGCGCCTTGCAGTAGATGCGGATGGCGCGGCCCTTGCTATGGATTGACAGGTGGTACCATTCGCACTTCCTGTTCATCTTGGAGACATGGGGTGCGGTGTACTTGATCGCCGTGCCGCGCTCAGCACACCATTTCTCAAAGGCGTCGGACTTGAGTTCACCGTTGTCGATGACGAAGGTCCCCACTTTGTCGCCTGTCTTAGCCTCAATCACGATGGTCCAGTCACGGAGATGTGTGAAGGCGGTCTGTTTATTAGGGACAGGGATGGTCCAACCACGAGTAGAGTAATCGTCGACGATATCAAGAGTATAAGAGTTTCCGCTCCACAAACGGACCGCGACCTTTCCGCACAGATCCACATGCACCTGCTCCAACCTCTGCATTGACTTGGGGCCCTCACGAACCTTTGGTATGATCGCACGAGCCTGTTTTCCGCGTATGCAGGCGTCACAAACTGGAGCATCGGAAGAGGTATCAAGATCCATACTGTCGGCCAGTTGGTCCTGATACATGTCCGCAACATCCTGTTGGTTTGCGTGTCCCAGGCAGAGATGCCAGCTCCTGAGGTTGCGCGCGTCGGAGGATGCGACGGACGCGGCCGATGCAGGAGAGCAATCAAGCTGGTATAGGTGGCGCGTCGGGTGTACTGTGCCCGTGCAGATCGTTCCTTCCGCAGATGTCACCCACGCGCAAGCAGCGTCGAAGTGGAATGTGAAGGGTTGGTCTTGGCATAGACGAAGGACGGAGAGGAGACGTATCGCAGCACCGGGCACGTACAGCACGTTCTTGATTGTGAACTTGTCAGTGCTGATGGTGCTGATGCCCAGCGCGTTGATGGATGTCCCACGGATCGCGCGAGGCACGATGGGAGCGAAAGTAATGAAATCGTTGCGGCACGGCGAGATGTGCACGTTGGCGCCCGAGTCTGCGAATATGAGGAACTCACACTCGGTGGCAGCATTTGCTGTCCAGTCGTCCCATTTCAGGGAGACATGGGGATCAACGTCAGCGAGCCATGCGTCCATGTCGGCGCTCGCGGGGAGTGGGTCGGTGACCAAGCCAAGCGTGTTCGCATTCGGAGCCGGCGTCTGGGCTGGTGCCGCATCGGGGTCAGCCAATGTGACATAGAAGTCAGCGCCGTCGACTGTAATGTAGGCTCGGCTGTCAGGTTTCGCCTTGATTCTGGGCGCAGTCTTCGCCCCATTCGTTGTGCCACCGTCGCGAGGCTTCTCGCCCTTAGTGTTGATCTTGCCTTTGTCCGTGCGTTGCTTCACCTGAGCCTCCCGTATCGACTTCCCCTCCATGCCACCCCTGGACGTCGTGCAATACTTCCACACGTGGGTGTCAGGCTTCGGGCATCCCGCCGTAGTGCAACGTTTACGATCCACGTTCGCGCCTTGGGCAGCGTTCACGGTGCCGTTTCGACCACCCACGATCCCGTCGAAATTGTGGATGGAGCGGAGGTTGTTCTTGAGGGTTGCGAGGTCCAAATTGGGGAGAGCAAGCATGTTTCACAGGAAGTCATGGTGGTTGCACGCGAGCGCCGCCAGTATCCCAACAAGAAGGAAGGAGTCGGGGTCGATGGGGCCCGCTGCCCATATCGCGGTGTTCAGGTCGGTGAGGCGCTCGATCGTGGTGGAGAATGTGGTAGGGTCGTGTGCGAAATCGACAGCCAAGAATTCATGCAGCACCTTCACTTGACCTTTCGGCCCGCGATGCTCGTGATGGTCTCGTAACGCGTCCCAGATCGCCACAGCAGTCGTGCATGTCTTAAAGTGCTCCTGTTCCGTCGAGACGCACGCTCCCGATAGGTAGAAGTGCATGACAGTGTCCGAGTCCACCCATGCGCAGTAGTGGGCCAGATGGATCGACGGCGACGGACATGCGTTGTCGTGGCTGAGGAAGCGTAGGGCGCCGGGTTGGACACCGAGCTTGTGCATTACCTTCGACTCCCATGGAATCCAGTTCCCACGCTCCAAGGACGGCTTGTCCGCGTCCGCCCATTGGCCTTGTAACGAGAAGACCTTCGGCACCGGCCCCAGAGACAACGCAAGGTGCGGCTGGGACACCGAGGCCATCGGGTGTATGAACTGGGGCTGGTGGTAGTGCATCAGCAGGGGTACCGGGTGGTAGAACTGAGGTGGGGGTGCGTGGTGGGGAGGAGCGATGGGAGGTGGGTAAAACTGCTGTGCAAACGGCTGGGGGCGTGGGTGATGGAACGTCGGGTGTGACGACAGCGGAGGCATCACAAATCATGGCATGTAGCCGGGGTACGCATCGTGACCAGGGAACATGTCGTGAGCGGGGGTCGCGCTTTGGAAAGGCGACGCAACACGCGGAGGGACGGATATGCCTGGTGGCACGCTGCGTGGTCCACGGTCCTGTGCGTCATTCTGGGGCGGCCAATGCTGCTGGCGGGCGCCCAGGTTCGGCTGGAATGGATTCGAGGGAGATGACACTGGGCGAGTGTCGGGGTTCATAGTGACGCGCAGGTTCGTATTGACAAGAAGTAAGGATTGTTGTCGTGAAGCGCGCTGCACGATCATAATACCAGCTCGCCGGGTATCTGTGGTCGCCTAGCGTATCGTACAGGTCCGTGCTCGTTGTCGTCAAGATGAATACGGTAGAGAGACTTACCCTCACGGCGGCCCACGTAGTGGTAAGCGAGTGAGGGTAGTTAACGCAGTTTGTCACGGTATATCAACACATGTGACAACCGGTCACATACATATCTAATCTAATTGTCCATAGTCCATGCTGCAATAGGGCCTCGTCCAATAGATGAACCTCCGGTAGAAGTTCATGAAGCCGAGGAACTGCTGCACGTCCTTTGTTCTCCGGCACCGGCCAGGCAGTGACTCCAGCAACCTTGACCGGGTCCATCTCGACATGGTTGTGCGAGATGATGACGCCTAGGTACTCAATGGACGACTTCTCGAACTCACATTTTTCCGGCCGGAGGTAGAGCCTGTGCGCCCGGAGCCGCCGGAGAACTTCTCGGATGGTCTCACAGTGGCACGCGAGGTCGGAGTGAGCAATGAGGATGCCATCAAGGTATACCATAACGTCTCCGGACAGGATGAGGTCTTGGAAGATGTTGTTCATCATCGTCTGGAACGTGGCGGGGGAGTTGGTAAGCCCGAAGTACATAACCAGTGGCGCAAAGAGCCCCCCGTTGGTACGGAACACAGCCTTCCATTTGTTGCCCCCTTGGATCCGAACATTGTTGAACCCCCACCGGACGTTGAGTTCTGTGAAGAACCGGGCTCCCTTCAAATGGTTAATGAGGTCATTGATCAAAGAGAGTGGGTATCGGTTTTTCATGGTCATCGCATTGAGTGCCCGGTAGTCCTGGACGAACCGGAGACTCCCGTCCTTCTTTTTGATGAAGAATACAGGGGACGCCATTAGAGACTTGGACAGGCGGATCTGGCCGGTGTTCAACCCGTCCTCGATGAAGGCGTCAAGCTCCTTCTGTTCGAGTGGGGAGATCGGGTACACCTTGCAATTGGCCGGTTTCGCATCTGGGACGAGCTCAATGGTGTGGTCCCACGTCCGGCGTTCCGGCAACGCGTCAAACGACTCCTTGTCAAAAATGTCGGAGAAGTCCGCGGCCCATGCTGGGACCAAGGTTCCAGGCAGAGCAGAGTTCTGGGCGAAAGCCTCTGCGAGCCGTTGGGAGACGGTGCTTCCGGTGCGGATCTCCTCGGCTGGAGCGAATGCCGTGTAGAGGATTTGGTCGCCATCCTCGAGCTCGTCATCATCATCCAGATCTGGAGCGAGGTCCGGAAGGTCATCTCCATCGTCGTCCAGGTCATATCCATCGTCTCTGTGCCAAGCCTCCGAGTCAATGGCACAGATGGACGGAACTGGACCCTCTCAGAGCTGCCGGAGGATTGCGGCCGAAATCCTTGTGCCTCGGTGCACGGCACGGAGCTCATCTCGGCAGGTGCTGCAGCTGGTTGGGCATTGGGTCATCCATACCTCCTTAGTTTCCCAGTTGATCTCCGGATTATGCTTCTGGAGCCAGGAGTAGCCAAGGATGACATGCTGCTTTCTGAGCCGCGTCAGGGCCAGTTGAATGTGTTCGGAATGTCCCTTGTAGTTGACCACCATATCAACTACATCGGAGATGCCACCAGACGCGTTTGGCATGCCGTCAACGTTGAGGACTGGGATTGGCTGCAACAGCTGGCGGACGGGGAGATTTCGAGAGACCACGTACTCCAAGTCGATGAAGTCTCCTGTCGCTCCACAGTCGACCAGACCCTTTACAGACATCTTCACAGCAGTTTCAACGGACTGCATCTCCAGCGGGATGTGCAGGGAGTTCTGGCCCTCGACGGAGTCAATAACATACTGCTGGGGTAGTTTACACTCCCACTTCGGCCAGCGAATGCAGGGAATAGAAGGGGAGGGTTCCGTCTCTGCGTTCGGCATGGAGAAGGGGGGTTCTGGCTCGGGAACAGAGGCCGGAACACGGGGTGCACCTTTCACTTCAACTGCTGAATCAGATATATTGATTTTCTCTTCATACAGACAGGAGTAACGATTGGGAGACGCAACCGAGGGCGCACTGCTCACTCGGTCGCATCCGGAAAACCCTCCAGCTCGGCCGGAAGCCCAGCGGTAGTGGAGAGGCGAGCGAAGAGCTCTCCAAGAAGGTTGTCTCCGAGTTGACAGATGACCTCATCCAAGACATCTGCGTACTGAACGTCTGGGGTAGCCAGACACTCTCAAGCGAAGTGCCCGGCTACTCCGCAGCAGAAACAGGTGCGGGGGGCCAGACACGCTCGGGTCCGGTTGACTTCCATTGGGATTCCAGGTGGAAGGGCAGGCGCGGGTCCAGGTGCAGCCCTGGGGGCAGGTGTGAAGGCCAGAACCGGAAGGAACGTGCCTGCACAGGGACGTGCAGCTGGAGAGAGAGCCGGGGCGCGAGCGGGGGATGCTCCGGCTTGTACGCGGGCGAGGGCATCGTACTGGCAGAAAGCACGGAGGCGCCATCCGGCATAGTCAACAAGTGCCAGAGCAGTCCCGGACATTGTGATTGCGGTGTTAATCTGCAGATCGAGTCCCATGCAGTACTTGGTGACTCGGACAAGCAGGTCAGTGTATCCGGCCATCGCAGCGAGTTCCTCGAAGTCGTCTGTGTACCGGTAGACATCGTGGGAGCCCTGGTAGTAGCCATGAGACTCCAAGCGAAGGAGGGCTTGGTCCTGCTCGTTTTCCTCGACAAACCGGAGTCAGAACTCGGCCTCGAACTCTGCCCAGGATGGAAATGGGAATGGGACAATTGCGGACTGTTGTTCCGCCCATCGTCCAGCCGAGTCTCGCGCCGTGAAGGACATGGCATAGCATACGAGTTTTTCCTCCACGACTTGCCCATTTGTCATGAAGGCCTCCGAAACGAGCCGGAGGTAGGTAAGGACGGAATGGAGGAACATCCGCCCTTGAGTCCGGTCACCGTCAAAAATGGCCAGGGGATTTGGTCGGAGGACCGATTTTGCTGCAGGTGTGAGGGTGGTGAAGTCTGGACCCGCCGCTGGAGCTGGAACAGCAGGGGCAGAGGCAGATGCAGGTGGTTTTTGACTGTTATGCAGCAAGTGGAGGAGTATTCCCTCGATGTTAGAGAGGGAGTCTTCGACGGCAGTCAGCTGGGTCTCTGGGTCGAAAGCCGTATCCGGGATGTGAACATCCGGTAGTCCAGATTGCGCGGCCGCATCACCAGGCAATGGAGTGTCCATCGGAATGGGGGAGGAGAGGTCAAGATTGGAAGTGGGAGAGGCCGGAGCGCTGGCGTAGCGATCCGAGTCCGAGTCTATACCAAACTTCCCAATCTTGACCGGTTGATCCCTTAGATCCTTTCTTCCGCTGTAAGGGCAACCTTAGCTCGGCGTGGGAATGCGGAAACTAGCGGGGGAATCCGAAGTAATTAATAGGTTGTACTAAATACAGCACAAGTACTACGCACCTAGCGGGGGAATCCGAAGAGAAGAAAGGATAAAGATTCCCATGCTAGGTGAAGGCTTATAAACTAATAGGTACTAGCCAGTAGCACATGTCCGAAAGGATTGGCAATGATCCCAGGCTTGGTCGCATAACACATGCCAGTGTGAGCGGCTGGAAAGAGACGGAACGGAGACGGAGGGCGAGGTTCCAGACACAGATGAAGCGGGAGGAGATGCCGGGTGAGAGGTTGAAGACGGACAGGTGGCCGGACGGGAGGCCAGACAATGCGGACAGTCTGGGTGAAGGGTCGGACAGTTCGGATGGTCCGGACAAATTGTCAGGCGATCCGGACGGTCCAGATGAGAGGTTCCCCTGACACGTATTGGGTACCAGTTGGACGATGTAATGGAACATAAAGGTGGTTATCTGGGTAGATATCATTTCAAAAAGGTAGGCTTAAAAGTGAGAACAAGACAAGACATACTTGGAGCTTTGATCCCCTTGATGGTGCTCATGCAACAAGGGCATTGACTGTTATGGCCTTTCATCTTCAGCAATTTTGCAACAGCTGGGATGTCTCCGAAGCTGAGAATAACATATAAATGCAAGCTGAAGATCTGGTTGGAGAGCACATTGTATGCGTGAATCCCCTTGGCAGCTTTCCACATCTCCTCCACAAATGGATAGATGAACAAGTCAGAATCTTTTGGTGAACCCAGGATCTGACCGATACCAAGATATTCTGGAGGTGAAATCGGATTTTGGGTGGGAGATTGTAGAGGAAGATAATGATCAGCCAGGAGCTGGTATTTTTGCTGTTTAAATGGCGTGAAGCCATCAAAAGAAATTCCCAGTGCGATGTCACGTATGTCTGAAAAGAATTTGTGTGCCAGTTTATTCCCATGCAGGGTAACAAATGTCTGGAGGAATTTTTTGTAGTGTGTACTGTGTACTGTCGAAAACATCCTTGACTTTGCCGGGCTCAGATATAAAGTCGGCCCGATATGTCTGAAGCACTTCCAAATGCTCCCTGGTGTGAAGCGTGACAAGCCAAGGTATGATTGGGATGTACTGAAATTGATGTTGAGGTTTATTTTTGCTATCCAATCTGGCCTCATGACAGAAAAGGCAATGCTGAAGTGTGCTAAATGGCCAGTGTAACACATGCAGCAATTGATACAGCAGTCATATTTGACTGCTTTCACACTGGAAAGAAATGCCATCCGCTTCTGGAGGGCATAGAGTGAAGGAAAGTCTGCAAGTTGGGGGAAGGCCATGGACAGTTTTTCATTGGCTGTATCGGTAATCTGGGTATCAGCCTTGAAGTTGAAGGCACAAATATTGTTCAAGTCTGCCTCCCTGAGATTTTGCACTGTATAAGAGTACCATTAAATATTGTCAAAGAAAGGTTAAAGACCACATACCAGCCTCAGCAGCCTCAGCCTCGAAGATACCTCCCAAACAATCCCCTTGATCCAATCCCTGCTGCCATGGCTCTTCTCCTTTGTCCCAATCCCCAGAACTCTCATCTCACTCCCATCCTTCATCTATTGCATCATCCACTGCGAAAAATCTATCCTCAGACTCTGAATCTGAGTCAGAGAGCTCAGTGATTCCTGGAAGTTCATCGAGATCCATATCATCATATTGGTCTGGCTCCATATCACCCCCAGCACTGTCAAAGTCCATTTCCATTGGAATATTGTCTGAGACATTCTGAGGCTCGAGGGGTCCAATCTGTGAATACCGAATATATAGCCCAGCGCCTGCAGCAGCCAAGTGATGTCGTTCTGTAGCCTTGGTCTTAATCTGTTCTCTGCATCCGTGACCACAGAGAAAGGGCGCAATTGCTCAGGGCATGGACTCGCAAGTTGAACAGATTTGGGTGGGATACCACTGGGATTTAAGGAGAATGAGTACAATATTTAAAGCAATTTGATTTGGGTGCATAGCCCAGTGTAGCGTGTAGCAAGACTTTGCAAAACTTCAGTGTGATGTTGTGCCTAAGTCGAACCGGGGATCAATCATGTGGGTATGAAGTCATCACTCCACTTTGCTCCAAGCCAATGGCAATCCATGCTCTCCTCTTGTTCTCTCTCACCATCACCTTCTGCCTTCTCCCGCAATGCCTGTCACCCCGAGAAAGCCTTCGCAGACGTGCAAGCCATCACAGGGACAACAGAGAACCAATGAGAACTGGGCAGATGATGCTGCCAAAAAGCGCCAAAACAAGGAGAAAGCTCAGCAAGCTGCCGCAAAGAAGTCGAAGCGTAACGAGAACAATGCGCAGGCGGCCACACTTCAAGATGCCACCAATTTATCCCAAGCTATGGAGACTTCCCCAGAGGAGCAGATTGCTTCTCTGAAAGGTGCGTGATAGTATACTCTTTTACACAATTTTACACTCATAGCACGTAAACGTCAGCTTGCCTAAAGTCATATGAGGTCCAGAACAACCTTCTCAGCCACAAAAACAAGAAACTTGCTCGTGCAGTTCGCTGTCAGACGGTTCCCAATGATGACAACTCAGAGATCATCTCCATTCCAAAACCAAAGGGCAAGTTTAATATTCAAGAGGCCATGGGGCTTGCCGATGACCAGCACGAGTTTACCAAGCTCCAGGTGAGCTCCAATCCTTCCCTTATATTGCAGATTTCATTCTGCATAGGCCGGTGTTCACGTGCTCACTGTCGAAGGGAAAATTGACTTCAACAAGCCATGGTCAAAACAAGAGCCAAGTACAGTTGCCAAAGTATTACGTGTGGTACGTCCCAAGCCCTGCAGATCTGATTCCTCTAACCAGGCTTAACAGTCCGAGAAATGCTTTCCATACTTGACCAGCAAACGGTTCCCACGGTATTGGGCCACCTCAGCAATGCTCCAACGATACATCAACAGTGTCCGTGGCTATCAGTCAGGCATGAAAAACCCCAACAGTGGTGTCTCACGTCACTGCCAGCACGTTAAAAAGGGGGGACAACTTGGAATCGAAGCTCAACATAATTGTAAGTCGCATTTATATTTATAATCTCAACTGATCATCGTACAGGACTTCAACGCTCTCACATCATTACTTCCCCCAATTCAGACGATGACGATCAAAGTGCATGCTTCTTCATATTTTATTCCTGTTTAATGTGAGTGATTAGTGAATTGACAACGATGGACCAAGGGAGTCCTCACAAGGTATGTTTGATTGTTGCTTGGCTTTCCGTTCAGCACATTTATGAATTTGGGAATCCAAGTTACTCCTCTGTCAACAGACAATGAAGGGAACCTGTCAAAGAGCGCCGATAATTCAGATGACGAGGACGATGACGAAGAACTGTCTGTAGCTGCGGATTAATTGTATTTTGTACCTCTACTACTGAAATTCACAATGTTTCCTTTGAAATTCCTGAGGTTTTATGATGATTCATTGTGTGCCCTTGTTAGACCTGGCAGACCATAACAAAACATGTTGTATTCAAGGTGAACTGTCATGAAAAATCTGTTATGAAATGTTCCTAAAAATGTTATGAAGTCGAACATCCTCATACATGATGTTCCATCACGAATATACGATATACCGCCAGGAAATTCCGAGTCAATCATCATGAATTTCAACATGCCTTTCACAACCTGAGAAAAGGCATGTTGAAATTCATGACACTTCCTTCTCACAGTGAGGGACCACCAGGGAAGCAGAAATGATTATCCATCAAACCCTCCATGTGACATTCCCATCAAAAAGACATTCCCTTTCCTCTACCTAACATTGAATGTGTACATTCACCCTATAACCCTCCAGGGAAGCTTATTATATACTCTAATATGCACCTGATTAGTTTTAAATTTTATTCCCAACAATTGCAAGCTCTAGAAGTCAAAAATCTAAGTTGTTATCCAAGGAATGCTGCTACACTGTATGTAGTCCAGCTGACCTAAGGGCTGTTGCTGACAAATTTTTGAATTAAGCCAAAAGGTCCAATATTTGCCGTGAAAATTCACGCGGCAGTTCCAGGCTTCTGGAAATTAGGATTCTCAAAACTTGACATCATCCTACAATTTTGGTACCATAAGATGGGCCTCATAAAATGGTGAATTCTTAGTATGGTCTCAAGCCAGTAGGTGCAGTATTGGCTGAGAAACAAATCAAATACAACAGGGTGTCTAAATTCTTTGTTGGCACGTGTTTCTGAACTATTATGCAAAGTGCAATAATTCACTTCCCAAAAATGCTGCAGAAGAGCAACCGAGAAACATATAATCGCGTGCAGAATAGTGCGCGAGCGCTTTCACGTGACCCTGTCAGAGAAATCAGTGTCGGTGACAAACATCAACACATCCATCTTTGATGGCCCTTTGTCGGAAAAATGCTGATCTGCTCATGAGGGATTAAGACAGCTCCCGGTCTCAGAACCGCTCATGACCCAACCAGGCATGGGTTATCAGCGGTCTTGAGATGTTATCAGGCTTGAACGGCACCGAAAGCGGTCTTGAGCCAGGGGCACTGGGGATCAGCACTCTTGAGCCCCAATTGTAATGATATGATATATAGCTTCTTGACGTACTTGAAGATGTTCAGCGGGTGCAAATACATTGTAAAAATAGCAGTTTAATCAATATTGTTCAATCTTAAAAACATATCATCATCTACGGTATCCAAAGGGAAATATAGGTTGTCTCGAGCCGTGCCACGGGCGCGCGCCAACAGCGCACCGCGAGCGACGCAATCAAATGATAAAAAGAATGGTCTACCCGATTCCTCGACAACTTGGCAACCCTTCCATTGCGTTCGCGGCCGCCACTTTGATTTTTTGAACCCCTGGGCGTAGGCGAAATCGAAAGATCGGCCGCTCGGGACTGTGCATCGCAATACAGCAATCATCCGTGCAAACGAGAGGGGATCGATATCCGCATTGTAGAGAATAGAGTCGTAACGAGGACGACCATGGAAGGATGGGGTGCAGCGAAGAATATCATGCTGCGCTGTCCAGTCGACTTTGGACTGAAAGTTGATGTGTATCGCACGGAAAGATTGAATCTGGATAGTGTCAGTCAATGGCCCAATATTCATCATGCATGAAAGAGGCGCACCATGATGACATCTTCAAAGGCGAGCTGTAGGTCAGGATACGCAGTGGCCAAAAACTCCCGTAATGCCAGATCAAAACCATCGAAGAACTCGCCGGCCATAGTAGAACGCATCGCGGCTTCGAATCGTCTCGAAGTCAAAGTTTTGTTGGGTGCTGCAAGTCGCCAATGCGCTCCATCTATAGAGGGCGCAAGCTGATTTGCCTTATCTTCTGTGTCCTCAGATTGTTGTTTTTCGCGTGTGTTGTAATCTGCCACAATCATATCAATCCTCGCCATGGCTTCCTCACACTCGTCAATGCGAACCATCTAAAGATTGGAATGAGCGCTATGCATTTTTATTTGGAACAGAGCATTATCACCTGATGTTCGGCATCCTTTCCATTCGTCAATCCATAATGACGAGTGACGTCCTGTTGGAAACCTTCTCCCGTCCGGGTGCTCATGTGATTTGTTGTACCTTTTTGCCGAATATTGTCGGCAGCATGGGACATATAATGCTGTTTGAGGAAGTTGAAATTCTTATCATGAACCCCCTATTCTCGTTAACTTGATGTATGTGGTACTGAATTAATCAATTAACATACCCGGCAAGCAATCTCATATTCGCGAACAAATGTGTCCAGCAATGCAAGTCGACTCTGACTTGAGCAATGAACTCCGACAAGCATCCGAAACTGTTGTAGTGCACGGAGGGCATTAATCAGGGCAGAATTTGCTTGAAAAAGATGAACAAGGCAGGGTAAGATGCACTAATGGCGTAAGTAAGATTTAATTCAGTTCTCGGGAATTCCCTGGAATACGCACCTTCAATATATCGAGGAATGTTTGGCCCTCTGAATAATCGATTAATGTTGCCGCAGAAATATGCTTGAGGCCGCGCCAACGTGGGAAGTCCTCCAGGCTATCGTTTACATCGGTTGAGAATGAGATAAGAAAGAGTTAGCCAACCCACCATTCGTTGAACTCATTTGTCTTTCCCAAGTCCTTGAGGTAAGTTTTCGTGACTTCCCAAAGATGGCGGCCGAACTTCCCACTGTCCGTCCAGTGAAGCGTGTCATAGGACGTTGCTTTATATGGATCAGAATTGGCAAACTCCCATAATATTTGCTGTGGCTGCAAATCAGTAAAACTGACAAAATGACAAAACATTACTTGCCTTGACATTGTGTATGCCTGAATTTCTAAGAATAGTCTCTTTCTCACCCTTCGTGTGCTTCCTGCGAGCTTGGTTTAGAACCGCCTCCATAGAAGCCGGAGTTCGATGTTCAAAATGTTTAGTAAGTTGGGAAAGCTGTGATTTTGGTACAAGACATTTCGGACAAGGAAAATTAGCCATCGCACTGCGAATAGCTAGCCAAGCAGCAAGCTCTTGGAAATCCATGGATTCAATGAGAATCCCTGGATAACCAGTACGCTGCACGCCGTCTCCAAAGCGAAATGTATCACCATACACAGAACGAGCCTTTAACGAGTGTAGAATAACTGAGTTGATCTCGTTGTACACAAGGCTTTTGATTTTGGTGAGGTCTTCTCTCTCGGGTGCACTGAGGCTGTTCATGTCAATATTACGAAGTTCAGGGGGCTATGGCGGATGCGTTGGGTTAGCAATTCGGCGCACAAAATGCCATGCATTTGTGTACCATGATGATGTACCCGAGAAGAGCACTACCCCCATTCCCCGAGGTGTTGCGAATGGCGGAGTCGATCCATAACCCGCGAAGCAGGATGGGATGCATTTTGACCTTCGTGGAGACTTGTCCCTTATCAAGCCAGATGTGCAGTGGAAGATAGCATGAGGGATAAAGGCTGTCGCCTGGAAGACTGTCCTGTGAAAACAGATCAATTTGAGAGGTGCTTGAATGACAAAAGCACATACATCCACTTCCTGCCAAGTCGTTCCTGTCCATGGTTCGTCAATTAGCTCTTCCTGGTACTCCACTGTACTCCCGCCACGGCAGTAGTATTTGCGAACAGAGAACCATGTGCTGCGTGCAGCGAGCGTCTCGTCACAGACCCAATCCTGTATCACCTTCCATGGATCTCGAAAATCAATTTCAACTTCATAACTACGGCGAAAACGGTCTGTTTCGCCGTCGAAGTTGACATGTATGGTGGTGTGTTCAAACTGGGAACATTAGAACATGACATCAATACCGAAGAAGTAACTTACCGGTATATTATTGACTTGGCGCGCTGCATCAAGTGATGCTCGCATGTCTTTGACTGTCCGGATGGTGAGTTTACAGTCTCCTGCCCAGGTGCCAGAATGCAGAGCATCTAGTTCCTGCTGAATCTGCTTGGCAGATTTTGCATATCGGACGCAATTTGACGTAAAGTCGTAGTCGGCAAAGCAGCGAAACGGAGCAAATGGTTTTGTGGGACTGATTCCACGTGCAAAGGTTTGAGCAGAGGACAATTGTACAGGTTGATCAAGGGGTGTTATGGTTGAGGGAAGACCAGAATGCATGTGCGGTACTGTGAGGATATAATGTGACGGGAGGAGGACAGTGGGAAAGTCTTGGCCAACGGAAGCAT
This sequence comes from Mycena galopus ATCC 62051, assembly GCA_014925785.1. NCBI lineage: Eukaryota > Fungi > Basidiomycota > Agaricomycetes > Agaricales > Mycenaceae > Mycena > Mycena galopus. Next base: position 881,683 of record WIQG01000024.1, read on the forward strand.
CTTCATTGGCATCGGGCAAGGTAATATCCGCCATCGGAGCGTAAATCATGGGATCGTCAGCGTCTGGTGAAGTCCCGCCTGTGTTTTCACGTGGCTTCTGTGTCTGGATGAATGAAAAAAGCATTAGTGCAGTAATCAACCACAACCTGCAATCAATTAAAACACGCACGTGGAGGCGGAGCCGGGGCATTTTATGGCCACTATCTCGCTGCTTCCTCGCCCTGAGCGTCGTGCTCGTCACGGCGTCTATGTGCATCTGGTCGCGACTTCGCTTATTGATGCGGCACACTCGCTGGTGAGTGGCGTGACCGCGAGGAGCGCATGGCTCACCACAGACGTTGCAAATTTTCATGGTGGGTCCTGCATCTTCAGAGCCACGCTTCCTTTTCTCACCTCTTCTTTGCGGCATGCTTATCTTGCAAACTATCGTCGAGTTGCGCACAACATTTAACTACCGTTGAGTTAACGGAATCGGAGTGGAGCGATGAAAGTGTGATGTCATTTTTGATTAGTGGCACAGCCTCGCTCCGCTTGCTCTCAACTACCACCACGACTCCACCGATGCTGACGCACCCATCCAGCGGCCCTGAACATTGAGACAGTTATAATAGCCCGTTTACCTCGCTAGGTGCGCCATGTAAACCATGTCTCAGTCATCGTCCCATTCTCATTCACAACCTGACTCGCCAACTCCACCCGGCAGTCCCGGCACTCCCGATACTTCCCACGACCATATTGCTCATATAAAGAGTCTTATTCTCTTGTGTACTCCGCGCAAGAGTGGTCAGGAACTGTCTGAGGTGCGTAACCATTCCTAACTTGCTGTATACTTAATGATTTCCTGCAGCTTCGTGCGAAGCTCTCCACAACCGTCGACGACGAGGGTCGTGTCGTCCAGCACCTGAAGCACCGCCTCATTGACGTCGAAAACGAGGCTAGTAATCCTAACAAGCGCAGCCGTCGCTCCCGCAACCACCGAACCGAAGGAATCGAGGAGCAGACCGTAGAGCTTACCGCCACAGAACTGGAAACTCGCGCACGGCAAACTGGCCGCAAGTTCGTCATCCTCTGCGGACTTTGGCTCTGCCTTGCCGAAGACGACTACGAGACGTTCTTCAAGGCCGACCTTGATGACGAATACAACGCCGAGCTCCGGTTCAATTCGGACGACAATATCTGTCAAGGCCAGCTGCGAGAAGTCCTCGACATCCTCCCCGACGACCTGATGCCATTCCGCAAGCGGGCATGGCTGGCGCAGGCGGTGCGTGTACCCGTATCTCTCTGCAGACCACAGTGGCTGACCAATTCCAGTTTAAGGATGGTATGAACAGCCAGCGCTCTCACACCCACACGCGTCTCCGCAAAGACGTGCACCACATCATTCCAGAAGGTATTCCTGCTTCTAGGGTCGCCACGCAACAGTCCCGCATCCAACACTTCCGCTCGCTCATTGGCTGGGACGAGGAGAAGAAGCGATACTCCATCTGGAATGTCCCCTTCCTCCATGGCAACGAGTCGGCGACGCTGGACTTTAATGAGGTGTTTCGTCACCCAATCCTCTTAAAAGTATGTCTATTGCTTCCATTCCCCGTCTCGCCCCGGCGGCGCTATCTCATGAGAATCATCCCAGATTTTTGCCTGCATCGTCCGTGGGTCCGCGAGCGCCGATGGCGTAATGCAAGGCACTTCCCGTCTACCTCGCGCAAACACGATGCAAAGGATCCACAACATTGAGTACACTACGCCAGGTGCGATAGTCGACTCCTCCATATGGGTACGTGGCACTCTTTCTTCCTGCCATCTGTCAAGTACATTTCGGCACGTAGGCTATCTGGCTCTTCTCGGGCGATGAGGACTTTCTTCCTACTGGCGATTTCACGGCTATCAACTACCGCGACCGTCACAACGAGTACCTCGATAAGATACTCGAGGGTCTACGTCGTCAACAGAAATGGGCCCGCGATCTTTTCGTCTACTGGGACAGCCATCTCTTCCCGTCAACCAACAGTTCTCATTACGGCGGCGGTGTGCAGCAAGATCACGAGGAGGATCGGGGAGAGATGGAGAATGCCACAGATGCGATGCTCAACATGCCCACGGTGTCGGATGCTGAAGATGAACATGATGTGTCGGATTCGTAGTAATTGAGCTGCTTTTTTTTTTTTTTAATTGGCCCGAAACCCCTTCGCATATAACTGCTCAAGACTCCTTACGACCGCCTCGCGTGAGGCTCGTGACCACTTATCTGCCTTCAGTGTTCGTTATGAGCAGCGTTTTGCATATGATGATTATGACTGCTCATCACAACTGAAGAGCCGTTTTGTGCCGATCGGCGTTTTTCCGACATTTGACGGAGTCGGACTCTCAAATTACCATCAGATGGGAGGCTGTGCCATGGCCACCGCCGGCGTCATTCAACGATGAGCGAACCAGCCAAGAAACGCAGGCTGCGAGGTGCCTGCGGTATTATAGCATAGTTTGCGTCGTTCACCGATTCTCTCTTTTTAGGTGCCTGCGATATTTGCAGGTCGGCATTTTAGCCAACTAGTACAGGTTGCGCCGTTGACCGATTCAATCATCTCGATATTTAGGCACCAGAAAAGTGCGTACACGATTTTGATGTCACTTTAAATAATGCCATTCACCACGTTTTCGTTGAAACCGTAGTACGATGTAAGTGAAGCCGTCCCGACTCGTACGACTGTGGCATACTCACAATTGCAAGGTGACTCTGCCGTTATGGGGCCACTGGGCAGAAGGTGTTCCAACTGCGCTTCTTTCAACTCGGAATGTACGCACACCGTGCAGTTAAAGGTCCGTCTTGGTCGAATGCAAATCCCACAAGGCCAACTTCTTCTGATGTTTAAACAAGGAAGCAAAGGGTCCCCGCCGGTGAGAAGGACATGGTCCATATTTTCTACATGGTTAAAGAATCTGAGCAGAAAACGCACGAACGTGCAGCCAAGCACCATCCCTGAGGGACAGTGGTTGCCTCCTGAATCAGTGGTCCAACCCGAGTCACAGACTTCTCCGACTGCAAGTTTGAGTGACCCTATACGAGTGGTAGATGGTGCCAGGAACATCGTTGATGGCCTCCTGCGTCAAACGTACACTACGCCACAGGACCACGAGGCGCTCCTTGAGCTCCTCCACGAGATATCTCGCTACGCCAGACAACTAGAGCAAGAGTTGGATATATACCGGCAATCCCAGTCTCCCCCTTCGGACCGGGTGTCAAGCACTGCTGTTCCACCAGAGTCAAACCATCAAGATGCTCAGGAGGACTCTGGAGTAGTCGTTGATATACAGAAATTACCAGAGCATCTCAAGCGGATCACGATGGACGCCGCCAATCATCGATTTTTCGGAAAGAATAGCAGCGTTATGTTTGTTAGAGCTGCCATGGAAGCGCGTTTGGGAAGTACCAATGTATCTGTCCAGCCGTTGACCAGGCCAAAGTACTGGACTCCGCTGCCCGTCAGTCCCATCAACATCTGCTATCCGACGCTGAAATTTTATAGTACCAAGCTTTCCCAGAGCCTGTGGTCACGCAAACATTTCCGCCGGCGGATCTTCTACGGGATTTGGTGGACATTTATTTCACGCAGATCAACATCTTCTGGTTCATATTGCACCGCCCGACTTTCGAAAAGTCCATTGCCGATGGATTGCATCACCGCAACGCTGATTTTGGTGCTATCGTGCTTGTAGTTGCAGCTTTGGCGAGTAAAAATTCGCATGATAAGCGCGTGCTTTTACCTGGTGAGGGGGAGCTGAGCGCTGGTTGGGAATGGTTTCGTCAGATTCGACGTCCGTTCAGTGGCCACGTTGTCCGGACGGCCTCGCTATACGAGCTTCAACTGTGTTGTGTCAGTTGCCTTTCTTGATGTTCTTCTTGTCTTGACCTGATTTTTCTAGCTCTACATATCGTTCCAGCAGACAGGCTCCGATCTAGAGTCCTGCTGGCTACTTTGTGGAACAGGAATACTACATGCACAAGACATAGGTGCCGATCGACTTCTCGCTTCTGGGACCGGGAAACCATCAACAGTGGAGGATGAGTTGATCAGGCGTAGCTGCTTTTTTCTTTCGATTTTCAACTCTATTGCCAGTGCCTGTTTTGGCCGTACTCGAGTTACGATTCCAGGTGACTGCGAACTCAGTCGTTTAACTGCCTCCGACGACGAGTACTGGGAGCATCCAGATCCGAAAATTGCCTTCACTCAACCACCAGGGAAGCCCGCGTTGAGCGAATTTCTCAATGCCCACATTTATCTCGTCAAGATATTCACGTTGTCTTGGCGGACGTCGGTACATCACTGCCTCTTCATAATTTCTCAAAGCTCACAGTATTCATAGGGTCCGCCTCCAGATTACACTGGAGCGCGGCTCTTGGAACCAGAAACAGTGGCAGAACTCGAGTGAGAAATTCCAATCTCATCTTGCGCAAACACTGAGCAAATCAGCTCTCGGCTGGATAAATGGGCAAGTCAGATTCCGGAGCACCGTACGTGGTCCGCTATTGTTTCACGCCCCCCGCTGATTCTTTTCAGTGCTATGGAACCCATACCAGGAGAATGAGATCTTTTTTGAGCAAAGTGTCGGTAGGGCGAACATTGCAAAATAAAGAATTTCTGTTGACGCTCTTCAGCCTTACATGCTTCGTACTATCATCGTTGGTTTCTTTCCTCTTAGCACATTTTGACTATTGATGCTGTCGAAGTCCAAATATTGGTGCATCGCCCGTTTCTTACACCATCCGTTTCTTCAGCTTCTGTGGGTTTCTGCCGTTATTATACAGAGTTTCTGCTCATTATTGATCGCCACAGACCATCCGATCCCTTGCGATATGTACAAACGCAGCACGGTCTTGCGCCACCGTCGCGGAAGTAAAAAGCCGCAGGGGCATTATGCCGAACCATCACTTGGTGGTACGTATTCTCGGGTCTGATTTGCTTCCCCGCCGTACTTGACGGTTTCAGAAAGCGGTATTTGATTCGGCGATTGTCCTCCTGTTCACCATTTCCGGTGGTACGCAATCTGGACTGGCCCTGGACGTCGACAGGGAACTCACCGATGTGTACAAATGTATGACGTTGCTTCGCCAAACGGAGACCAGGTGCGTCGTCTACACACCCACCATTATTCATTGGTCGCTCACTGAGATCAGATGGCAAAATGCAGGCCGTTTCTAGTGAGTTGTGTCTGCAGTATCCTTTCTGAGGTTGAGATTTCGTCCAGCGATTGCCTCTGTGAGATATTGAACGCAAGCAACTTTCCCCTCCCTGCCACTTCGGAGCCCGCCTCGAAGCTATCGTATGACATTTCCTACGAACACGAATCTCGTTCCGAAATGAATCCCGGCGCCGATCAAACAGGCAGCTCATGGGCCGATGAATTCCTTTCACTGCCCATGGCAGTAGATGATCTTGGCAGCCTACCTATCTATGGATCGTTAGACTCACCAGATAAACCCCTCCCTGATTCTCACTTTGGGCCCTTGCCGCCGTACAGCTTTGCTCGTATACCGCCGCTCGGTGATATGGACACAGACCATTATTTGTGAGTTTTTCGCCCTCAAATCGGCGGAAAGCGACTCACAAATGAGACAGGTCCCCTTGGATGCCTTACTTATCGACTGTGGGCGAGGTGGCACAGGCGATCCAGGATAGTTCTTCGGGGATATGATTGTGCGAGTGGAAGCGGGTTTGCTCTTGGTCTCTTAGATGTATACGTAGCCCTCCAAACCAATGGTTATCTGGCGATCTTACTAAGAATCTTAGTTCACTGATTGCTGACGCACTCTTGTGCCGAGGCAGTTTTTTGATTCAGCTTACGTCGATCATTGAAGCTCTTTGATGTGAGGCTGTGCTATGATCAATCTCCTTTTACTCTTGACTTTTATCTGCTTGCGATGGCCCCCGAAGAGAACCCCGTCGAAGGCTCAAATGGACCGCCCACAGGCATTCCACCGGTAGCCAAGAAACGCCGATTACGCGGTACGTTTCCCTTGAGAAATGCTAAAATTTTAGTACCTACCTTGATTCGAATTAGGTGCTTGCGATATATGCCGCCGACAAAAAAGTATGGGAAGCTCTTGAATGCAAGTTCATTTATTTACCGCGTTTTTTTGCACTACAGTACGGTGTGACAGTGGAAAAATGCCAGGCAAGAGATGCTCAACTGCGCTGAAATGGACACTAAAACCGCCGCCATCCCAGGCAACCGATGTTCAAATTGCGTTTCCTTCAACTCTGAATGTACCCACAACATGTCGCAGTCGAAGGCTTCTCAGGCAACGGTCACTCAGCTCAAGGTTTCTCATCCAAAGGTCTGCTTTTGTGGATTCCGTCAAATCCAATTTCCTGACGTTAAACCAGGAAGAAAGGGGGCCTCGTCGGTAGGATGATCCCTCATTTTATTCCTATGGCTTACGAGTTTGTACAGAAAACGGAATAATATGCAGCCAGGTCCCGGTTCTGAGGTACTGTGAGTCCCTCCGAAGCAGATAACGTGGCCTAACTTAAATTATAGACTTCTGTCCGGGCGCTTGAAACTGCTAGGACCACTGTTGATGGTCTCCTGCGTCAAACGTACACTGCGCCGCAAGACCGCGAGGCGCTTCTTGAGCTCCTCCTTGAGATATCTCGTTACGCCAGAAGCTTGGAGCAGGAGTTGGAAACATGCCGGCAATCCCAGTCTCCTCTTTCAGGATCAAGCACTGCCGTTTCGCCGGAATCAGACTACCAAGAGGCTCATGAGGAAGCTGGAATAGTCGTTGAAATCCAGAAATTACCAGAGCACCTCAAGCGGATCACCATGGACGCAGCCAATCATCGTTTTTTCGGAAAGAATAGCAGCATTATGTTCGTCAAGGCTGCTATGGAAGCGCGCATGGGGAGTATCCCAACCGCAACTGTACCACCGCGTTTAACCAGAGCCATGTTCTGGACTCCGCTGCCTGTAAGTCCCACCAAAGTGACTTCTACATGGAACTTATCCCTGGTAGTGGGAGGCTTCTCCAGACCCTGTTGCTACTCTAATATTTCCACCAGCAGATCTTCTCCGGGATTTGGTGGACATTTATTTCACGCAGATCAACATCTTTTGGTTCATATTGCACCGCCCGACTTTCGAGAAGTCCATTGCCGACGGACTACATCACCGCAACGCTACTTTTGGTGCTATTGTTCTGGTTGTGTGTGCATTGGCCAGCAAGAACTCGCCCGACAGGCGCGTTCTTTTGCCCAGTGAGCAAGGGGAGCTGAGCGCTGGTTGGGAATGGTTTCGTCAGGTCCGGCGACCATTCAGCGGCCGTGCTGTTAAGACTGCCTCCGTATATGAACTTCAGCTGTGCTGTGTTGGTCACATTTCTTAGTTTGTATCCTCCTACGTTAACTTGATTTTTAGCTTTACCTAGCATTTCAACAGACAGGCTCTGATCAGGAATCATGCTGGTTAATGTGCGGAATTGGATTACTGTATGCGCAAGATATAGGCGCCCATCGAGATCCTCCCCCTGGGACGCCATTCACGATAGAGCATGAATTGCTGAAGCGTAGCTGCTTCTACCTTTCACTTTCCGACTCTGTCTCCAGTGCCTGCTTTGGCCGTCCCCGAGTTGCGCTGCCCACCGACTGTGATCTCGCTCGTCCAATTGCCTGCGACGACGAGTACTGGGAGCATCCTGATCCTGCGACGGCCTTCAAGCAACCTGCGGGGAAGCCCGCGCTGAGCGAGTTCTTCAATGTGTACATTTCTCTCATCAATATATTCACCTTTTCTTGGCGAACGTCGGTGAGTTCTCCGTCTTTGCGCGTAGTATTCTAGAGCTGACATGAGTTCCTAGGGTCCACCTCAAGATTACACCGGAACGCGGCCACTAGAGTTGGAGACAGTGGTTGAGCTTGAGTAAGAAATTTCTGTGTCGTTTTGCCCAAATACTGAGCAAATCAGCTCCCGGCTCGATAAATGGGTCAGTTCAATGCCGGAGCACCGTAAGTGGCCCGTTCCTACTTCATCCCCCCCGCTGATTTCTTTCAGTGTTATGGAACCCTTACCAGGAGAATGACATCTTTTTTGAGCAAAGTGTCGGTATGGCGTGCATTGCAAGATCAGAAACTTCCGCTGACGGTTTTCTAGCATTGTATGCTTCGTACTATCATCGTTGGTTTCTTTCTTATTTGCCCATCTTATAATTATCAATGCTTTCGAAGTCCAAATCTTGATCCACAGGCCCTTTTTGCATGCTTCTGTTAATCGCGTTTCAGTAGGTTTCTGCCTTCGTCGTGCAGGGTTTCTGCTCATTATTGATCTCCAGACTGCCCGATCCCTTGCGATATGCACCAATGCGGCACGGTCTTGTGCCACCATCGCTGATGTCAAAAGCCGCAGGGGCATTCCCCCAAATTATCACATGGTGGTATGTATTCTCGGGTGTCTGCAGAGCCGTACTTGACGACGCTTCAGAAATCAGCATTCGAATCAGCGATTGTCCTCCTGCTTACTGTCTCTGGTGGCACGCGTTCTGGACTGGTCCTTGACATCGAACGGGAACTTGCTGACGTATATAAGTGTATGGCTTTGCTTCGCCGGGCAGAGATTCGGTATGTCCCCTGCATGTACATCCATCGCCATTCACCAGTCTCACGAATCTCAGACACCAAAACGCGGGCCGCTTCCAGTAAGTTTCCACCCCCAATCGGAGATCCATGATTTATCTTCCCCCAGTGATTGCCTTTGTGAGATATTGCACGCGAGCCACTTCCCCCTCCCTCCTACTTCGGAGCCCGATATCATATCCACAAAGCTATCGTACGATACATCCTACGAACGCAAACATCCCATGGAAATAATGAATCCTGGTGCTGAATCATGGGCGGATGATCTACGCTCCATGCCCATGGCAGTCGAGGACCTCGGCAGCCTACCCATCTATGAATCGTTGGACTCACTCGAGAAATCTATCGCGAGTTCCGACTTTGGGCCCTTGCCGTCGTATGACTTCTCCATTTCCCCCCACATCAGCAACACTATGGACCCGGACAATTATCTGTGAGCTTTTGACCTTTGAGTCAGCGGAAAATGACTAACAAAACGAGACAGGTCCCATTGGATGCCTTACTTGTCGTCTGTAGATGGGGTGGCGCAGGCCATGCAGGGTATCAATGGTCCTTCGTGAATATGATATGTACATGGATGGCTCTGGACATGTATCACCAAATAACCGAATCCTCGTTTCACTTCCAATATGGTGAGCTCTTCAAGGGGTGTAGCAGTGTGTGCATTTTATGTTTCATTCTGTTAAATAAACCAACATGTCGAATCTTCGTTTCACTTGATATGGTGAGTTCTTCAAGGGCGTAGCAGCGTGCGCATTTAGGCACCAATGTCATGTACATATATGTACACTACAAAACGTGGCACACGTTTCGAACGGAGAACTAGCTGGCATACATTTATCCTGGTAGGCGGTGACGCAGGGGTGTGGCTAGTCAGACACGTTCAACCGACGCAATCCGGAGGATGTATTACCACTACCGTGACGGTCCCTAAAAAGGAATTTTTGGAATGCTAATTCACAGCTAAACAAACAAATCTCGGTCTCACTCCCTCTACTCGTTCGATGCACTCTACAACCCGTACAATGAAATGAATGATATGCACAGGTGAAATTAATACATGGCGCTCGCTCCGAGTCTACCTACCCTCGTCTTCTATTCGAGCTCGGCGGCGGCGGCAGCAGCGGGAAGCCGCCACTAGAGCCGCTCGATGCCGCCGTACCCGTACCCGAGGACAAGCTAGACAGATCACCCAGGTCACCCAGCAGATTAGTTGCGGGGAGCGCGCTGCTGGTGGCTGCCTTGTCCTTGTTGGCTCGGCCGGGGATGGATATGGAGAAGGTCTGGCCCTCCTTGAGGCTGTAGTCCTTTTTCGGGCCTGCGGGGATGTGCGGTGAGGGTTCGTCAGAGACGGCGGTAGGGTTCAATGCTGCTTTCTGGCGCCTGTGAGTTGTATTATCAGTCCCCAGGGGTAGGCGAGTCCAAAATGTATACTTTGTATAATCTTGAAGCGCCACATCTGTGGGTGGCGAGTTGAATGAGCAGGAAATTCGAGGATAATGGAGGCATACTGAAGTCGAAGCTATCTGTTCGCTCCTGGAAACCCATCCCAATATACGCCTTCTTGCCTGCGTCTTCCACGCGGATAACAAAGTACCGAGATGAATCGAGGACTGCCTCGACGGGCGGCCGTGAAATGTCGTAGTCCGCCTTGGCGAACACTGAGAGAGGTCAATCATGGTCACCGCAGATTGCAATGGCTCCGTACATTCTCCTGCAATTAATTTATTATTACTTTACGAAGAGCACACGAGTGAATACCAACCAGATTGCGCGTCCTCGAAGAGTAATGAAGCACCTGTAGATTTCTCAATGATCCTAAGGCGCCCTGGAGTGGATATGAGATTCTAGTCGTCTCCGCGCCCAGTTGCGAACCTTTCCAGAGCGGAGTGGACAAATCACCCCATTCGCCAGCTCGGTGACCCTCGTTCTTCTTGAGAGGTGGGATTTTAAAGACTGTGCAATAGCCAGTTAAGCAGCAGCAAGCAGACACGAGAGACCAGGAGCACCAGAGACTTCACGGCCGATGTAGAGGATAGATTCAATTTCGTCGTCCATAGTAGCAGATGTCAAGCAGTCAACACCGCTTCCTGACTCTTGCCATCATGTCCACCGCCGGTCCTCCTACTCCTCCACCGTCTTCAGCTACTGAGATTCAGGATGCGGCGCGTACGATAGTCCCACCTGTACCCGCCGCGTCGACCTCGACATCGGCACCAGCGCCCGCGCAACAACAGCCGAGGCAAGACGGTTTTACTCAGATTTTCCCGGAAATCGTCAGCCTCGCCTCAGAGAAACATTATAAGCAGCTCATTCATGTCGGTATATCTCCCGTATCTGGAACGACGTGGTAGTAATATTTCAATAGCTGGCCGAGTATCACGATATCGCTGTGTGTCTCTTTATTCTTTCACTACAACATATCTGAGGCCATCGAACAGTCGGACTCGGACCGCCAACCAACCCGTTTACTGCTCACCGCGCCCCTTGTGCTCGCATATCTCACTCTTGATGATCTGTGCGTGCTTTCACAATTTGTACATCGATCCTTTGTCTAAACGACGCGTCACCCAGACCTCCAGCGCGTTTCGCATTGAATCGTTTGCCGCACAACCTTGCAACTTCATCCCTGGGCAAGCAGCTCCACTCGCTGCTGGCCTCCACCTCGGAGCGAAAATACGTCAACGTATACACCCGCGCGAATGCTCTGCTAGAACTTGTTACCCAACCAGACTTTGACCCGTCGCTCGGCGCCCTCTTGGGCCTCATGGTTCCGGCCTTCCTTGGTGCGTACCTGGATTTTCTTCTTTTACCTTGACATTATGATGTTTGAGGCATTTGGCTTTATGCGGGAGCGCACCCTGCAGTGCAGAAATTTATCTCAGCTACCTTCGGGCGGGGCTCGTCCTTGACCCGCTATCTCTGATTTTTCTCCGGCCCTTTCTTCATTGCGCTGCTCTCTGATTTCCCCCCTTCAGATACGTTCCGCGAGAGAACGTTCAACCTCCTGCAGAAAGCGTACACGTCCCTCCCGCTCCCTCTCGCAGAGACATATCTCGGACTCCCTGCTAACGAGGTTCTAGCCGGTTTGTCGTCTCCCATTTCCGTTAATCACATCGTTGATTTCTCTTGCATCCAGGCGCGGAAAGAAGCGGATGGTCATACGACCCGTCCACCCAAGTCCTCACCCCCGCACAAAAATCTACCATCCGCCAGGCCAACGGTTTTGCTCGTCAGTATTCTAATCTAATAATTGCCTTCGCTCTCCTATTTGATCTAATTCAACTTGGCCACAATAGGCTTTTCGTCTCTGGCAACGTTCGATTTCGTGGCGGATAGTGTCGCGAGGTTGGAGACATAGACGAGGAATTGGCTCGCATCTTGTAACATTAACGCTTGTCGGTAAATGCCTTTTGGCACTGTACGTAGAAATCATACAATTCCAAATCGACGATGAGTCGCGTCGCGTCCAGCACAAGAGCGAGGTAAACTGAACTGAAACGTCGATTCAAATTGGGTTGGAGCTTCGGGACTTCCTCCGAAGCTTTTCACCCGGCACCACAACCAGCAACACAATTAGTAGATCGTATCTGCCCCAAGCTCCGTTATGATGAAGATGTTTACAATGTCTTTCGCAAATGTCTTCAGCATATCTGTTGAATGTTTTAGCATAGGTTTCCTCCCTTTGTAGCCCAAGACAAAGACCCTGGTCTACCATGTATTGCATTCGAGTTTTCAAGCAAGGCTCTTCGTCGTCATGGCGGGAAACCGAGACGGTTTCGCGGCGGGAAATACGTGCGGGCCATCAGACACGGCGTCTGGCCACCACCGGGATCGGATGGCAGCCTCCAACACACTGTCCTGGAAATTATCTCCCACGAATTCCAGAGTTGAATTCTCCAACTTCGGTGCCAGCGGGGCTGGGTCGGTAATATCGTACCGAAGTGCATCCAAGAAGTGCTCGTTGATGCAAGGAAAGTGCCAACCTTGAGGCTTGTAAGGGCAGGGCTGTTTCGCAGGACAGCGATTAATTCTCCAGACGAGATCGCACCGAATTCTAGGATGATTTCCTGGATGTTGGGACATCGATTTTGAAATAAAGTGACGGCCTGTGTAGGCCACTCTGCGTCGCCCGCGTCGAAATCGAAGACTAGTAGTTTTCAGGGAAGGAAGGACAAGCGGGGTGAGAAAGGCTCCAACACTGTAAATTTCGTCTAGCTCGGGTCCAAACAAGGAGAGCGCAAGGTAGTCGAGGTAGGGGAGGGCAACGACAGACGACCATCGGCGGGAAAGCTGAATCTCCCACATGGGACGTGCTGAAGGTACCCGGTACCAGATAGATGCATTGCACCAAAACTGCGCGACACCCTGCTAGCGATATACATAAATCTCGAGATGCGTGAGTTGCGACTACGGCAGATGGAATAAATGTATTTTTGAGTAGTCGGAATGGGGATAGAAAATGAGGTTCCGGATAGGTAGGTATTGAAACGCGACAACGGGATCCTTCTGTTCCGAGAAATCACGGATAGAGAGTCCCTCGAGAACTTCGAAGGTTCCGGGTTGAATTTCTGCAAAGGACCGTCTCCAGCGATGCGCGGTCGCAGTTACCATACGAGCTATGGTTTGGGCGGAATCGGAACGAGTGAGACCTTCGGCCGTTCGAATGAGGGAGATCGATATCGGCAACGAGTTTGAACGGGCGAGCAAGGTCTCGAGCCCATCTAGATATCCAAGTCGGAGAGCACTGGAGGTATAGGGATCAATTTAGGTGATGGCGAACGATGGCGAATCATTGATTCGCCATCATTTTCCCACGCATAAAGTACTCCACGGAAATCCCTGGAGGATTTCCGTGGAGTAAATTCCGTAGACAGAAATCCCTCCTTTAAAATTCGTTACAAATCCATGCACAGATTTCCCTCCCTATATTTCCATGGAGGGTTTCCCTTCCACGAAAACCCTCAACCGATTTCCCTACATCAAATTCCCTTCAGTGAAATTCCCTCAAACTCAGTGCATGGATTTCCCTTCATATATTTCTCTGGAGGAATTCCATGCATGGATTTCCCTCCACATATACCTCTGGAGGGATTTCCCTCCATCAAAGCCTTCCACTGATTTCCCTGCACTGGACTTCCATGAAGAACCCTCCACCGATTTTCCTGAAGTAGATTCCCTTAAGTAGAATTCCTAACAATTCGGTGTATGGATTTTTCTCCAGATATTTTCATGGAGGGATCCTACTCCACCAATTCACTTCATGTATTTCCTTCCATCAATTCACTAAAGTAATTTCCATCCACCATCCTTTTTCCTTTTTTACTCCATGGATTTTTCATGTTCCTTTGACCAGCGAATTTTCAAATTGAGACTTTTCGTTTAGCTATTTCGCTTCAGTGGCGATATCGCGTGACAGGTGTCTTCACACAATGTCTTTAAGCTGATTAGCTTTCGCTTCTTTCTCAAATCGGCCTACTCAACGCTATTCCCTCCATGCTTTTCTCAGTTTGTCACTGTGGCAGGGGCAGAGGGCCGACGTGTGGAATTGCTCCGCATGTCCGGTTTCTTGGCATCTGTCTTGGCAGGGAGTATGACAGGATCCGTCCTTGTTCTTTTGCATTTCTTCAATTTTCACACTTACCTCTTCTACAGCCATTATTTCGTTCTAACCATACCTTCTCTCCCTTTATTTTTCCACACAGGTTCAATCCCAAGCTCGCAAGAGGCGCCAACACAAGATCTTCATGCCGGAATGGTTTTGGCACATTGAATGCATGCTGTATGTCATTTTACGTACTTTTCGTTGACGTTTATTCGGGCGATGCGCCACCTCGTGGCTCACAGATCGTAGGTCTTGCATTTGGGGGTGTCTTGCGGGGGACATCGGACTGTTGGTGGGCAGTACCTTACCCAAGTTGCATACAGACTGAGTCTTTGCTCTTGAAGCATTCCGTGGGTTATTGGGGTGGTAACTCAATCGGATACGCGGCTTTTACCTTGACATGGGCATTACATACATTTTGTACATAATGGCAGCCCCAATGGTCCAGGAGAACGGATGCGTTGGGTGGGATTTCGTTAGACGGTTATGTACACTTTCTGAGCACCGGAAATAGGGATCTACTCTTGCTCTCTTACCACCATCTCCCAACTTCGTGGGAGGTCTAGCGCATAGCTTTCTCGTGTCTCTCTCGTCTCTCATCGCTCTCTCGGAGTGTGCGGTGCACTCCTTGTTCTTGCGTTGCCAAAAAGTCGCATCTGGTCTTCTTTGCAGTCATCTGACTGCTACTCTGCTTGCCTCAGCTCGTTCTCTTGGATTTGGACTTTGCGTCTATCCGTTTATTGGGAATTGACTTTGTGTCATTCCATCCTACTCTTGACTTTGTGTCAGAGTCACTACTTTTACTCCTACTCCGTTCTATCGTCTCTTTTCTTATCTACCAGTCGGTACTCTTTCTGATCTTTTCCCCTTGATTACGAACCTGCTACCGGGTACAATACCCTACTTCATCGCTACTTAGCTACATCAGACTATGCAGTTTACAAAGATGGCCCTTCATTCCAATCCTCATGGAACTCTCAACTGATTTTTGCCTGTTGTGCAAGCTTCTCTTGCTTACGCGCCCAGCGGCGTCGACTGGTCACCACATTCCTGAAAACAAAATGTGTGTCTATCAAAAGGTTTATTTACTCTCCTGGGTTCTCCTCCATTTTAACCAACACCATAGTGCCCTCTCAACTCATTCAACAACCACGCAGAGTGCCGCGGATTTGTCTGGCGAGACGACTTGAGTCCACCTCCGTGGGGCAATATGCCAACACCGACAACAACACCCACTCGAGCCAACACTGCTCGGTGTTTTAGCACTGTCTGTGCCGCCTCCACCAAGGGACGGGCTGGTAACCACAATTGTACACAGCTGTTCTGCAAGGAGTGCTGCCTCTCATCTTCTGTCCAATGTCGCCTCATGGTCCATAATTCCCGTCCTTACATACCGCCATTAAGTTTTGGTTCTCTTGCAACCACCCAATTGCTGGCTCCTCCCGCTTTTGATGGGCCATACGGCCAGATGATTTCCCCCGAGTATGCTCACAAAATTTTGAACAACAACTTCACCGTCGCTTCAACAAATCACTTGCAGACTGAAGCATATCGCATGGAGAGCCAGACGATGATCAAGGTTAAATATTGGGTCAAGGTATTTCCATTAACATCTCCATGCTCCCCCAAGCTCAACCTTGGTATGACCAGAGCGATTTACCCGCTATCACATTCTCTGTTCCCGTCCCTAATTATCCATGGTTCCACCCTAAAACATGTCCCACAATCACCACCCGACTCAGTAGCCTCAATATCTCTTGTGACAGCTATGAGATCCTTGACACCACTCTCAATCCACTGGAGAGTACTTCCACGGACACAGACAAATGGGTTACAACAGGCTCAGCGACCAAAGTCAAAGCCGATATGACTTTGTACCTCCGCTCGCCTGGGGTTGAGACCTGCCCTGGACTCCGCCCAGCCACTCCTCGCAAACGGATCTTGTCCCAAAGCGATAACTGCTCACCTCCTGACTCTCCCAAGTTTGTCTTTGACACCAAATTTCCCTTTCTAGTCCATTGAGTTGCTTTTAGCACCCCTAGCCCCAGCAAGCGTCCTCGCGGAGAGCGTGTTGTGTTTGTCTTGTTTGCTTATCCAACCAACATAACAGACTGACCTTTTTTGGGCAGTGATAATCCCAACGCTAGTCAGTCTTCATCTCCTTTGCCGACGATTCCCTCAAGGCATGTTCTCTATTTTTCCACTTGACCGAGTATAGATGTACTTAGATTTTGCAGCTCTGCTACTGCTTTAACATTGTCTACTTCAAGGCAAGTCCTCTCCTCACTTCAATTGGGCCGATGTACTTAAATCATTCAGCTCCATCCCTCCGCCCATCCTTCTCGGAAAGCATGCGGGCTTTCCTCTCACATTTACTGTTGACATGGATGCAGCATTCCGCCAAATTGAGGCTCTACCCAAGGCGTGGGGAGCCAAACACCAATTTGAAGACATCTTCGGGGTTTTGGGCCTCAGTTTTGTTCCCAGTTCATATTCTGAGAACTTGAGTGCATGGAAAACTCCCTCGCTCAAGATCGCTATTGCACATGCCGCTGTCTGTGGTCATAAATCTGGTGGTGAATGGGGTCCAATTCTTAGAGAATACCGTCTGCATTCAAAAGCACGCTGTCATCCTCCAAAAGTGTTTGGAGATAGAAAGGAGATAGTGCCGGATTTGGAAAGTTGATGGAATGATGGGAAAACATATCAAGCAATCATGACAGCAAGGACGACGTCATAATTCCCAGGAATCCGCATGATACGACAGGCACTGCCTTCATACAGAAAGGCAGTGCAACTATGCAAACTAAAGTGCGGAGCCCTTTGGACAGATAATGCAAGGCAGCGCAACTGTGCAAACCAGTGCGCGGAGCTAATTACAGACTAAGCAAGGCTGTGTAACTGTGCAAACCAATGTGTGGAGCCAGTTGACAGACTGTGCAAACCAGTGCATATGACCTCATTGACTATTATCGAACAGTATATAAGAATGCCTGTAGTACCTAGCTCAATATCGAAATTAGTACATACCAAAGACTCTGCCTAGTGAAATAGGCAACCCCGAAGAACCCCAAGACCAACGACCAAGCCAACGACCCCAAAGCCAATGACCCCAAGCCAACGACCAAGCCAACGAACCCAAGACAACGACCAAGCCAACGAACCCAAGCCAGCAACCAAGCCAACGAACCCAAGCCAACGACCAAGCCAACGAACCCAAGACCAGCACCCACGCCACCAACCTACGCCGCTTTAAGTTTAAGCGAACCCACGATTAACGAACCGCCTTACGTATAGGCAACCTACGAACCACCAAGGACTTATATTTTATGCCTCCACCTCCCTTACGACCTTTCACCTTCTTTCACACTTTTTACCCATTCTCCCTCTTCTCATTTTATTGAGAAACTTACACCTTTTCACATCACTACACATTTCCCGAACTTTCGAGAATCTCCCGAATAAAGCCACTTCCGGAGCACCTCGAGTATAACACTTTATACACCTGACAACGCCAAAACCCACCACTTTGATATAATATTTTTTATCTTTTGAAACACTTGTTTTCATTTGGTAGCACTAGTTGCTCGCAACTGCATATGTCTTTAAGGAATGCACATGATTGTATTCTATACCTCGTGATCTTAAAATCTTTGCTTTTATCCCACTTCAGCCGCTTTCAAGTCTGTAGCAACCATGTCGCAACGGACTGCATTGACCAGCACCTATCTGTGAGTCTCATTCACTGAGGTATACCACCTTGATTGAACATTAAACTCTTACTAGTTACGATCAACCCTTCTCTGTTGCTCGCCTCAAGGTCAGTCTCATTTCTTTTTAGAAAAAAAAGCACGGACCCTAATATTATGCACTTTTTTCAACAGAAAATACAGAGCACTTATTCAGGCAGCTCAACAACAGCTCGCACGCAGCAGCTCTTGATCAACAAAATCGTCGAGTTGCAAATTGATGTCGATTGGGCATACGTCTTTGGGACAGCAGATGAGACTGGGGATAAACGCACCATTGACAACCTGTTCCGCTGAACTGTCTGGAATTGAACTATACCTAAACACCGCACTTTTCGCGTGTTTCGGAATAGTCTGATTACAGTATAGGCTTATTTCTGAGAGCTAGTATACGGTCTCGGTATAGCTGGCAGGGTCAGGATCACAGAGTAACGGGTACAAAGGGTAGGTGACTACCCTGCGGACTGGCAGTGCTCGCCTCGAAAACCGTAGAGGAAAGTGTAGCCCACAAACCTCTAAAAGAGACTATTTCTAGAGCTTATTTCCACAACGAGAAATAAGCCAGAGATACTTACGACGGGGCATGCGGGAATAAGCTTATTTCTGCTTGGCTAAAGGAAGGGCCTTCCATGTGACAGGTGTGTGAGGTCGGGGGAGCTCATACCGGAGAGATTCCGGGATAAGCGAAGGTCGGTTAAGACAATCTGATGGGATTGATCTTATTCCGAGGAAGCGAAGTTGGGAATAAGAAACCTTTCTGGGAAAAGGTTACACTAGGGGTATCTATGGAAAGCTGGAGGCCAGGGGAATAAGATCCGATGGTCAGGAGCTACGGGAAAGGGGCAGGAGACAAAAGGAATAGACGGACGAAGCAATATCAGTCAGCTAGGGGACTGGTGTTTTCAAATATCTTGGATGACAAAAGCCGCATGGTCGGGAAATCAGGGACTACCTGAGCACTGGCCAATGGCAATACGCTCGCAGCTATCCCTCCGACGGATAAACGGGAAAGGAGGGACGATCTCGGGCCATTTTACTAATTTCTGCTTGGTTTGAGGACTTTCATATGATTTTGGGATTTGTATAAGTAGTTGGGACATTATTACGAGTAGGACACAGAATCCCCTTGTACTAGTAGGCATAACACTTGCGATTTGGGCTATTTCTGGGGTTGGCGCAGTGTGTATCGTCGTTGGACTTTAACATTGGGAAACCTTTCTGTTGGAATAAGAAGTTAGTTACTGGAAACGTCTTAGGGCGTGATTGAGGCTACATAGTACTGGAATCGAAATCGTTTTATCGTCATCGTCATCGCTCATCGTCAAATCGTCAATCGTCAAATTGTATCGCTCATCGTTCATTGTACATTGTAAATCGTCAATTGGGTTCTCTGGGAAATAAGCTTTTGGGCATATATCCTCGTGGAAATAGTCTATTGTTCGCCTCTAGGAGGTCTATCGCGCGTCTCCGGACATCACCACCACCACACACACAACACTCGCATGTCTCATAGCTGCAAAGCTCTTAACTATCTTATTTCCATTGCTCAATTATCTCTCAGGCCAATTCCTGGTGATATCTTGTAGTGAAGGTTCATCTTTCTGTGGGAATCTTATACCTTCCCTTCAACCTATTGTTAGGCCCTGTACAAGGGACTACTACTCGTCTGTATCTCAGCCCTTGCTTCCTCTGATCGGCCTATTTCTGATCCTCGTCTTATTTCCGTGGGCATCACTGCTTATATCGGAAAGACTTGGGTTATATTTAGGTGATAATTGGATTGTTTGGGTTTAGTTCGGAGCACATCGTTCACCGCACCTTTACACAGGGCAAAGATGTGATAATTAAGCCCGTATGGTTTTTTCCTTTATATGGACTTCACTTACTCGCAGCACAACAGTATGATGTCGAGCTCAGCCCACCATTGTCGCCTCCTAAATCCCATGTTCCTACGCCTGAAGAGCCATCCCACGAGCTTGGAGCCATGGACGTTGATGGCGACAAGGACAAGAAAGACTTTGAGGATGAATTAGAAATGAGACCCGTATTCTCCAGTATTGTCCACGATGGCCCAGAGTTGTATGTGGCGCTTGAGCATTGTGAGTGTTGTACCAAGAGTCTAATTCAAATTCTAAGTACCGATCCTAGGTCCGACCATTGACATCAAGTGGACCATCCAAGCCTTGGTCAAAAACTGCACCGAGGACCATAAAAACCCGCTTACTGCTTTTGCTGTTGGCGTCCCCATTACACTCGAGGCGTACGATCCCATGAACAGTGCGACCAGTACCTCGTACGCATCTTCTTATACCGACTTCGTCCTTCAACTGATCCCATTCAAGTTTCTTCGCGAAGGCTGCACAAGTGATCAGCGCCTTGGATAGAACCCCGTCTTGTCCAGCTGGTGCACGATAGCAAGCAGATCGAGGCTTACATTTTGAACTAAATCTATTGTTGTAGGGCCCTGGGATGTCTATTGGGCTTTGCCAGGCTATCCCTGGCTCATTGGCCCCTTTGCCCGTCGTCACGGTGAAGGGGAAGAAATCGAGATCAACTCGTCGGAGGCGATCCTCCGCGAGATTCCAGTTGTTGGCTCTGAAGATGTGTTGCGCCTCGTGGTTGTGTTCAAGCACCCTAACGTACAACATCATCCCAGTTCCCAATGATTGCTGATCAACCACTCTGCAGGATACTGGGCGCGAGATTTTGTCACTCCCGCCTCAGGAGCACAACATGGAATATGTTAACCACATAAAGCCATACACCGGCCCGGGTTCCGACAAGCCTAAGGAAAGCGTCAACTCCAGCGAGGTCAAACAGGAGGAGGACATCAAACCCGTTCTCGCTGCCGGTAGAAAAAGACGCAGTCGCATCCATCAATGTAGCAGACATCTTTGAGATGTCCATGAGTCGTAAAAAACCGTGATTTCTGGGTTGGAAGAGGTTCGGTGCAGTTATATACAGAGCAGGCCAAGTGGCGTACAGTGACACCATCATGAACACCGGCGGTCAGTTGGTCTATGATTATTGAGCGCAAGTATTGTAACCCAAGAGAAACCAATGTACACCAATTACCGTCCTGGCCTTTGTAAAGCTTCATGCACCGATTACATGCATGAGCCCAGAATTCTTGACCGGTGCCCACCATTCAATAATTTCGCTCTTGCAGTACATGATCAAGACAATGTCTCTGAGGGCCATGGTGAGGAAGGGAGAGAACAGCATGTCGAATGGATTGGTCCCTTAACACCGCATGGAGGAAAAAAGCATCCAGTACAAGGTGGTGACTGAGACGAGATGCATTGGGAATAGAAGATTGACCGAGAGCAAGATTATATATTCAGGTGATTCCATCGGTGGAAGCGCTGGAGGAAGTTTTAGTAAATTGAGTACAAAAGAAACCTACTGGATTGTTGCCATCTGCATTTCAAAATGAACACATAGCTGGCTCTCAACAAAGGAGGTTTCAGTGACGTGGATAAGGTCGGGAATTGATGTATTATAGTATTCGCGTGAGGAGGTCTCAGTGAGTTCATCCTCTTGCACAAAGTAGTTGTGATAGTATCGGGTATGACAACCTATTTGGAATATACAGTAGAGTAGGTCATATGGAATATTTATGGGAAGGTCCTTAGGACTATTCCATAAGACGGTTATTCCAGAGGGCATATATTAAATTTTTTTACATAATTACGTTTATTTGGCCTTCGAATTGTTGCCAAAGAAAGAGTCAATTGTTGTCTGAACTTTAGTGACCTCCATCTCCTGCTTCATCACTGTGCAGAATTGACGAAGCTGAGAGCCCAATGGCATTGACATCTTGAAGTCTGGTCAGGCACGCAAGACTTTCTCCAAATATTCCGCTGCCACAAGAGCTTCCTTTTCCACCATTGGAATCACAATGGGATGCGAAATACACAACAACCTCTTTCTGGCTTGCAGTCTGGTGGTCCTCTATGTAATCAAAGACTTGAATCCAGTCGCTGTACGTGAGGTCCTGGCAGTGCTGGTCTATGTCTTATTGGGCAGATGTGCGCGGGACATTTTTGGTAGGTTTTGGCCCAGGCTTGGCCGTGGTTTATTCGGGTTCAGCGGGTTCTTGTCCCTTTCCCGAATTTTGCGAGATTTTTGAGACTCTGTAGGCGCCATTCTGACGAGGAGGAACAGAAAAATATTGTCTCACTTGTGCCACTATGCAAAATCAAATTCTTAGCATGGACAATGGCAGAAGTTCAGTGATTGACAATGTGAGTTGCCTTTTTTGGTACCCGGACAATGGAATATTGACCTCAACAGCGTATTCCATATTCCAGATGACGGTGAGTGGAATATTTGGCTTGTCCCGAGGTGGGAAGGCCCAAAATCCGATTCCATATCACGATTATTCCATATGATGTTATTCCATGTGACCTACTCTACTGTATCAGCAAGTGTTGTTTGAAGAGAATGGATGGATGAGACCAACAGCGACAATAAAGAGACTTGGAAAAAATGGGAAGAACACCGTGATGAAGAGTGTAAAGGTGAGCTTCAACAACACTGGCTTCTCCCAAAGGTTTGTCATTGCAATTGGGCCGAGGACATTTATTCACAGGTGGGATTATCAGCTCGGCACCTAAAAACTCCTGGTTGAGATTAGGAAACAGAGGCAAGGAGGAACACAAACCAATTTTATGGCTATGAGCATGCAGCCGGAAAGAATTGTCGAGCGGCTGCTCAACTGGGTCTTGTTGAAAGTTTGCAGCAATATCACCAAATGCAGCCCAGCAGAGAGTAATTATTGCAGGAGGAAGGATAAGAGAGGAAGCTAAGAAGGCAGTGGCAGGAGCTGGAAGGATGACCGGCTGAACACCTGAATTCCCCACAATTTCTGGCCATATCCGTCAGGTGAATTCAAGGAAGCGGATGACCTGTTGAAATCGGAGGGTCTGAACTAGTTCGGGGTGAGCCACCAGACGGCAGGACTTCAACAGCAAGCATTGACATAGTGGAAGCGGTGGTGGTGATGGAAAGGAATATGATCTGGATTTCAATGTAAGTGATTTTCTGTGGAAGGAAATCACTGGATCAGAAAAGTGTAAAAGTCCTAGAGCGAATTCACTAGACAGAAAAGTTTGAAAGTTCACTGGATGGATTTTACTAGAAGAGTTCACTGGAGGGAAAAGTTGAAAGTTCACTGGAGGGTTTTTGGTCAAGGGATTTTTCTGGAGGAAGTCACTGAAGGGAAAAGTGAAAAGTTCACTGGAGGGTTTTCGGTCAAGGGATTTTCCTGGAGGAAGTCACTGAAGGGAAAAGTGAAAAGTTCACTGGAGGGTTTTCGATCAAGGGATTTTCCTGGAGGAAGTCACTGGAGGAAAAAGTCAAAAGTTCACTAGAGGGTTTTCGTCGAAGGGATTTTACTGGAGGAAGTCATTGCAGGGGAAACACTGCAGGGATTTACTTGGAGAGATTTCAGTGGAGAGAAATTAGCAGTTTGTCATTGAAGGGAAATTTGTCAACGAGAAAAATATTGATAAATTGGTGGACGGAAAGTGGAGTACTTTATGTGGGAGAATGATGGCGAATCATTGATTCGCCAACATTTTCGTACGAACGTATGATCCCTATTGCTCCGGTGTTTTGCCAAGTCGGTCGTTTAGCAACTTTAGCTTCCGATCCAAGTTGATTTCGACAAATCCCTGAGCCCACAGCTGCGGCGCGTTATTTGATGTAGACTGTGCATACCATATCCCGAAGATGCTCGAAGACGCGGGATTTGTGGATATTCAAAGCGAGTCGCGTATCCAAATCATTGGCAAGTGGGGCGATGCGAAGAACCATGTTGGTATATTCAGAGACATCAAGAAATTTGTCGAGGCCGGCAGATTCGGCTATGTCGCTTCAGAAGCCGAGTAGGAGGAGCTGCTGAACGGGCTTAAGAAGGAGTGGGACGAAATTCCCGGGACCGAGAAGGGATTCATCATTACTTGGGCCAGAAAAGCATTGGCTTGAATTTGCTCACGAGTGGCTTGAGAAATGGTCTGTAGATGATGATGCATTTGGACCTGCGGGAGGTTTTCGGGCATACATTTCTTCGTTTTTGCTTTGTTGGGAGGTGACAGTTGAATGTGGTGAGGCTTCACCACGGTTGAATTGATGGCCCTGCCAATCAATCCTCACCTCGACGTTTCAAGCTCAAGCGCCCGGCTCAAGCCTGAGGCCTGAGCGCTAGCCTCAGTCCTCTGCATATCCAGCGCATCCATACACTCGGAATTTGGGCCGTACTACTTTGCACCAATGGCTTGGCCATTAGTCGGAAGGACTTGGTAGATTCGCTGCACAGTGCTCAAACCTTGGCTCAAACAGAATATATGTAGCCTCAATATGCAACAATCTCTCCACCAAGCCCACGTTCGAGAGTACGAGTCCGATCGATCGCGCGACGCGCAGCATAGCCTTGCCTAATAATTCGGTCAGCCACTTTAACACTCTTCATTCTTTCTTTACAAGTTCTTCGAAATACAACGAATGTTTGGACTCAAAGTACGTGGTATTCCTTCTTTTCATGGCCCGTGTTGACCTGTGCGTACTAGGCGAAAGTTAAAGTGTCGGTATCGCGGAAGGACTCTTGCAAAGAGCAGTCGTGGGCGCTGAAGCCGTCGTTGCTGGCACAGAAATTCAAGGAGGAGGCGAAGGCAAAGCCCGTCTCGCGCGCACTCCGAGCGTTGGGGCTGAGGAAGAAGAAGAGCAAGACGCCCCTTACCAAAGAATACGTCTATTACGAGGACGAGGCCTGTGCGGGGCCCTCCGAACCTGAATCTCGACCATCTTCTCGTCCCTCGTCACGAATACCAACTTTCCTCATCAGCGCGTCCTCTGCTCGCCCTGTATCTCGCCCAGCCCCATCCGGATTCTCCCAGCGGGTTGCCGTTCGTAAAGAGACCAGCATCGTACCAGAAGCAGCAGCCGTCAAAACCCTAGCCGAAGTGACTTCAAAAGGCTCCTCAGTCGCTCATCTCAAACGGTTCACACCTCCGGTAAACCCCGCTATCACGCCTTCAAAAAGGTCCCAAGCCTTGCGCCTCCGGCTGCGTCTCCGCTCGCCCCCAATCGCCGCAAACTCGTTCGTGTTGCCCTCACAGAGGCCTTCAAGATTGCGTCTGCGTCCCCGTCCCCGTCCTAACGCAACCGTCGCAATCGCGCCCAACGAAAGGTGCTCCGGCACACGCCTCCGACCGCGCATCCGCTCCGACCCAGCTGCAAAACCAGTTCTCGAGTCTCCTTCGAGCTCGCGTCTCCGGCCGCTTCTTCCATCCAGCACCTTCAGAGCAAGGCCGGCCTGCATCCCCTCCCCGTCGCCGCCGGTCCCACGTACCGCAAGAGCAGCAACTGGTTCGCGAATTCCAGTATACGTCGGTAGATCTATCCTAGGTGTGCATCTGGACGCCAAGATGTGCCGAACAAGAAGAGCAAGCAGGGCGGTTCGAGAGTTGGGGATTCAGACGGAAAGAATGGTCCGCATCATGGCCGACACTGGGGTGCAGACGACCGAGACCGCACGCATCATGGCCAACGCTGGGGTGCAGACGACCGAGACCGCACGTATCGTGGCCAACGTGGCCGTGCACGATCGCCGACCCAAGCATGATTCTTCCGACTTGATGACGGAGCTCAAGGAACGACTGGCAAGGCGCGAGTCCCTCGGCGTCACCCTTCCCGCGTCACACGACACCCTCGCACCGGTATCCCGCTCCCCTTCGACCCTCAAATCTGCTGTACTCAAAATACGCCAGTTTGCGACCAAGGGCAAAGAGAACACAGCGCCTCGCCAAGAGGAGAGCGAGCTCCAGTGCGCATTCAAGAGCAACGAGGTGGCGAAGGTGAAAAGCGGCGCGGTAGGGAATCGGCGTGCGCTTGGCGTCGTGGACGTGAATGCGGCGGCGAACTTACCTGTGCGCAAGAGCAAGAACGATCGTATCATGGTGCCGCCAACACATGTACAAGAAGAGTTAGTGCCCGCAGTTCTCTCTCCCCCACCCTCCAGCCCCCTCAGCGTCGTTCCCTTACCACAAAGCACCTCCGTAACGCGTTCCCCCTCGAGCCTCAAGTCCGCCATACTAAGGATACGGCAGTTCGTGAAGAAGGAGAAGGAGGATCTGGCGCCGCAGGAAGACGGCGAGTTACACCGAGTTTTCAGGAGGAGGGAGGCGGGGGATCGGCGTCCGTTCGGAGCCGTGGACATCAATTCGACCTCGGGCAGTTCACCCGACCACGCACCTTCACCGCGCCGACGCAAGCTACGCCGCATCGTGGTGCCCCCTTTGGCAGAGGGTTCTGTCCCGTCCCCAAATCCACAAATCCAATCAGAGCTCGAGCGTCTCCGCGCGCAGAGGAAGGTTGGGGGTGGAGGTGGTCTCGGCTTCGAGGCAGAGGTGGACCGGCAGGTGGCCGTGGAAGGGATGGTCATGCGGAGAGGAATTCAAGACCGACAGTATACCGGAAAGACGCAGAAAATTGAACTAGAAAAACCCCAACCTTGGTATTAGCCCGTCTCTGTGTGTGCATTGTAGTTAAAATGTGACTTTTTGCGAGTTGCTAGCGCTGTGTAAGGTGTCAATGACTTGAGCGCTTCATTTCTTCTCGGGGCCAGGGGCCATGGCAGTCTAGAAAGTAAATCCCGGTGTAATAAATCCAGAATAAATCTGTCCTAGAACGTTACATGAGAACCGTAAGTATTAATTCTGGGGCCCACGTGTCTTCTGTTTTTCGAGTGACTTCAGTCTCCGTGTCAGATTTACCGTCTAGTCGTATGGTAGAGTAACCTTACGCTGCTGGTGTCGTAGGATGGCTCTTGCCGTGAAGTGCCCCACCAAACCGTCAAGAATTCACAACGTCGACAGGCAGCTTGGGCCGGCGGTGCCAGGAGAAATCCGTACGTACACGCCAAGTCGAATGCAAGCAGACGTCAAGTGTGTAAGATTCGAATACAATCGTGGAATCCCACGAAGCTGGACTTGAGTAGAGCGTGGCGCACTCGATGAGATCCACCATCCAAATAAGTCAATCGGTTGGAGCGGCGCCCCAGTCAAGTGCCAAGGCAACGAAACCCCACAATATAAGTCAGATCATCGACCATCTTTCGTGCATTGACGGATGTCCGTTCAACACTCGTCTAACGACTTCCCAGGGGAGAATGAAGTCTCCGCAATTCACGCTCCCCGCTATTACCATGCATTTCTTGGATCTAAATATCCGCTTCCACACGACGATTTGGAGCGACAAAGGCCAGTTTTGAATGTCTGCAAGAGATGTGATGTAGCTGAGCGGGAAACCAGACTGCTACTCCAGCACAATATTTTGAAGAGCATCTTCGAGGACCGGATCATCCTCACTCCCGTTGGTCTGAACAAGAGCGATAAGGTCTTGGAGATCGGAACTGGGCCTGGTGAGAGGCTATCGCCAAAGCGGACACCGTGTTGATATATGTCTATAAGGATTCTGGATCATGGATCTCGCAGCGACCATCGACCCATCGGTTCCTATGGTTGGGGTGGATATCGAACCCCGACTGTTCCCAACGTCTCCCCCGAAGAATATTGAATTTCGGGTGGCGTCGGTCACTAGCCTACCCTCGGAATGGACTGACACGTTCTCGCTGGTCCACCAACGACTCCTGATTTTGGGGCTTGAAGTGCCTCAATGGCCCAAGGCGATACAGGAGATCCACCGCGTGCTCCGACCGGGCGGATGGGTCCAGCTCGCTGAAACAGTCGGCTGGAAAGAAGAGGAATATCCCGATAGGCCTTGCCTGGAGAAACTTGCCCCCATGTACCAACGCCTCGCAGAGTCTCGTAACTTTGATGTAGACTGCGCATATCATATCCCGAAGCTGCTGGAAGACGCGGGCTTCGTTGATATTCAGAGCGAGTCGCGCATGCAAGTTTTCGGGAAAGGGGGCGGGGAAATAGGAGAAGCCAATGCGAAGAACCACCTTGCTGTGTTCCAGGGTATCAAGAGACCAGTTCTCGAGGCTGGCGGGCTTGGCCTTGTCGCTTCAGAAGCTGAGCACGACGGGCTTGTGGACGGGCTTGAGAAGGAGTGGAACGAAATTCCTGGCACCGAGAAGGAGTTCATTATTACTTGGGCCAGAAAACCGTTGACTTGAACATACAAGTAATTTGAAAATGGTATTTACTTTTGACGATGCAGGATCCGAGGTCTGAGGACACACCGGCACCTGTCTATGAGACATTTTCTGAGAAAAGGGCGGCCACTTTCGATGCTTCTTCGTTTTGGGGCCAAAAATATATGATTTCATCGCGATTGCCTACGCGCCGTGTCGTTGATGAGCATCTTGTCGAACACGAGCGTGGTCAAAATGAAGAATTCGCCGTCATGGTAGCGCAGTGTTGGGGCCCAGATGCCGCTGGTGCCCCCACTACCGCATCGCGAGGTTAACCGAGGAAAGGCAAAAAAAAATCTGGCCTCACCCGCTTCCCTAAAAGTGGGCAGTTGCTCCGCACGCGAAAGTGCATTGCCTTCACATACCAGTCAGCTCTGACGAGCGGCGGAGTGCTTCTGCCCACCGATTAGCCTCCAGTTCCGGAGGTCTTGGGTCGCGTGAATGGGGATTCCGGGAAACGCGTTAAATGAACTGGAGGCGCAGAAGAACGTGTCGTTCCAGTCCGACACAAAGATGCACGACGGGTCTGGATGGAATCCCGGAAGGATGGGGTTGTGCGGCCGCCCAACGACGAGGGCAGCAACCCCAAAGAGCATGGTGACGAGAGCGGAATGGTACATGGTGCTGGAATGCGCGCGCAAGGAAGTCTCTTTTATGAACGATCCGAATATACTCCAGTCCGTGGTCATGAGGCCAGTCGAGCGGGCCGCCGGCCAAGTGACATTCTTTGAACGGAACCGCGCAGGATTGTGCCTTCAGTGTCAGAGGCAAACAATTTTCCATGAGCTCAAAGTGGGGCCGTTGCGATTTCAAACACGGGCATTGTCCAATTATTACTAGGAGGAGATCGTAGTAAATATTGACCATCCAGTCAAGAACGAGTCGCGGAACTTTTTGTGCGAGACTTGAAGCTTGAAGAGCGTGATTTTGAAGCAAGGAAAGAACAGAGATGGATCGCGACCACAGGGAGTCAAGTCGCACCCAAAAATATGGGCCATGAAATAAATCTTCATATGATCATGGTAGTGGTGGAGGTTGAGCTGCATTTGATGGGGTTGATTCCGACTTCGTCCCGACCTGTACCGACTTCCTCGCACTGCAGCTCAATATGGCCAGGGCGCCAGCCCCTCCCTGCATCCACCCATTTGCACTTGTCCTCTGAATAATGCTTTTGACTGTCGCACAAATGGCTCTCATTCTGAACTGCTTGCGGCTGCTTGCGCTCTACAGATTGCATACTTAACTTGACTGCAACGATCCTCCAGCAAGCATTGGAAAAAACCCGCGGTATTGACTAATCGATCGCCGTCGACGCGCAGCATAGCTTTCCGCCATGCCGGTCAGCCACTTTCCAAAATCATCAAAGGACGGCGCTGGGAGGCTGACACTCTTTATTCGTTTCTTCTCTACAACTATCAAGCAGAAGACATCCGTTCTCCAGATTAAACTATGTTTAGCTCAAAGGTACGTGCTACACGCTCTTCTTCACGTTCAGCATTAACCCATGCATACATAGATCAACCTGCCGCTATCGAAAAAGAATCAAAAGGAACCGTCTCGGACAATGAAACTGTTGCTAGACAATTTCAAGGCGGCGAAAGCGGCGAAGCCCATATCACGTATATTGCGTGCACTGGGTCTCGGGAAGAACCCCAAGACAGAGCTGTCGCATGGTTATATTTCGCTTGAGTACGATGCACGACCGCCGCTCGTCCCTAGCGCGACTTCAGTGGTTCTTCATCCAGTTCTATCGCCCATGCTTGTCTCTGCCGACCTCGCACCGCGTCCTAGCCCTTACGGAGTCTCGCGGTCAACGAAGAATATCACATCGCGAGCGGCGATCCCCCCAAGCCCCGCCGCGCCGTCAAACCGTCTCCCGGCTCTTCGTGCAAGACTCCTACCAGGCCCAAACGCGCTTGCGCCGTCAGGAAGGCGAGTTTTACGCCTCCGGCCGCGTCACCGTCCGAGCACAACCCCGGGAATCCTTCCTTCAATCCGGCCCCCAGGCTTGCGCCTCCGAGTGCGTGTCCGCCCCACCACGACCGCCGTAACCCCCGCCACTCTGTCTTCAGCACGGGCTTCAGGCCTACGCCTCCGGCCGCGTCTCCGGCCTAACGATACCGCCCCACCCACGGCCATCGCGCCCGCACAAACGTCATCGGGCGTGCGCCTGCGACCTCGCCTCCGGCCCCGCCCCACTGCTGCAACAAGACCATGCGCCGTTGCCTCCCCGTCGCTGCCGCCTCCGCCTGCCAAAAGACCCGTACCTTGCTCGAAGATTACAATCTATGTCGGTCTCCGGCCCCGCGCAACCACCATAACAAGCCCGTCTGCCATCTCCTCCCCGTCGCCGCCTGCACCGCTTAGCAATAGAGCCATAACTCGTTCGCGTATTCCGCTATACGTCCCTCGGCCACCCACGACCACCGCCGCACCGGTATCCTGCTCTCCTCCGACTCTCGAATCTGCTGCGGTACGGATGCGCCCGTTCGTTACCAAGGACAAGGAGAATACGTCAAAGGTTGGCCACTTCGCGCAGAAAAAGCAGAAGAATGTCGCGCCTGCGGAGGTCAGGAACAAGGCGGCGGCAAGTCGGCGTCCGTTCGGAGTGGTGGGCATCAATTCGAGCGTCGGTAGCTCGCCCCACCCCCCGACTTCGATACACAGACGCAAAATACACCCCATCGTGCGCCCGCTGGCAGATAACTTCTTTCCGTCCAGAATTCCACGCCTCCGATCCGAGCTAGATCGTCTGCACGCGCAAGGGAAAATGGGAGGTGGAAGCGGTGTTGGTGTCGGTAGAGGTGGCCCAGCGGGTCGTGGTGGGGATGGACATGCGGGGGCGCTTGGGGCAGAACCAAAAAACCTACCGGAAAGAGTCAGAAAAGCGCTCTTCTAGAACACCCCAACCTTGTGTTGTCTTTGTCTCTGCATGTATTAGTAAAAATGTGACTTTTGTGAATCGCGAATGTTGTATGAATGACTTGAGTGCCCCTTCATTTCTTCCCAGGGCCACGGAGTACAGTACTAGTAGTAACCGTCCACATCTTGAATCTGTCCAAGCTACGCGTAGAGCGCCGCGCGTGTCGTATGCAAGGTACTTGAATGCTGGGGGTCAGAAACAGATAGACATTCTGGAAAGCAATATTATGATCCAAGCATTATCAACGTTCCATGTAAATTCGTGTGATTTACTTATTTGTCGCGCGTAACGATCAAACAGCGGACTCTTCTCCCTCGGTCCTCAGTTTCTTTCACCGCATACGCAGCGAGCTTCCAAAATTTAGTGTTTCAAACCTAGCTGCCCAAATCCGCAATCAGGCCCAATACCAAGGGATGAAAGTGATTCTGGCGGCGCTCATGGGCGTCTAGATCTCTATTGACCGCTTTCAAGTTTGGACAGTCAGACTGTGCGGGCTTGGATGAACAGAGGTTATCGAAACATGAGAGAGGTCCGCTGGTGAGGACATAAACAAGCCGTACAGCGAATTGCCAAAGTCGTCATGAAGGAGGAGTTGTGTGTACGCATCTTTGGTTGATGTCGCGGGGGCGGGCCGGAAATGCTCGGGGTCTATATTAACTCTTTCCAGCAACTTTCCAACCTACTCTTTTGCCCGTGAAACTGCGCGCAACCACTCGTCGTAGCGCGGACGTTAGAACTAGCCTGACGTCAACGGTCTTTCTTCGTCCAGCTTCCCGCATTGCATCGTCTATCCTCGTCTCTACCCACCTTGCAGCTCGCAGCTGTCAAGGGCTTCCCCCAAAGCATGACTCGTCCGACTTGATAACCGAGCTCAAGGATCGCCTCGTGCGGCACAAATCCCTTGACAGCACCCTTCCGCGTCACACGACATCCCCGCACCAATATCCCGTTCCCCTTCGGACTCTCGAATCTGCTGTGGTATGGATGGACCGGTTCGTCACCAAGGACAAGGAGAATAGGAAGGTCCAGCGGGAGGAGAGCGACCTCCAGTGCGTGTTCCGGAGAAAGGAGGGGGTCGGCGTCGTGGACACGAATACGACCACGGTGGATGGTCCGAGGCGCAAGAGCAAGAATCGTCGTATTGTGACATCGCCAGCAGAACAACCCAAGTCGAATATGGTACCATTTCAGGCATCGCACGAGCTGCCTCGTCCTCCTCTCCAAGTCCCGTCCGCCCAACCCCCGCACAAAACCACCCTCGTCTCCGAAGCTCGATCCCCTTCCGATCCGCTCAAGCCGGACGTGGCGCGACCCAAATTTCAAGGCGACGCCCCTCACCCTCCACAAAGCGGCTCCACCTTGACCCTGAAGTCCGCTATGTTCGAGATACGCCGGTTCTCGTGCCGCCGTCGAAAGAGGGCTCCGTCCCGTCCAAAAATCCACAAATAAAGTCGGAGCTCTAGGGCCTCCGCGCGCAAGGGAAGGTGGCAGGTTGGGGTGGTGTTGGTGTCGGTGTTGGAGGCAGAGGTGGACCGGCAGGTGGCCGTGGTGGGGATGGACATACGGAGGTACTTGGCGCAGAATTAAGAATCAGAAAATGGGCTCTTAGAAAATCATAGCACTTTTATCGGTCCCTGTGTGCGCGCTGTAGCAAAAAATGTGACTTTTTGCGAGTTGCAACTATACATGAGTGACTTGGGGTTGAGTGGTGGTGCTAAATATGAATGTGTCTCGCCATGTCTCGCGTTGCTCAGCTTGAGGATTTATTGCTCTCTCAGCCTCAGCCTCAGCCTCTGTGGTCGCAATGCCGGAAATTTATGCAAATCCTTTGAAATTCCTTCAGCTGAATCGGTTCCTCACAGACCAGTGGGCGCTGTGCAGAGATTACTTGGCGGCGCTGAAATCGGAATATCTCCCGGTCACTTCGGCAGCCAAGAATCTTGAAACTCCTGCGTTGATCGACGCTGCCACATACCGCCTCTGCCCCGGCTGTGTTTCCGAGAGCAGTTTATTAAACAGCACGAGACTGTACTGCTTCTGCCAATCACCGCCCTCCACCATGCCTGGCATTGAAGTTCTCGTTCCAGATCTCCTCAGCGAAA
The DNA here is from genome assembly GCA_014925785.1 of Mycena galopus ATCC 62051. Taxonomy (NCBI): domain Eukaryota; kingdom Fungi; phylum Basidiomycota; class Agaricomycetes; order Agaricales; family Mycenaceae; genus Mycena; species Mycena galopus. The sequence goes on from WIQG01000024.1 coordinate 914,845, forward strand.
TAATGTTCCAACTTCCCCCAGACATACACCAAAAGTTTGCCTTTTCCCAGGTATCGCGGTACTTGCGGGATGTGGCTATCCACAATCACCTCTACTGGTCATCGTTTACAGGCGGAGAATCCAAAGCGGATTGCACTCGCGTACCACTTGCACTGGAACGCAGCGGAAGCTCCATGCTGCATATCCGGCTGTATTTCGCCAGTGGCCATATGCCAGAGTGGCATGCAGACGTGCTGGAAGCGCTGATACCATATGTGGCGCGTATCCATGCACTCGATGTGAAGCTCTGGGTGTACTCAACCTATTCACTGTCGCCCAAAACCGTAGAGGCACTCCTCAACGCTAATTTAGAGTTCTCTGCACTGCACACACTGCGCTTGGAGGGTCCAGAATACGGCTGTCCTCCGCTTCTCCTTTTAACCGCTCCTCGGCTTCGCACTCTCGACATCGAGCGATTCTACCCATCGAACTGGGGCTCATTGCTTTCGGCCAGCTTGGAGAACATCAGACTCCACCACGTCAGGAGTGTGAGCCTACAAACACTTGTTGACATTTTCGAGCGATGTCCGAGTGCGTGGCATGTCGCTCTGGACTACGACGGTCTCGCCTATGATAGCTCCTACGGAGAGGACTTCTTCAGGGCCTTTACCCGCCGGCCCCTCGCGCCGGCTCTACGTGAGCTAGAATTGGGAACACCAAATCCAGACCTCGGTCGCATACTCAAGGCTGGATTCTCCGACGTCGTTCTCCCTACGTTGACGGGTTGCTTATACAACTCCGATATGGATGTTCTCGCTGAGGCTTTATTGCCCGGTGTTGGGTCTCTAGTCGGTTTCGAACTAGCATCTGGTATGCAGCAGCTTGAGCTGCGCGACGATAACGGGCATCTTCGCCGTTTCCAGTGCTGGAACGAGGACTCGTTTGAAGTCGACCGGGTATGGGAGTACCTCTCTATCCATTACAACCTACACAAAACCGTGCGGGAAATACGGATAGCGCATTGGGATGATTTCGCCGAGATCTTCCAGCAGTACACTGCTCAGCTTCCAGATGGAATTACGCTCGTCTACTCGGCACCCTGGGATGATATGCACTACTCCATCGCGATCGGAGAGGAGGAGGACTACATCACCAGAACAATGTGCATTCCCGGGCTAGCAAAAGTGGAATTTTCAGCGCACTCAGACCGTCCGCGATCCCTCGACTACACGGATTTGTGGTTTGCCACAATCTTGAAAGCCCTCGCACACATCGAGCTGCCAATCATGCGTAAAATCGAAGTCTGCATTCGCAATCCAAAGTTGTTCGCAACGGGTATGGAGACCGAATTCGGCGCTTTCCAAACAGCTTTACGAGGAGCTGGAGGCGGTTTCTGGGAAGTATGTACTCAATGTATGCACCATCGCCCTCATTAAATCATGATAAAATTGAACTCAAGAGACGAGCGGGCGCATTTTGAGTCGGAATGGCGAAGGCGACAAGACTAAGAATATGCGTGGAGCACGAAAATCGACGAAGGTAGAAGCCTCATAGGTGACACGAAATTCTGCCTGGTCTGTGAATGTCCCAGCTTGCGATTCTATTTCCTGCCTCAATTTTGCTCCATCTTTCCGACTCTCCGTCGCAGTGAATTGGGTTTTGTTTGACCTTTGAGAATCGGCCTCAGAATCGCCCTCGGAAATCTATTCTGACCGCCCATAATACAAAGGACAGCAAAAGGATGCATTTAACTTCTAAGCTACGTCAAGGCGAAGACCCTGGTCTACCATGTCTTGCATCCGAGCTTTCAAGCCTTCCCTGAAAGACTCGTCGTCGTCGTAGTCATGACGTGAGACGGAAACACTTCGAAGGCGTGAAACACGCGGGGGCGAGCCATTAGACACGCCGTCTCCCCACCAGCGGGACCGTATCGCAGCCTCCAACACACTGTCCTCAAAGTCATCTCTCACGTATTCTAGAGATATATTCTTCAACTTCGGTGCCAGCGGGGCTGGGTCGGCGACATCGTATCGAAGTGCATTCAAGAATTGCTGGTCGACGCACTGCGAGCAATTTTCGATGTTGAGGGTCGTCAGAGCACGTCCATTCCGTAGGAGAGCGATCAATCCCTCAGAAGGGATCGTACTGAGGAATAATGTGATTTTCTTGATGTTGGGACATCTCCTCTGAAATCCAGAAAATGTGTCGATTGGCCAGAACTCAGCCTCTCGACCATGAAACTCCAATCTGAGAGATTTCAGGGAAGGAAGGGTAAGCGGCATGACAAAGGCCTCGAGACCGTGAATCTCGTTCGGCGCGATGCCGTTAAAGGTGAGAGTAAGGTGTTGGAGGCGGGGGAGCGTGGCAACAGGGGACTCTGTCGCCGGGAAAGGGGAATCCCACGCGTAGGATGTGCTAAAGGTCCCCGATACGAGATGAGTGCATTGCAGCAAAACTGCGCGACACCCTCCTAGCGACATATCGTCAACATCGAGATGCGTGAGTTGTGACCACGGCAGATGAAATAAATGGATTGTTGACACCGTGGAGCCGGAATAGAGGGTGAAATTCCAGAGACGAGGGGAGGATTGGAACGCGACAACTGGGTCCTTCTGTTGGGAGAAATCCTCGATGTAGAGTCGCTCAAGAACCTCGAACGGTTCAGGCTGAGCTTCTTCGAAGGGGTGGAAGGAAGACAGTTCAATACTGAGATTCTTCCACCGATGCGCAGTCGTAGCGGCCATACGAGCTATGGTTAGAGCAGACTCGGAGCGAGTGGAATCTTTGGGGGTTCGAACGAGGGAAATCGATATCGGGAAGGGGTTTGAGCGCGTGAGCACGGTATTGAGCCCATCCAGATATTCGAGTCGGTCCCTATCCAAGCAGATCTCGACAAATCCTTGAGCCCACAGCGGGGGCATGTTGTGAATGATCTGCCTCCAGTACGAGGAAACCTGAGAGAGGCGTAGAAGATCGCGCAGCGAAGCGCGGGCACTGGATGCGCAGTCCATACCCAGCGTACCATCAATTAGTAGAAAGGGAGTTTTCACTGCGAGCTTGAAAATTTCCACCAAGAGTTCTGTTGGCAGTTTGCCAATTGGCACCACCATCAACCGCAACGTCGCAAGTATACTTCGCTCCCTATCTCGTCTGGAATTTAGCTCGCGTATTTTTGCCGTCAAGCGCTCGATATTGGCCTCTGCTGCGGCGATGAGGGCCTTGACTTGATTTTCGACGCTGACGAGGGCAGGAGACCCAAACAGGTCGCCCGCATTGATTGAAGACATGGGCTTCTGTATTAAGGCGTCAAAGCTTTCTTGCCACATGGACAATGGGTGTACCTCGCGTGTTGGTGGAGAATTAGTAGGGGGGAAAAAGAGAGATCGTCACGCGTGACGTTTCGCGTTCGTGACGACGCGCGAAGTTTAGCCTTGGATTTGCGTCTGCGTTGTATCCTCGCATGGCAAAAAATTGCAAGATGTGATTTCACGATTAATTAGGATAATTTAAGGCGACAATGGAACAGGTAGGCTACAGTGAGAAGGTCGAAACCACCAAGAGAACGGATACAGAATACAGAATATGTAGAATTGATACAAGATGCGCAAGAGCGCGGGCGTGATGTAGTGTGGTGTGATTAGCTGGCTGTAAGTGCTCGTCGAAGGATAAGTGTAAAGTTTTAGTTGTCGTTTTCATTGTCGTTTGGTGAAGTTGTCGTTTAAATGCCAAAAACCTGATAGTCGTAGTCGACCGCAGCGCCCCAGAATGACGGGTCGCACGCGCCGATAGCGACCTCACCACTGGGGCTGGGAGTGCCGCCGAGCTGATGCGCGTGGACGTCCGTTGTGGTCGCCGCCGTCCATGGGATGAGCCCCGCCACGTTCGGCGAGCCCGTGGTCAGGAACGCCTTGTACCGCGACTGCATCTCCGTCGTCAGCGCGGCCTGCGCAGCGGTCGGGCTGGGCACGGTCCCAAACACAATCTCGATGTCGTCCTGGTGGCAGACGGAGCCGGCCTCCAGGCAGAATGCGATGCCATTGTTGGCGGGGTACGTCGCACCGGTGTAGTAGACTCCCACGAACGCCGTGCCGCCGTGCCCGACCCAGCTGCGCGCGAGGGTCCACGTCGGGCAGCGCCAGACGTAGTCTGTGCCGAGGGTCTCAAGTGGGACGCGTATGTCGGGGACATTGGAGTTGTAGAACGGCGAGGCCGTGACGGTCGCGGTGCGCGCGTCGCCGAGGCTGGCCTCGCACACGGGGTCAAAGGTCGAGGGGGTGAGAGGAGCCGCGAACATGCCGTAGATGGTCGGTCCGGCCTCGTTCCGGACGTTCGACAACAGGATGGGCTTCTTAACGGAGGGAAAAGCCGCAGTGAGGTCAAGGGGGGTGGTGATGAGGCTGCCATCGCGAACCGGGCGGATGGGTTCCGCTGACCCAGTGGATGGGTCGATGGAGGGGGCGTTGTTACCAAGCGTAACCTGCGCATCGAGGATGGAGTCGAGAGAAAGCGCCCTCTGGCACGCCGTGTTGGTGGCAGCGCAGCCGGTGAGAGTGTTGAAGGAACTCTGAAGTGCAACCTGAGTCGAAGTGTTCAAAAACCCGTAGTCCTAAAATTGATCAGGAGATGAACTAGCTGGAGAGCGAAGAGACTCACAATGGGGTCAGACTGCAGAATGGCGCTCTGGAAGAGCGAAGACGCGGAAGGAGTCGCCAGAATGGCGCGTATCATGCCTGCACCGCTGGATTGACCTGCAAGTGTTATTTTACTCGCGCTCCCGCCGAAGGACGGCACGACTTTGGCCAAGAAGTTCATGGCGTTGATCGTGTCCTTGACAGCAAGGTTGGTCGCGCCGTTTGGAGCCATGAAACCCAGTGCCCCCAAGCGATACTGCATTACCGCGACAATGGAATTCGTCGCGATCGCAAGCTTGGAACCGTCGAGACCGGGACCGGTCGCAGAGCCAGAGATGAACGAGCCACCATGGATCCAAAGGAGAGTCGGGACCCCGCTGGTGACCTTGAGCGATGAGGGGACGTAGAGTATCATCGACAGGCAGTCCTCCACGTATGTCGAAGGGTCCACGCTGGGCTGAGGGCAAGCGAGCGGAAGCCCGGACGCGTTGGTCGCGCCAGTACTGTCGGATCAGTGTCAGAGTCGAGCCAGAACCAGGGGGAGAAGATGAATTAGCGTACGGTAATGTCCACTTAGTGGCGAGGGTGGAGGTAGCCCATCGGGTAGCAGAGGCGTATTTGACGGGGTACCTGTGGGCACCAGAGCCATCGGCGACACCTTGAGCGACACCGATGGGAGTCGTGACTTGGACGTTGGAGGACGTCTCCCCGGCCACAATGGCGCAGATCTCCTTGAGCAGAGGCAACTCGCACAAGAGCCCGTAATTAATGGGAGGGAATACGGGGGTGCCTTGGATTGAGGCGGTTGTGATCAAACCCTCCAAAGGAACGGCACCAACAGACGAGAGAGAGACGCCAGCCAACACGAAAGGAACCCAGGCGAACGCGACCATGTTATAATAGGGAGAGAGGCAAGAGACCAGAAAAAGGCGACTGTCTAGCCTGGTAGAGAATCGGGGGACTGGTAGAGAATCTGTTCAACAGACCGGGATATTTATACGGTACCAGCAAATCGAAGACGCAGCAAGCGAGAGACAGAGAAGCGCGTCCATGACTGACATGAGGCCAAAAGTTTTGCGAAAAGTCATTCCCAAAGCGGAACAAGGATTCCGAAAACGGCTTGCATTGTATTCTCGCCGAATCGGCTTGGACTTTGTACACCCTCCAATGTCCATGCGCTATTTTTCGCCTCTTTGGGAGAGACCTTGTACTCGTTCGGAAATCAAGATTCAAATGCTGGGCAACATTTCCCTCCAGAGCTCCTCTGACTTTCAAGTCTATCTCTCTCACACCCTATTGTGTGGAAACATTCGTGCTGTCTATCCCGACTGTTATAACTACCACGTACACAATAACTGAGGTCTCAAACAACATCCGGAGTCCGGAGACATCTTCATCGAAGCACATCCTCGAGCCGGGACCTTTTGCGGATCAGATGTCGCGCAATTTTCTATCGTCTGCCCGCGTACCTACAGGCGAGATGGCCTCTAGAATCTTTGCATCACATCAGGAAAACTGCTCGTTCCTGCCGCCCTGACTCCACGGCGGGGCCCGCTTCACATCTCTCGCTTTTCTCGCCAAGAACAAGGCACACCGCCTCGCGAAACAAGGTCGTGCGCGCGACGTATCATCTGTGGGTGCGCGGGCCCTCTATGCGGACCAAAGAACAAGGCAGTTATTCCGGGTATGAGAGGCCATTCGATCCGGTTTTCGGTCGGAGAAACTATCAGAAATAGAAAATAGAAGAACGGCGGGGCAAGGCCGCCCTAGAATGGCGGTAATGTTTGTTCTGGCGCTCAAAAGAAAACTGAGTAGTAGGTACAGGAGGAGGAGGAGGAGGAGAACCTGCGCGGTCCTAACGAACAGAGGCGATTTCCCGACAGGCATCCGAGCCTATGGGCACTCAACTGGCGTTCCTCGTGATGGACGACATACGAAGCTGAAGAATAAACTACTGGGACACTGGATTTATGCCTGGGATATTCTCTCCCGAACAGAACAAAGCAGCACGGCCTTGTACCCAAACTGCGCCGTTCAAAATAGCGCCCGCCTTGTACTGAGGATAATCTATAACTCCACCACTGAAAGAAACCCGCCGCCGGTGATGTCCTCGATTTTATTTTGGCGGGGTCGAATCTCTGGGTGCTGCTGCGGTTGCCGTTGGCTCGTCATCAGAGCCCTTCGGACGTTTTCTGCGGAATATCTGTGAGAACAAGAACACAGGAATAAAGCACGGTTTGGGCGAGAACAAAGCAACATGTCATTGTTGTTGAAGCATGACTTCCTATTTGGGTCTTTGGCGTCTCGGGCCAGGTTGGGACGTTTATATTTCATCTTATTTATTTACTCACTTGTTACCGATCGTATCCGCACCATATAAATGGTGCGGAGTCACGTCCGCGCCCCTCAGTCTCTTACCACTTCCTGGTGCGACTGAGGGTGCGTATCTTCACATACTTCACAGATTATATCATTACTTACTTTACCTGTAGACGACTTACTCATTTGTAAACTCTACAGGTATTTAATAGAGTCTCTTACCACTTCCTGGTGCGACTGAGGACGACTTACTCATTTGTAAACTCTACAGATTCGCAGTCAGAGTTTGCAAACGTTGCCCATTGTCCAACAATCAGCCGTGTACACAGACCAGAATCTCGAGACTCACCCCTATAAATTCTTGCCCATTGTCGGGTGAACCCCTATCCCTATGTCGTCGATGTCTTCAATGCCTTCACCGTTCGAGGCGAAGGATAAACTCACCGAGGAAAACTGGCCTTCCTGGTCCTCCGCCATCACCATGGCGCTCCGTGGTCGGGGAGTTGACGGCTATCGCGATGGTTCTATCCAGCGCGCCTCCGCACTATCCCTCCCAGGCCATATCTCGCTTCCGAACTCTACCTCTCCCTCCACTGTCGAGTGGGACCTTCGCGACGGACTTGCGAGCGCGATGATCTACCAGAATGTCGCCGACCCATCCGCGCACAGCCTGTTGACCACGGACACCTGCCGCGAGATGTGGTTGAAGTTGTTTACCAAATTCAATCGCACGTCGGAGGTTCTTAAAGGGATGGCGAAGGATCAGCTTCGCGCACGCAAGCTCGACAACGGACGCGACCTACCTGAGCACCTGGATGCCCTGACCAAGCTCCGTACGGCTGCGCATCGCGTGGGTGCGCGCTGCGCCGACGAGGAGATGATTTCCGTCATCCTCAATTCCCTCCCCAAGTCCGAGTTCGCCAGCTCGATCCTTTCGCTGCAGAAAGAGACTGCAGTGCACGAGGTGCTGGGTCGTTTGATGCAGTATTGGGACTTCGTCTATAAACCCGATATCGAGAAAGAGAAGGCGAACACGGCGGCGAACGGTGGGACGAGTGCGCTGAACGCAACCACGGGATCAAATGCGAACCGTCCACCAAAGAAGCGGTGCACCAACTGCCGCGGCCAGTACCACACCAAGGAGGAGTGCTGGGCGCTGGGCGGAGGCAAAGAGGGCCAAGGACCTGAGTGGTGGAGGGCGCCACAGGGGAAAGCGCCGCGTCAGGCGATGGTTGATGCGTGGAACACTACAAATGGCACCCCGCCCGTCACTAATGCTGCGCACACCCCTACGCCCCACACAACCTACACAACACCTCCTGCATCCACGTCGGGTGTTCCCCTCGCCAACGCGGTCCCCGCGTTCACTTCGCCGATGGTCACGTACTCCCTCAGCACCTACGTTGATGACGATTTCGTTAACGCCGATGGTGCGTCCGCCAACTGTTTTCCGGATCGTGGCGATGACATGCTCATTCACAGTGCCGGGCCAACTTCTGCCCTTTTGAATGAATGTGTTAGTCGCCCCGTACCCGATGTAACAGTAGTCGACCTTTATATATGCATGGCGGGCATCAGACACGACATGCCGCGCATTTTCACGTATCTGGACAGCGGCGCGTCAGACCATTGCATTGTCAGCAGGGGTCGATTCCTGACTTACGAGGCTACAAACGTCGTCGGGAACACGGCGATGCTGGACGGGGGAGCATTCAAAGTAGCGGGAAGGGGGAAAGCGGTGTTTACGGTGTGCGTAGCTGGAGGATTGGCCCATAAAATCGTCCTCGATGCACTACACTGCCCCGGATTTGCGATGAATTTGATCTCGCTACCGCTGCTTGATGCCCGTGGCTTCGAGGGCAAATGGGGAAACGGACGCCTAACGGTGGTTAACCGAGACGGAACCAAAATTCTTGACGGCCTGGTTGCGCGAACAAACGGCGAACGCAGGCTGTACCAGGTCGATGTGGTGGACAATATAGACTGTGGGGGGGTAATCGCCGGTATCGCGGGACGCTCCAGAAATCAGCCCACGGATCTTGAAACCTGGCATCGACGGCTCGGACATAGTGATGTCCGAGTGATTGAACGAATGGCGAACAAGTCGCTTGTGGATGGCTTGAAGGTCGTGGGACGTGACTTGCGAGGCCACTGCGAAGACTGCATTCTCGGCAAACAAGACCGTATGCCGTTTGACGATGAAGTCGTGCACGAGAAGGAGCCGCTCGAGCGGGTGCACTTGGACTTGTGGGGGAAGGCGAGAACACCGAGTTGGTCGGGCGCCGTGTACATGATGTTGGTGTCGGACGGTGGAACGGCGGCGAAATGGCCTTTGTTCCTGAATAATAAGAGGGCAGAGACCATTGTCGCGGCGTTCAAGCAGTGGGTGATAGAGGCCGAGAACCAGACGGGAAAGCGGCTAAAGTGTGTACGCTTCGACCTGGGTCGGGAGTTTGACAATGAGCTCTTCCTGGGTTGGTGCGCCGAACGGGGTGTTGTGGTCGAGAAGGTTCCTAAAGCGTCGTCAGCAGCGAATGGGCACGTCGAGCGCGGAAACCGCACCGTGGTGGAAGGGACACGTACGCAACTAATCGAAGCAGGGCTGGATGCGCGCTTTTGGGCAGAAGCCGCAGCCGCACACTGCTACGTACGTGGTTTCATTCCCTCCTCACGTCATCCGGACATTATCCCATGGGTGGCGTGGTTCCGGAAAAGGGACGCAGACGGGAACCTCATCAAACCTAACATTTCCCACCTGCGCGCTTGGGGCAGCACCTGCTGGGTGAAAGATCTCGATCACGTTGGCGGAAAGCTGGGAGTGCAGGGATGGCAAGGTAGACTGGTCGGTTACATGGGTCGTCGCAGCTACCGCATCTACGACCCAGCGCGCTTCCGAGTTTTCCAGGTGCGAGATGTTATCTTCGAGGAAGGACTACCGCACCGGACGCGCGTGGTCGAACCTGACGAAATACCTATAAGTCAAGGGCCATCGGTCTTCGACAGCGACGAAATCTTACCTCCAACTACACCCGAAGCACCAAGCGCACCACCTCCACCACCACCGCCCCCTCCTCCACCCGTTGTCCCTGACCTTCCACGGCGTTCGGGTCGTGTCCCCAAACCCAGCCGTGGGCTGTTAGAAATGCAGCTGACAAACCGGCTCGAAGAAGAGGGCCGCCGCGCCAACGAGGACTGGGCGCATGACAGGAAACGCCCCTCTGTAAATGCCGTAGACATCGGCTGGGAAGAGTTTGACGACATCTATCTCCGATCGCCATGGGCCTTTGCAAGCGCTATAAAAGGGCACATTCCGCGTTCCTACAAAGACGCCATGCGCGAGCCTGAGAAGTGGCTGCCCGCAATGCGCGCCGAGATCGAGCAGTTGCAGACGCGCGGTGTGTGGGATCTTGTTGAACTTCCAGAAGGCGAGCATGCAATTGACGGGATGTGGGTGTACGACGTGAAAGTGGACGGCGATGGGAAAATCCTGAAGTACAAGGGGCGGTACGTGGCGCGTGGAGATGAGATGGTCGAGGGTAAAGACTTCGAGGTGAAGTGGGCAATGGTGGCGCGGATGGAGTCAGTGCGGATGGTATTTGCAGTGACGGCGGTGAAGGGTTTGACGGTGCGACAGTGGGATTTCTCAGGCGCGTACCTGAATGGCGTGATGGACAGACCTGTCTACATGCGGCAGCCCAGGGGGTTTGCGAAGCAGGGGGAGGAGCATAAGGTTTGCTTGCTCAAACGTCCCCTGTACGGCCTCGTCCAGGCCGGTCACATCTGGTACAAGCTTCTTGCCTCTGGCTACACCGACCTTGGGTACAAGGAGAGCGCAGCAGATCCATGCATTCGGACGCGGCGTCGAGACGGTGATTACACGCTCACGTCAACACATACTGATGATGTTCTGGGTGTGTCGTCCTCCGAGGCAGAGAGTCGGCGGGTGGTTGATGAGTTTGCGGCCAAGTGGGATCTAAAAGAAGTGGACGTTGCTTTGCTGCTGGGACTGACCGTCGAAAAGTTGGATGATGGGTCAATCTCGCTTAACCAAGCGCAATACTTCGAGAAGGTCTTGGCGCACTTCGGATTTGCGGATCTGCCTCCGCTGTCAACACCGCTTCCACCCGGCTATCAGATCCGCGCTACCACCTCTCCGCTATCCCCAGAAGACGCTGACTTTATGCGCGACAAACCGTTTCGACCCATCCTCGGCACAATTGTATGGGGGAGCAGCGGGACTCGCCCCGACCTCTCATACTCTTGCTGTGCACTCGGTCACGTTCAATCTAATCCGAACCCCGAACACTGGAAAATCCTCGTTGGAGTCTTGCGGTACATCAAAGGCACGCTCGACTACGGTGTTCGGTACAGGCCATGCGCAATCCCAGATGCACGCAGCGGTTTGGGTTTGAAGCCCGAAGGCTACATCGACTCGGACTGGGCTGGGTGCGTTGACACACGCCGATCGACGTCGGGGTATGTTTTCTTCATGGGCGGTGCACCGGTCTGCTGGTCGTCGAAACGACAGCCTGTTGTCGCCCTCTCCACCACGGAAGCCGAGTACATTGCCCTTGCGCGCGGCTCGCAGCAGGCGATGTGGATTAAAAATTGGCTGTCTGAGGTGTTCCTTCCCCAGGAACTACCTTTCCAGCTTCGCGGCGATAACCTAGGGTCAATCAGCCTTACGGAGACCACGAAGGAACACGGATTATCAAAGCACCTTGACATCCGCTGGCACTATATCCGGGAACGCGTCAAGGACGGAGAAATCGCGGTGTCATCGGTTCCTGGGAAGGAGAACATTGCTGACATTCTGACGAAAGCGCTCCCTCGGATCGCGCACGACCACATCGTTGGTCAGATGGGTTTAGATTGGAGACGGAAGCTCGACGCCAGGGGGAGTGTTGAAGCATGACTTCCTATTTGGGTCTTTGGCGTCTCGGGCCAGGTTGGGACGTTTATATTTCATCTTATTTATTTACTCACTTGTTACCGATCGTATCCGCACCATATAAATGGTGCGGAGTCACGTCCGCGCCCCTCAGTCTCTTACCACTTCCTGGTGCGACTGAGGGTGCGTATCTTCACATACTTCACAGATTATATCATTACTTACTTTACCTGTAGACGACTTACTCATTTGTAAACTCTACAGGTATTTAATAGAGTCTCTTACCACTTCCTGGTGCGACTGAGGACGACTTACTCATTTGTAAACTCTACAATTGTATGTATGGAGAATCGGTCTGGGGGACGCCGGACTCGTAGCGATCTGTCCCAAATTCACCACGCTGGGTCTCGGGCTGTGAGGCACGCGAGTGGCTAAGGGCTACCGGCAAAAATATGCAAGACTCGAGGGTGCGCAATTGTCATTATCATCGGCCAAATCACACTCATTGGGGTCGCCACAAAGTGTCAACGAACCAACTAGTACAACTGCCAGCTCAAGCCTTGCTTACTTGTCAGTCGAGGCCGAGTGACAGCGTCGGATTCAACCCTCCAGGCTCCAGCTTGAAACGATTTCATTGACACGGAACTGCTGAAACTTTTGAAACCTCTTTTTTCTGGTGCGCTGGCAAGCCTGATGCCCACGACCCTGGCACACGGCCACACTTCCCTGGATCCCCTCGTTCTGGTTGACGGACTTGATTTCGTCTTGGCTGGAGGACTCTCCCTTGCTGCTTGATTCACGCACTGATGAAACCCCTATTCTCCAGTGCTCTGTCGAGCCCGACGCCTGCGACCCTGGTACGGCGCTGTCTCCATTTTGGTTGACGGAACGGACTTGGGTTCTACTTATTCCTCTTGACTGGACGGCGGCTCTTCAGCGTGATTCCCGCACTGATGAATCCCATATTTCTTGGTGCCCCATGCACGACCCTGACACACCGCCATACTGCCCTCATTTCCGTTGACGGAACGAAATTGATTCACTTATTCCTCTTGACTGGACGGCGTGAATTCACCTTCTGCTTAATTCCCGCCCTAATGAAACCTCTTTTGTGGTGCGCTGTCTACAGTCACACTACTTCAGACGCCTTCATTTTGATTGACAAAATCAAGAACAACATATTGTTCGGAAATTTCGGACATTACGCCAAGCATTGGCGATGAGTCCGTGTCTGCCGATAATCCGTAGTCCGGGATTCTGGGCAGCACGGCATTCAATTATGTAAAACCTCATTTATATGCTCGAAATGCTACGATACTCGCTCCCCTACCACTGGCCGAGTGGAATACACAATCCGGAGGCCCATATATCTTCCCGACCGACAACGATGCCCACGGAGGCCGCCAGTCCGCCGACGTGACGTTTGTATCGCTCAGTTCTTTTGTGGGTGACTAGCAATAATTCAAGTCCTGCAAATTAATCTTCCCCAAGAAAGCAAGGAACCTCATCTACATCTCTACTCATCGTCTTTGGGAGTGTTTCCGAGTCTTATGGAAAACCGATGAGGCCGTAACAACCCCAAGCGAGAAAACACCCTCTTTCGCCGGCCCTCAAATCCATGAACTTTGGCACAAAATAACAAAGCAAAGGTTAGCAATTGATTGTGCTGCTTATGATGCGAGCAGGCAACGAGCAGGACTATAAAATAAAATCAAGTAAAAAACATTCGAGGACGAAACATGCCTCCTCCGACGTTAAACGGGATTGGCCCACAACAATCGGTCGGGGTTTTAGTGGTGTCAACCCACATACCGCCCCAGGCCGGACTCCAGGCTGGATATTTTGTCATCGTGATATCCATCTAGACGTAAATAACTTGCTGAACATGCTGGCTGTGAAAATTCGCGGGCAGGAGAGCCGAGAAGTGCTGGGAAGACGAGCTATAGAGTCAAACGCCTCTCGTTCTGACGTCCCTTACCTGTTGGTTTCGAAAGAGCCGTGGAAGGGCTTCAAGTTGAAGTTTTGACATTGGTGGCGATGCATGCCGTGAACAGCTCGGATAAGCGGATGTGAACCGGCAATAAAGGCCCCGCGGCTTAGCCGTGCTCTCACCCAAAACTACCATGGCGAGTCTTGTATACACCCCTCTCGACGAAATCGAAAAGGTGGGTTTCGCTGAACATGAAGAAACCAAACTTATTCTCTCCTAGATTCGAGCTGAACTTCAAGCCGGATTTAATTCTGGCAAGACTAAATCCATAGCATTCCGCAAATACCAGCTCCTTCAGTTCGCGTATCTCATCCAAGACAACGCAAAGGCCTTCGAGGAGGCGCTGGCCAGTGATCTCGGTAGACATGCATTGGAGACCAACTTGTGAGCGCGACGCGAGCTTCCTGTTCCGATCTCACACTTTACATAGTCTTGAGATAGGCGGATCTATCGCGGAACTCATGGATGCGTACAAAAATATTGATTCCTGGGTCAAACCAGAGAAACCACCGCTTTCAGTCACCTTTATGTTTATGCGCCCAGTGATGTATAAGGAACCCAAGGGTGTCGTTCTCATCATAAGCGCGTTCAACTACCCATTATGGCTTTGTGCTTCGCCCGTGGTATGACTTGACATTTTGTGCATAATTTTATTTGACCCAATTCATGTGTCTAGGCTGGTGCCCTCGCCGCAGGCAACGCTATTGTGCTCAAACCTTCCGAGTCCTGTCCTGCGACTGCAGCTCTCCTCGCCGACCTGATTCCCAAGTACCTCGACCCGTCGGTAGTCCGCGTCGTTAATGGTGCGATACCGGAAACGACCAAGGTAGTTTGAGAGGCATCTTCCCTGTCGAGTACTTACCGCCGTTCTTTTAGCTACTTTCGCTTCCTTGGGGCCATAGTACGTTATGGTCAATTATCTCTCCTGATTTTGCTAATGTGATTTTGTTTAGTTCTCTATACTGGTAACGGACACGTTGGAAGGATTGTCGCAACCGCGGCTGCAAAGACCCTCACGCCTGTGTCTTTGGAGGTGCTACTTGACGGCTTTATCCTAGTTTTCCCTCACTTATTGATATTTACAGCTCGGTGGAAAATCGCCTGTCTTTGTCGACCCCGCCACCGACATGCAGCTCGCAGCGAAGCGCATCCTCTGGGGCAGATTCGCGAATGGCGGCCAGACTTGTGTCGCGCCGGACTACGTCCTTGTACCAAAGACCGCTCAAGACTCTCTGGTTGAAGCCATGAAGACTGCGTAAGACATTTGGCATGTTCTTTGTCTCTGCTAAATACGAGATAGCTACGCGAATTTCTACCCGGAAACGACCGGAGACTCGCCTATTCCTCCCCAGAATGTCACCAAGATGGTGCACCAGCGTGCGTTCGACCGGGTCAACGGTCTGCTCCAAAACACCCAAGGAACCATTGTGGTCGGTGGACAGAACGACGCGGCTACAAGATACATTGCGCCTACGATCGTGAAGGATGTGAAAATCGATGATTCGCTTATGTCGGAGTGGGTGTTTATGTCTTTCCACGCTGTTCCCGTACTGAACGACTGCAGGGAGATTTTCGGACCGGTTCTTCCCATCGTCCCCGTAGACGACCTTGACAGTGGACTCGAATACGTCAACTCGCAGTACATATCTGGTCTCTCTTTCTCCGTCTGCGCATTTCTGATCCAGTGACCAGCGATCATCCTTTGGCACTTTACGTGTTCTCGCAAAACGAAGCTTACAAGAATAAAGGTTTGTTAGCCACCCGTTTTTGTGTTCTGCTGCCAACCATTCTCCAGTTTTCTCAAACACACAAAGTGGTTCTGCGGTCGCTAATGAGACAACCCTTATTCCGGGTGGTCAGTATGCTCCATGACACGCCTTGATTGATCACTTACTTATCTCTGTATAGTTGCTGGTCTGCCCTTCGGCGGCACTGGAGGGAGTGGCTGTAAGTATATTTCCGCTCAATCTAGGCTATGTATCTCATACTTGCGTAGCTGGATACCACACAGGCAAGGCAAGTCGCCAACTCGAACCCCTATACTCTTTTCTTGTACCGACCGTTGCTCCAAACAGTTCGGGTTCCTCATGTTCACGCACCTCCGCGCCTCAATCGACTCGCCCGGCTGGTATGGCCACCCTCCCTTTCCCTCGAGCGTCTCCTCATTGATTTCGCAGGATGGACAAGATCCTGAGCTTCCGCTTCCCACCGTATACATCGAGCAGCCTCGCCAAGCTCAAGCGCACCATGGGAGTCAAATTGCCACCGCGGCCAACTGGCCCCCCAGCCGTCACCGGCGCCGCGAATGGAACGAGGAGAAAATGGTTCTTGCTTGCGTTTGCTGTGGCCATACTGGGTGCACTGACAAAAATGAAGAACCGACTGGCGTTTATCAAAGTGTGAAAGATGCGGACTGGTGTATGCCCTTTATATTCGTAGCATATATATCTTATGTTTATTGTCCTTCGTGGTGTCCAACTTGCAGGTCTTTGAATTCAGAATTTGCGCTTGTTCTTCACCTCTGAGTCAAGCACGAGTTCTTTGACCTTTTTCAACTTGTTTCTCGTGGGATAAATTCGTTAGAGGATTGGCCTATCTATCCAGCCCAGACAGACAGCGAATGACAGCGACGTCGAAGCAAGCTTCGGCGATCTGGCATTTTCTGCCATGTCGCGATCGGCGATCCGGCTTTTCCCGACATTTTGTCCAATCTTGTCTTCTGCAGTCACCTAGAAGGCGACTGCGTTGACGCAGACCCTGCCCAGAGCACTCTGGTAAATATTTTTTGCACGGTGGAAAGCATTGCTCAAATCTCCGAATCGTCAACTAGGAGACCATGTCTGCAATCCTCCCGAACCACCTGTTTGGGTCTCCAGGACTCATCACTGCCGAAAACCATGTGAAGGGGCTCATTCAGGCGGCGGAGGCAAATATCGAGCGCCTCACGGCGCAGATCAAGGAACTTGTGCTAATCCGCCAGAGGGAACAAAGCATTCTTGCAACCTTGCGGTTGATGGTTGTGCCAATTGGCAAACTGCCGATGGAATTGCTGGTGGAGATTTTCAGCATCGCAGTATCCGAGAGCGCTTCACTGCACACGGTTTTTCGTCTCTCCCAGGTTTCGCCGTATTGGAGGCAGATCGTTCATCAGACGCCACAACTCTGGGCCGAAATTGTGGTCAGAATCCAGCTGGGGAGGGAGCTACCGGAGCCGTACTTGAGCGGGCTCAAAACCTTGCTTACCCGCTCCACACCGTATCCTATTTCGGTATCCCTCGCTCAGACTCCCAAATCTTTCAAAAAGTCTTTGCTTTTGGAGCGTTGGAAACATCTAGCAGCCATTATCACCCCCACGGCTTCACGGTGGAAGGACCTCCACATTAGTTTGGACTCTTTCCTCCACTTCGACGACCTTCCTTCTGGGACGTTCGAGGCTCTTGAAAGCTTGGAAATTGGAGGTTTCCGGGGTCAGACTAGTCCAATCATGGTGTTTCAATCCTCCCCTCGTCTCAAGAGCTTCGCTCTTGACACCGCGGCATCTAAAATTCGTCTTATTCATCTCCCATGGAGCCAACTCACACACCTCAACATCACCGACAATTCGATAGGCGCCTGTCGACTGGTTTTATTGCAATGCAACAATCTCATCTCGGCGAGATTTAATACCTCCTTCGACTGGGATTTCGCTCCAGAGCAGGTGGAGTCGCCCATCGTCGTTCTCCCATTCCTCAAGACACTCGCTCTCACCTTCCACGTATCTGAATTCGGACGAGTCAACGGTCTTGACGCGTTTTTGATGCCACTTTCCCTCCCTTCCTTGACAAGAATCGATTTCGAATTCGACCCTATGGATGCACGGTGGGCGTCGGACACCTTATCTGCATTTCAAGGTCGAGCGCCGCAAATCGAGCATATTAGCTTGACGTACAGTTCGATCGACGAAGGTGGATTAATCGCGCTTCTGCGCAACGCCCCATCTCTTACAAGTCTTGACATTGAATGTTGCTGGTCCTGCGTCGATGTCGGATTTTTCGACACCTTCCGCTATCATGAAGATGATCTCACCCCCATCGTACCGAAACTGGAGGAGATCAGTTTCTTTGGCATAGGGGAGCTCGACGAGGTTCGGCTGGAAGAAGCCATTAGATCTCGGTGGTGGGACGGCGAGCGAGTGCTTCTCGATGGATCCCCGCCTCGTGTTTCCCGCCTGAAAATTGTCTCGATTGCATGCAGCGACACAGATCAGATGAACGATGACCTCAAAGCTCGGATGCAGGACCTTGAGGCACAAGGTCTTGTTCTTGACTTGTATTAGTCTGAACATTTGCCGGGCCTAAAGGCTCGTGGTTTTTGTTACTTAGAATATGACCCAGAAAATACTTACATTTTTTATTACCGCGACGCGTCGAAAATGCGAGACGACAGCTGCCTCTTTTGACCAACACAAGGTATACTAGAGCCATTATTCGAGTAGCAGGAAATTCTTCTTGATGCTTCATCCAGGACTCCATGGCTTCAATCGATGCGAACGTCTATGGGTCTCCTGCTCTCGCCAGCGTTGAAAATCAAGTCAAAATTCTCATCGCAGCAACGGAGGCCAATACTCATCGAGCGGTATACGCGAGGCAACCTCCATGCGAGAGCGGGAGCAAAGCGTTCTTGCCCTTACGGCTGATGCTGGTACCGATTGGCAAGCTGCCGATAGAACTGCTAGTGGAGATTTTCAAGGTCGTGGTGAATACCCCCTTTCTGCGCAGTGATACTCGGGGTACAAAGAAATCAGTGACGGGTCATCTAAGAAGGCAAAGAAAACTTGCGCAGTTCCCCTGCAAAAACTGCGACCAAGGTCAGACCAGTGCCATTGTTACTTCTAATTTTCCCCTCTTGTGCGAGATATACACGAGCCACAGCTCGCCCATCACTAATGACGACAAATTTGGTCCACCTCGAAGGTTCCCAGTTAAAGGGCCTTCGTCGCAGTTGTTATCGCGAAATGAGCAAGAAGCTAGGAAGGCGCCGGCAAGGACTCTTTTGAGATTTGGGAGGAAGCATGCATGAGCCTTGACTCAGACTTAAGAGAAGGCATACATGCCAATGGATACTCCTCCATAGTGTTATCCAATTCAACTATTCCAGCGCTCACCGATATTCATTCGAAAGGCGTTCTGTCTCCGCGGTCGATGAGACAGCGCAGAACGTATTTGCTTCATTTGCAGTAAGTAAGCTCAGGCTTCGGATAAAAGTTGTCTCCAATGGAAACCACGAAACCCAGGCGGCTCAATCCCAATGCTTCACTTTTTCTGGTTCGCTGACCTCCGATCCCTGAAAATGTGCTGTATGGTCAAAGCGCAGATTTCCACGTCCCACGCTGTCAAAGCTCTCCTTCTTATCGCGGATAGTATACGTACGCTTAGGATAACAAATATATGCTCTCGACCTTGACCTCGTCCAGAAATGTGCAGAGATAGACATCGTTCTGGTCCTGTCTGAGGGCTTGCGTCGACTCGTCTCAAGCGCATCACAGGCAGATAATCAGCCTGCCAGCATGGTTCCTCTGTCTTGGGCGTGGGGTTTCTCAAGCTCTCAACTATGTACCCACAGAACGTATAGACAGCTCATATGGCTTCGTTTTCGTTTTTCCGATTCGTCACCGGCCGCGCGATCGTGCCATTTTCAGACATAAATCCGGTCCCGGATCTTCTTCGACTTCTCCACCTTGACTTGCACCCCTACTTTATTTCTAAGTCAATGTCGCGTTTTCTCTCGTCCCCGATGACCGCTGCGGTGAGTCCTCAAAATCGCCTTTTCGCGTCAATACGTACTTAGCGGGGCTGTTTTTCTCAGATTGTTGGCTGTCCATTCAGGTACGTCTATTGCTGGTTGTGGCGGGATTACAGTGTTTTTAAACTGTTCTTTCGCGCACAGCGGTGGTCAGGTATGTCAATTGCGCGATCCGTATATCGCTCCGCTGACGCGTTACATCAGCCTCGCGTCGGCGTAGACCAAGGCCCTATCCATATGGTCGAGGCTGGACTTGTTAAGGAACTCGCTGAACTAGGCTGGGCAGTCAAGTTCGACGGGCACCACCAGTTTGAAGAAGTCAATGCAATCACTGACCCTCCTATTGGCAAACTCAAAAACCCAAGGCTGGTGTCCGGAGTCACCAAAGCCGTCGCAGAGGCCGTTGGAGGGCACGCGAAGGACGGGCATCTACCCGTCACCCTCGGCGGAGATCACTCGCTGGCCATGGGCACTATTTCTGGAACCCTTGAGTGAGCCCGGCACTTGAGCTGAGGGACCAGCTAACGGCCCGTGTAGCGCCCACCCCGAGGCATGTGTTATCTGGATTGATGCTCATGCCGACATTAACACCCTTGAATCCACTGATTCTGGTATGCATGCGACCTCACCGGCTTCATATTCCGTGTTGAACGGCATCCAGGTAACATCCACGGAATGCCGGTGTCGTTCCTCCTCGGTATCGGTAGCAAAATCCCCGAATTCGACTGGGTGAAGCCTCTGCTCAAGCCTGAGCGTCTTGTCTATATCGGCCTCCGTGATGTCGACGCCGGCGAGAAGCGTATCCTGAAGGAGAACAACATAAAGGCCTTCAGCATGCACGAGGTCGATAAATACGGAATAGGCAAAGTCGTGGAAATGGCCCTGGACCATGTCAATCCCGAGCGAAAGTTGCCGATTCATCTGAGTTTCGATGTAGATGCGTTGGATCCCTCCGTGGCCCCTTCGACTGGAACACCGGTGTGTCAGATGCTCCTCTCGAGAAACACGGTACTCACCGGAAAAAAGGTCCGTGGCGGACTCACGTTTAGAGAGGGCCATTACATTTGCGAGGCAATCTGGGAGACTGGACTTTTAGTTGCTCTGGATTTAATGGTAAGGGAGCTGACTGCGAAGGGCTCCGGGTACTGAGTTCCATCTAGGAAGTGAACCCTTCGTTGGCTGACGCTGCCAGTGTGAAGCAAACGGTGACTGTCGGATGTTCTTTGGTACGGGCTGCACTCGGTAAATATTCATTTCTCTTGTCATAGCCAAGACTCACTTGACTTCACTCTAGGTGAGACCCTTTTGTAGCGGTCGGAGATTTGAGAAGATTCGGAAAGGAAGAGAAGATTTCGGAAAGAAATGGACTTTTGTATCCTCGAATAATAATAGGCATGCCACCTTCATTTGTCTGGAATTGCCACCAGTCCCTGTGCTAATGCATCTGAGGCATAACAGTGACGCTTTGAGTCGGCAATCTCGTCGTGAGCAAAATCTCGAAGCGCACAATGAATTGATGTCGCTTTGAATTTCTGAAGCCGGCAGAAGCGAGGATTCGCGTTGTTTACGCGTCCAACTTGTTTGGTTTCTCCACTCCAGGTTTTCTTACTTCTCTTTCTCCAACAACGACAGTCGGCCTTGTGCCACTTGTCACTTTCCTCTCTTTAATACTTTCCTCTCCCATACCCGATCATACCCTAATAGCCTGTACTCATTCCCTCCTCTCTGTTTCATTTTTCACGACTCTCTTTCCCTCCTCGCCGCTTTGACAGCGCCCCACCACATTCCCTTCTCAATCATACGCAGTTCACGGCCTACTCGATGTCCAAAGCAAAGCAGATAGTCACTGCCACTTTGCACGATGGCGGATTCACGTCCAAAGCTCGTGGCAGTCCTCCCCCACCGGCGGCTCACCGCCGATCCGATCTCGCGCCAGGAGTGTACCGTCTACACCCCATCCCTTGCCGGTCCCCAATCGTGCCCGTGCCTTCAGCCTGGACACACCGCTCTCCCTTCAGGCCCTCAACTCTGCAGGCGCTCAGCGCCGTGCCGCCACATTCCTTACCGAACCAATTGCACCTTTCGCTCTCCCCGTTCGTTTCCGTTTCCAGCGGAGACTCGCCGGCGACGGCCATGACCGCATACCACGCGGGGCAACTCTCCATCCTCTTCCCAGCAGGTGCCCGTTCAGACTCAGCCTGCACCTGCCACTTCCAACGCGTCGGTATCGCGAAAGCGCGGTCGGGAGTACGTGTCTCCCAGTCTCCTCATCCCCGCTGTCTTTCTAACGTCGCCATTTATTGTAGCCTGAACTAGAATCTCAACCCCCCACTAAGAAGAAGTCGCGCCAGCGCAAGACGTTCAATGAAGTAAATCCAGGCGCCGCTCAGGCAATGCGGGTCCTCGATTTAGGTTTGACATCGCAAGCCAGAGCTAGCGCGGGACCGTCATCTGCTCCTCCTCAGCATATACCGTTCCCCGCTGGTGCTACTATCGCTCCTCAGTTCGCACGCCAACCTCAAGGGCAATCTTACCCCCAGCCGGCCCAACTCGCCCAGCAGCCCCAGCCCCAGCCCCTCCCATCCTTGCAGAATGGCGTGCAGCCCGTCATACAAACCCCGCCGTCTCAGCCCTCTATCCCCCGGCTTCTGCTCCGACTTCCTCCTGACGGCCGTGCGCCGCTCGTAGCACTTCCATCCTGCGATCCGAGACTATCGTCACGAACGGCAGGAATTTCCACCCTGGCTTCACCTTGGTTACAGGCCCGAATAATGCACCTATATCCAGTCTCCGCGGCACCCACTATGTGGTCCAGTGGTTCACAGGGACTAGCCTTGCTCGGCGCCGTCTCTCCGAAGACTCGTACTTCTACGGAAACGAACTTTACGACCCGGGGACGCGTGCGTCCTATGTCCTTCGCGTCGACCTCCTACAGGAACCGGCGACGCCTTCCACGTCCTTCCAGACCCCGACTGCGGCTGTCCAGCATCCGGCTGCGGGTTTCTATCCCGGCGAACAGGCGCCAGTCGGGGTGCCATTCCACCAGATGGTTCCTCCCTCTGCTGTGCCTTCGGCGGTTCATCAGTATTCGTCATGGGCGGGAAATTACCCGCACGCGCCAGTCGACCAGACGGTCAACACACCAGCGAACCTTGGCGCCATGGGGCCACCGATGGTACCTCCCCATCATCAGTATTCATCGTACATGCCCGCCCCGCAGATGCCACTTTATGCGCCGCACGTACAAGACATGTCGGTCAACTCTCACCAACAGTACTCGTCGTCCTCGTACGCCATGCCTGCCCCACAGATGCTCGATGCGTCGTACGTCGAAGACATGTCAATTAACGCGACGGCGGACTTTGACTCCATCGGTCGTCGATGGTTCCTCATCAACACCAGTACTCCTCGTATATGCCACAGATGCTCGATGCGTCGCACGTCGAAGACATGTCGATTAGCGCGACGGCGGCCTTTGGGATATGGGGCCGTCGATGGATCTCCCTCAGCACCAATACTCTTCGTACGTGCCGCCGCACAGATGTCGGCCGATGCATCCCACGAAGAGATGTCGGTGGACATTAGATCCATGGGGTCGTCGATGGTTCTCCCTCAACATCCATACTCGTCGTACGTGCCCGCCCCACAGATGCAGGCCGATGTATCCAACGGCGAAGAAATGTCGGCGAATGTACCGATGGATTCCGACTCCATGGGGCCGTCGATGGTCACTCCTGAATCTCAATATTTGTCGGCGCCCACGCGTCCGCCCCACAAATGCCGCCGTACACGGTTAACAGCCAATATACGCCATTCGACGGGAGCACTGTGTTTGCTGATAATCAGACGGACGCGCTCCCGCATCTCCCTCAATCAGCACTTCTTCACCGTCTAGTTCCGAGTCGTCTCAGATGGACACTGAACTATCTCCTCAACTCCGACCACGAATCACCAGTCCATGTTGGAACTGGTTCAGCAGCTCTTTGCCAGCAATCCCACCCTCGCCACGGAAGGCAACCCTGCGTACGACGGCGAAGTTGCCGACACTGACGCCTTCATGAACGACTACATGAAATTCGATTAGACAACTATCATTACCTATCACACTGTATCATCATCACCTAGCATACATTGTAAGTACCTTCATTCTCATTCTGTAGCGTTATCTATCCACTGTAATGTACATTCAATCATAATCGCGTTTAAATCTCTTGCCTTGGAACCGACTGAGAATTTTTACGGTCGTTTAATTGAGGAACCTACAACTTGGACGGTACGAAGTCTATCTCTTTAAATACGTCGAAATTGCGCTCCAACTTGATTTCGTTGGTTATCTGCGAGCTCGTTAGATTAACAAAACATGACGACGAAATGCAAAGTGCGCACCCCGCCCTTTCCCGAGAGGACGGTCGCGCGATGAAGCCGTCCCTCAGGCCCTCCGCGCGTGTGGTCGCCCTCGTACGTCAATACGAAACGCCCCTGCTCGTCTGCCGATCCAGGCGCCGCGGGTTAATGACCATCTGACCAAACGCACCCCGTGCGAGCTCTTCTACGCGCGCACGCTGATCTGCGGTGGTGGTGTCGCCTCGCAGAATGTTTGCGAGCGTCTGGACGATATAGAACTGGGGCGGCATAAGCGTGATCTCCCCCGCGTTGAACTCTGCGAGCACAGTGTCAGGGTGGACAAAGCGTGCGGCAATGACTTCCTGCCCGCCATCTGTTCGCATGTTAGGTATCCCAGGTAGGAAAGCATGTGGACGCCGGACAAACCTGGTTTGGGGATGCGGTCCTCTCTAGCACCGGTGGAAAAGCCGGATGCTCCCAAGAATGCAACAAAAAATTGAGTCTGAAACCGGCTGAGGCAAATATTTCAGTTTCGGGCCATTTCCTGAGCTTTTAACATTACCGAGGTGGACCAACAGGCGTTATCCACATTGTAAATGGTAGCAAGTCTTTCACGTCCGGCACGAGATCGTATTCGGCTAAGAATGTTTGGAAAGGAGTCTTTCCAGCATGGATCTCATGCCGGGCTGAGTCTAGAACGGCGTCTGAGGGCGTATTGCCCGACGCGAGGAGTATCCCAGCCTCTTCAAATGTCTCCCTGATTGCAGTTATAGCTAATGAAGGATCCTGCGCCGCGTCGAAGTTCCCGCCAGGGAAAACCTACAGGGTTTCCCATAAATTCGAAAACTGTGAGTCGGGGGCCCTGTTGAACCCACATGAACCCCGGCAAACGAGCGAGCCTCGGGATTTCGGTGAACGAAGAGCACTTCGTTCCGGCCATTAATTATCACAAGGCTGGCGGAAGGGCGAGGAGTTGGAGGGGGGACCTTGGATGCTGGAGAGGCGAATGTAGACATGAAGGAACGAAATGTAGAGTCGGACACCGGGCTTCCGAGAATCCAGTGGCGTGTCCGGGAACGAAAAGGTGGTAGAGCACGGGACAAACGCAACACACTGCGGCGGCCGGGCTGAAACATATGGTATTCCGGATTGGTTGGCGTGTGCTCCGAGTCCGCCGACTTCACAGGCTTCACCGGGCATACAACCAACAATCCCGTAGACCAACGAGTTCGTTATAGTTGTAGTTCGGGGTGCGTACTCCGGCCCGGTGATTGCCATATTGGAACGGCGGCAGTGCGGTGTATAGTCTTGACTGGACCCTGGCAGAATAGGATTCCTTCTACACTATACAGAACCGACAGGTATTTACTTCGGGTCTGATTCCTGTAATGCGCTCTGGTTTACTAAAATCCCAAGCGATCAAGTGAGAGCTCTGCCGGCTTCGTATCATCACACACAAGCATGGCAAAAGACGTCTATATCAAACCAGGTCAAGATTAAGACCTTGATCTACCATGTCTTGCATTCGAGCCCTCAGTGCTTCGTCGAAGGGCTCGGAGCCATCATCAGAGCGCGAGACGAAGACGGTCTCAAGGCGGGAAATACGCGGGGGTGGATCATCAGACACATCGTCTGGCCACCACCGCGACCGGATGGCAGCCTCCAACATTCCATCCTCAAAGTTGTCTCCCACATTTTCCAGGGACAGGTTCTCCAATTTCGGTGCCAGGGGGGTTGGGTCGGCAATATCGTATTGAAGGGCATCCCAGAAGTGCGCGTTAATACAATTCCAGCAATAGTTGACCGTGAGGGTTGTAAGAGCACGACCATTTCGTAGCAGAGCGATTAACCCTTCAGTCGGAATCGAACTGAGAGCGAAAGTGATTTCCTCGATATTAGGACACCGATCCTGAAACAAGGTGACGACCTGCGTCGGCCAGGTCACGCCATCATGGCCACCGAAGCTGAACTCGAGAGTTTTAAGGGAAGGGAGGGCAAGCGGCAAGAGAAAGGCTTGAACGCCGTGGACTCCGTCTGGCATATCTCCATCAAAGCTCAGAGTAAGGTGCTGGAGGCGAGGAAGCGTGATCACAGGCGACTCTGTCGCCGGGAAAACCGAGTCCCACGCGTAGAAAGTGGTAAACTTCCCCGAGACGAGATGTGTGCATTGCAGCAACACTGCACGACACCCTCCGAGCGACATATCTTCAATGTCGAGATGCGTGAGTTGCGACCACGGCAGACGAAGTAAATGTATGGGTGACACCGTAATGGAGCCGGACCAGAAATCGAAGTATCGGAGACGGGGGGAGGACTGAAAGGCGATGACTGGATCCTTTTGTTTGGATAAATCCTGCATGGAGAGTCGCTCGAGAACCGCGAACGATTCATGCTGAATGTCGAAGGAAGACATGTCGACAGACAGGTTCTTCCAGCGATGCGCAGTTGCAGTCACCATCCGAGCTATGGTTTGGACGGACTCGGAACGAGTGGGATCTCTGGCGGTTCGAGTAAGGGAGATCGATATCGGCAACGGGTTTGAACGGGCGAGCAAGGTCTGGAGCCCATCCATATATCCAAGTCGGTCGTTTAGCTTTTGACTCAAGTTGATTTCGACAAATCCTTGAGCCCATAGCTGCGGCGCGTTATGGATGATCTGCCTCCAGTATGGGGAAACCTGCGAGAGGCATAGAAGTTGCGTAGTGCAGCGCGTGAATCTCTGGCATGTACAATGCACCCAGCATACCATCATTCTGTTCAGGGATTACCACGGGAGCATCCACCGCGAGCTTGAAAATTTCCACCAGCAATTCTGTCGGCAGTTTGCCAATTGGAACTACCATTAGGCGTAACGTGGCGAGAATGCTTCGCTCCCTCTCCCGTATGGAAGTTAACTCGCGTATTTGTGTCGTCAGCCGTTCAATATTGGCCTCCGCCGTTGCGATGAGGACTTTGACTTGAGTTTCAACACTGGAAAGAACAGCAGACCCAAATATATGAGCTACATTGGTTGGACTTGAAGACATGGAGCCTGTCTGCATGCAGTGTGTCAACAAGACTTTCCTGCACAGATAATGGCTCACCTTTGTGTTGGTAAAAAAAGAGAGCTGTCACGCGTGACGGCTCGCGGTGGTGACAACGCGCGTCTCGATGCGTCGCGCATAAACGAAAATGAATCTATGCATTAATGTATATTCATTGACTACGTAGTTGAACAAGAACCACGAGGAACCACAGAAGATCAGGTGAAGGAAACATCAAGTCCTTGTAAAACAAGCTCTTCCATCCGAGCTTTCAGAACCTCGCTCGCGCTCGGTAAATCTGAGTCGTTGCGTACCGAGACGCGTTTTAGGCGGGAAACACGAGGCGGTGATCCATCGGGAAGTACTCGCTCGCCCTCCCACCACCGGGATCGGATGAATTCCTCGAGTGGACCCTCAGGGCACTCATCTGACAGATTAAAATTGAAGATATCAATGTCTTCGAGTTTCGGTGCAATGGGCGCGAGATCGTCATCGTGATACCGTAAGGCATCGAAAAAGGCGTCGTCGACGCAGTCCCAGCAACATACAGTGCGAAGAGTCGTGAGCGATGGCCCGTTTCGGAGAAGAGCGAGCAACCCATGTTCGTCGATCTCACTGTACAACAGGGTGATACGCTGGATTTGCGGCGCCCGACCTTGAAATGCGGAAAACGCCTCCGTCGGCCAGCGCTCTTCGTCCTCAGAACTGAATTCAAAATCAATTCTTGTTAGGGAAGGGAGGGAAAGTGGCATCAAGAACGCCTCAAAACCATTGATTGGTCCGAAACCATATTCTTGGAATGTGAGAGCAAGTGTTTTGAGGAATGGGAGAATGACGATGGGTGAAACCACCTGCTCTGGAGTGAAATCCCACTCGAAGGAGGTATTAAATCTCGCCGAGATGAGATTGTCGCATTGCAATAAAACATTTCGACAGCCGCCTATTGAATAGTCGGTGATGTCGAGGTGCGTGAGTTGGCCCCAAGGTATATGAATGAGATGGATTTTAGAGGCTGTGGTGTCTAGAGTAAAGCTCTTGAGACGAGAGGAGGATTGAAAAATCACGATTGGGCTATCCTGACCCCGGAAACCTCGAATTTCCAAGCTTTCGAGAGCCTCGAACGTGCCTGGAGGAAGGCCTTCGAAGTAGAGGAAAGAGCCCAAATTAATGTCGAGGTTCTTCCACCGTGCAGCCGTGGGGATGATAATGTCTGCTAGGCGCCTGCAAGACTCCGGAAAGGCAAACCGGTTTGAGGGGGTTTGGGGACTTTCAATGAGGGTGACTGAGATCGGATATGGGGTGGAGCGGGCAAACATGGTTTTGAGCCCATTCAAGTACGGGTCCGTCAGTTCCCGGCCCAGCTTGATCTGCAGCTGGCTTTTGGCCCACAGCTCCGGTGTCTCCTGAACAATCTGCCGCCAATATGGCGAAACCTGCCAGAGGCAGAAAATCATCCGCAGCGTATCGGCAGCTTCATCCACCGCGATGCGGAAAATCTCCACCAGCAATTCCATCGGCAGCTTGCCTATTGGCACCACCATCAGCCGCAAGGTCGCAAGGATGCTCCGCTCCCTTGGCGGATACACACGAGTTCGTCGATCTGCGCCGTGAGGCGCCCGATATTTGCCTCCGCTGCTTGAATGAGACTCTTCACATGGTTTTCGGCAGTGGGAAGTCCAGGAGACCCAAACCGGTGGTTTGGGATTGAGAGCATAAGTTCTAGTTAACTTGAGCAATGCATTCACTTCTATGGAAAATATATTACCTGAGACTGAACAGGCTAGGTCAGTGGCAACGCAGGTTGAACAAAAGACGCGTTGAAAATCGGAGATCACAAATTGTGCGTCTTTCACTTGAAGTTCGGTAGTGATTCAAGTGCCAGCCCAAATGTAAATGTAAGGTGTCTGATCTTTTCTGCGTCAGTGAGGGCCGTTTTCGCTGAGGTTTGTTCTCTTGTTCTAAGTTGGCTGTAAGCGAGTTGTTTCCAATTAAGGTTCGCGTGACAACCCGCGTCAAAAGTTCAACTGTCACAAACGCGCTTTGTCTCGTACGTACTCCATCTCGACCACTAGGACTCTCTGGCCGTAGCCCTGCTCAAGAAATGGAGAACATGTATATTATTCCTACACACCGTGCTCTAGCACTAATTTCCTTCAAGACGCCGCAGAATGGCTGAAGACCCCAATTTATATCCCGGAATGGTCGCAGCGAGAGACATGTCGCCCCCGATATCCATACTTGTATGCAATATGTCATTTTGGTCCATTAAAACTCTAATATCGCGCTCAAGTCGAGCTCTTCCGCGTCAAGTAGCGCGCCAGGGCCTGTGGCACGCGGCGGCGGTGGCGGCCACCGTCGTCCAGTTGTAATTTCATCTGATGAAGAGGATGAACTGGAAGCATCACCAGTCAAGTAAGTTGACGGTATCTCAAGTTTGAAGAGCGTGTGTGCTGATGTGACGTAGGCCTATCCTCAAAGACGTGAACCATAACATGGGCAACTCCCAGTCGCAGCATCCAAGTTCCCTTTCAAGGCCCCTGGCGGGTTTCCACCGCCAACTATGCGCATGCCAGTCCCAGAACCATACGTTCACAAGCCTCAACAGAACGTGTTTAAGCCCCAGCAGACCGTCTTGAAGCCGCAGCTGGATCCCCGAGCCCAGAGGACGATGAGGACGAACACGTCGTTGTTCCCGACTTTGCCCCCGACCCTTATGGCGCCGATCTGATGTCGACTGCACAGGCAGAGTCTGCTCTACGAGACCTGATGGCTGCCGACTCGAACGCCGACACCACAACAGAAATCGACCCAGAGGACGCGATCGTGCCCGGTTTCAAAGACGGAATCAAGCTCATGCCCACCAGATTCTGGGGCGCAAGTGGATGCGCGAACGCGAAGATGTGACCAAAAAGCGTTCAGGAGGCATATTGGCTGACGACATGGGGTGGGTTTGGGTTATTTCATTTTTTTGCGCTACTAATGCGCCTTACAGCTTGGGAAAGACAATCCAGACTCTCACACGTATCGTCGAAGGGCGTCCGCGCAAAAGCGATAAAGAGGATGGGTGGGACGCGCCGACACTGTAAGCTATCCAAATTCGTAGAAACACGCCTGACGTCCCGCAGTGTTGTATGCCCTCTTGCCTTGGTCGGGCAATGGGCAGAGGAAATCAGCAAAATGGCCGTGGGCTTGACAGTGCTCAAGCATCAGGGACCAGGCCGAGCGAAGAGTATTTCCTTTATCTGTGTACACCGTCGTCGGTGGCGCTCACAATCACCGCAGCTTCGGCAGCCCTCAAGAGGGCTCACGTCGTGGTCACCACTTACGATACTGTCCGTTCTGAACACGCTTCGTTCGCACCGACCACAAACGACCAAATCAAGACGGCCGCCGCCAAAGCGAAAGCCAAAGGTTCTGACTCTGACGATTCCGACAGCGAGGCAGACCATTTCGGCCGGACTGTTGCTGCGAAGAAGGGCAAGACAGCAGCGAAGCCCAAAGCCAAGGTTTGCCCGCTCTTCGAACTCAAATGGTGGCGCATCGTTTTAGGTGAGATGGACGACAAAATAGCCAACAATGACTTATGATGGATTCAGATGAAGCGCACAACATCAAGAACGAAACACGAAGAATGCCGTCGCTTGTTGTGATCTCCAGGGAAAATTCGCTGGTGCCTCACCGGTACCCCGATGTATGTTTCTATTTGTACGGCGGAATCAAGGGTTGACACCTTCGTCTCTAGGCAAAACAGCGTCGATGAATTGTTCAGCTTGCTCAAATTCTTGCGTATCAAGCCTCTCAATGACTGGGAGCGTTTCAACACCCAGATTGCCAAGCCAGTTAAGAACGGCAAGGGCGCGGGACGCGCGATGAAGCGGCTACAGGTCGTATTGCAGCAAATCATGTTACGGCGCACGAAAACCCAGCAGATCAACGGCGAGGCGCTGATTACGCTCCCGCCGCGAATCATCCAAGTGATCTCATGCAAATTTGACCCTTCGGAGCAGGCGTTCTATTCTGCTCTCGAAACGAAGATGGAAGGTGTCATTGAGAAGATAATCAAGGCGAGCGGGGGCGGTGGCAGCGCCTACATTGGCGTGCTTGTCTTGCTCTTGAGGCTCCGGCAAGGTATATTATTCATCTATAGAGCCAGACTCAGTTTTGACATTGGCCCGATTTAGCATGCAACCATCCCTGCCTTGTGTCGAAAGACTACAAGGCGGACCTGGATGCCGTTGACCCCAAGGCAAAGGCTGCTAATTCGGCGGGCACGAGCGAGGCGGGTGACGTGGACGGGGACGACCTCGTGGCTGCCTTCGGGTCACTGAATGTCGCCACCCGCAAGTGCCAAATCTGCATGCAAGAGTATGTCCTTTTTTTGCGTTTATTTGCTCTCCCAGTTCTTATTTGTCTGCGCAGAATGGACGCACGCGACATGGCCGAGGGCGAAACCCATTGCCTAGATTGCGCGCCACTGGCCATACAAGCGAAGATCGAGGACGAAGATCACAATTCGTCGGCCAAGATCCGCATGGTTTTGAAACTTCTGCGCGAGATCGACGAACGTTCGGACGGGGAAGAGAAGACCATTATCTTTTCTCAGTTCACCACCATGCTCGACCTCCTGGAGCCGTTTTTGCGCGAGAAGGACGTGCGCTACGTGAGATGTACGTTCTATGCCTCTTGGCCTTCTGGATTCTGAGCTGATTGCACGTGCAGATGACGGTTCCATGAAGCCTGTCGACCGTGAGGCGGCGTTGACGAAGATTAAGACCAGCGCGCGCACCAAGGTTATTCTGATTTCATTCAAAGCCGGCAGCACGGGTTCGTCCATGTCTCACGTCTACCTGTTTCTTTATAACTCGCAACCTAAGGTCTCAATTTAACTTGCGCCAATAATGTTATTCTCTGCGATTTGTGAGTTTTTGCTTGTCTTTCTGAGCTCTAAACTGAACGCAAATGTAGATGGTGGAACCCAGCACTTGAGGTGAGGCTTTCTTCATCCCACGTTTTTCAAACACTCGCTCATCTGGTTGACTGGTAACGTAGGACCAAGCGTTCGATCGTTCGCACCGCGTCGGCCAGACGCGGCAGGTGAACATCTTCAAGCTCAAGATTGACAATACCGTGGAGGACCGAATTTTAACTGTAAGCATTCTCACTATTTATGCGTGTTCCTGATTTGATTTCGGTGTAGCTTCAGGACAAGAAGCGCGAGCTGGCGCGGGCTGCGCTGAGCGGCGACAAGATCAAGAACATGAAGCTCGGCATGGAGGATCTGTTGGCGCTGTTCAGGCCTGGTGGGCGGGACGACGACGACGACGACTGAGAAAACGACGACTGTGACGACGACTGAAACGCTGTATTTTGAGACTCTTTCTTGGAATTTTGCTATACGTTTAGACTACTACATTTTCCTAGAATATCTACGCATCATACAATGTACACACGCTTCACTGTATAATATCATGCTGATTCCATTACATTTCAAGAATGGTGGTAGTCGTAGGTGGAATACGGAGTCTCCGGCTGCTATCAAAGATATTGCACCGCCACACCAAAAAGTTTTGGCGCACCAGCAACACCACACCCAGTAAACCAATGGACAGCTTCGGATTGCCTCCCCGACGACAATGAACGGGGCATACCTGAAGACTTAGATTCCAACGAAGCTCCGTCGCCTTTGCGATGTATGTCGGCAATGGAGAGATACCCTTGATCTGAGGCTCTCTCTCCCTTGAGGCGGCCTCTTCGATTTTGCCGGAGGTGGCTTTCCCATCCACTCCCTGCTCGAAACCATTGGGGACTGGCTCAGCAGTGGCGGAAATCATATATTTCCTCGGAGACGGTCCGTCGGAATCGCCAAGACTGGCAAGTTCCCTTCCCCAGAAATTCCCCGTCTCCCCATCGGAACTCCCCGTTTCGTTCTGTGACGCACCAAGCTGCGGGACGTCTTCTTGTTTAATGCCCCAGATTGCACTTCCGTGGCACCGACTGACGGAATTCGAGATCCGTACGATAAAGGTTTCTCAGTGCCTCCAAATTTTGGGCGACGCCCCACCGCCCCAAACCTCGTAAACGCGCACTTCGGAATCGCGGACCCCGGCTCATCCCGACGGCCCAATCCTTACCAATGCCCCTGCCCACCCTTTCGTTCGTTGACGAAGAGGGCCCGACTTCGGATACATCCCCATTCCCAATCCTCTACCAATCCCATCCGGATGGTTTGAACGCCCCTGCTTCACCTTTCGTTCGTTGACGAGAAGGCCCAACTTCGGATACCCGTTCTTATCCTTCGTTTCCCGCTCCTCCTTCCGACTCCACACACTGCATTATCTCTGCCGCCAGCAACGACAGACGCCGTGATCGAGGTTTCGAAAACCGCACCTTCCGTCGTGGATCTAACACTTCGGCCCCCCTCGGGTTTATTACCATCCGCTCACATGACGACTTGGAAGCTCGAGTCATTCCTTCTGGTTTTTCCGAACGGCCGTGTCGGCGTCATTCTGCTGCTTGTGATTACGATGCTCTGCTGGAGATCGGAACTACACACGGCGGTCCTTCGAGTTGAAGCATGCATACACGAATCCATATGTGAAACGGCTATAGTATGCATCCCCAATTCAAGCGATTGAAAAAGGCGGGCATGCACTTGAGGTACACAGACACGGGGTGCCAGTTCCATGGCGATTCGTTATGCACAGAGTTTCTGGTCAGTCTTTATACCCGAACGCCTCGCGGCACACCATATCTTACAATGAAAATGGATTTGACACCCGTCTAACATCAGATGTCGAAAGTAATTCGATTAATGATATACTCAAGCAGCGAGCAGGAATATTAGGAATTTACGCAGGTTCAGCAAGCAGCTTCGCCGCAGCCTTGGCCAATTTGAAATCAACACCGTACATCCTCCAGCATGCGCGATGCCCAGATCAACCGCCTTATTTTGCGTCGGATCAAAACATCGGACGTCCCCTCGGGATCGTCCTGCGCATATATAACAAAACCGACTTCCCAGTGTGAGCTTGATGCTGCCCTCAAGACTCAGCTGGGGGTATATTCGCAGACGGCGGACGGTTATGGATCATGGCGAGAATGTTGTCGAGCACGATGTAACCCTGCAGCAGACCCGCGCGCCCCATCTTTGGGCCGCCGGTTTCGGCGACGTCACCAAGGGCAAAATGTGCGGACTTGTGCCCGAGACTTGCAGTGTTGGCTTCACGAGGATGCGCGACGTCTGCTTCGAGACAGAGTCGGGCAGCAGGGACGCGACAAAGGACGAGTTGGGTCTTTGGCCCGTACATGCGATCTAAAGATGATGTTGGGTGGAAGACTCTACAGCAACGCAGACTTACAACAAGGTCAAAGATCTCTTCGCGCCCATCGGAGAACGTCAGCGTCTTGTCTTTCAACAATGCCCTGTCCTTGGGCAACTGCGGTCGTTCATTGAGGAGGACGCGGATCTTGAGCTCGTCTCGAATGACAGGGAGGGTATAGTCGTGCAGGCGCTTGCCGAACGTGTTCAAGATTCGGTCACGCGAGTGAATGAGGGTCACGTCCTTCTCCGGGTAGAAGCCTTGATGTCGGTGACCAATTCGACGCCAACCGCGCCTGCACCCACGATGGCGATTCGTTGGCTGTCTTTGATGGTTTGCTGCACCGACTGAAGTTCTTTACAGGCGGGGCGGAATCTGTAGACGAAACCTGGACAGGGAGCGGCTGCGAGGAACCTGTGGCGATGGCCAAATACTGATAGTCCACCTCGCGGCCGGAAGCAAGGAGAACGTGAGTGTCGGTCAAGCCAACGACCGTGTCCTGTATGCGAGTGACGAGACCCGCAGGCGCGCCCTTTGCGACCCCGTCGTACGGGATGAAAGCGGTGTGCTCGTAGCCCGTGATGACGGAAAATCGAGGGAAGGTGAACGAATAGTTCAAATGGGAGTTCTTCTCGATGAAGATGACTTTGAAGCCAGTTGGCACGGTAGCAGCCAAACTCTTGACAATTCGATGCCGGCGAAGGAGCCCCCGATGACCACAACATTTTTAGCGTCGGGAGTCAATTTGTATGTCCACCGCTGGAGAACGCTGAGTACGCAGGTAGACAAGTCTGCGAAGAAATGGTCCAACAAAGCGGAAAACCATCCGAATGAACTTGAGGTGCTCCCCCATCGTGGCTGAAAGATAGATACCACGCATTGTATGCCACTCGCTCTTATACGCGTCGAACGGCTTCGGTTAGAGTTCAATCGGCACGATGACCCAATTCCGATAAGATAAAGGACAATCTGATAAGATGATATTGGTCACATCGGCCGACTCGGTCAATTGGGCTTGTGTGCGTGCCGATAACGATATTAAGTGGACATGCCACACGCCCCTCCCAAGTCTCACTTAGGGTTGCTTTTCATATTCAAAGGTCCAAATTATCGAAATAAATGGAGGAATTGTATTTGTCGCTGTATGCCAACAATCTAATCTGGTCGTGCACCGCCACATCGGAACTTTGAGTTCAACGGCCACGTCGTCTTGCCCGTCTCGGGCGCCCTTCAATTGGCTTTTCCCGCAACTAGCGACCGAATACGGAACTCTTTCATTTCATCGGATTCACTTTTCAACTATCTGGGAATGAAATTACAGAACGGAGTGGCTCCAAAACGTTTGGCACAAGCTGGCTGCCTTCAAAGCGCAGATTCATCAAAGCAGTTCAAAGCGTTGTCCCAGCGCGATCATGTGACCCAATTCTGGACTATTTATTCAGAGTCGCTTTGTGCCCTGCATCGCTTGCTTTCTTGTCTCTTACTTCTATCTTTCTTGCCACTCCTATGAACTCTCTTATGCCACCCAAACATAAATGGCCGGCCCTCAAGCCACTCAGCGACCAACCCAGGTGGTCGGCCCTCGGACCGCTAGACTCTGTGACCGTGGCCAACACCCGCGACGCGTTCGACCTGAGAACTGAACTCGTTAAATCTGTTTCATGGAAGCGGTGTTTGAAGTGGCAGGAACGTGCACATTGGGCCCTTCATCACCCAGAAGCTGCGACGGCGTCCGATCCAAATCGCCGAGCATACTTCCGGCTCTTCACCAAGTTCTCGAGGTTAAGGAGAGATCATCGCGTTTACGGCGTCGGTCAAACCATCACACGTTTCCAGCTCATAGAGGTGTGTACCATATGAAATACCCTGTGCCACCCACCTCATCCGTGTTCAGCTTCAGCAATGGGTGTCCAGATATGACGGAGCGAACGCGCCGCTTCTCGTCATTGAGACCGACTCTATGTTGACCAATTCTCTCGTTCCGTCGAATGCGCTGGCTGTTGGCATAGATGGCCACTTCTATCTCGATCTCTCTGCAAAGACCTTTATTTCCGACGATTTTTTGCTGGACGTTATCCGGGGAATATGCGGCCCTCATGTCAATCTATTTGGCAACAGAAAGCGCGTTTTTGTCGAGAGATTGCTTCTGGGACATGAGGATAACTGCTTCGAGTATCTCGGAGAGTTTGAGGTCGACGTCAAAAACCCACTGGCCGGAAAACGGTTTTGGCAGCATTTAATTTCCGATGAGGTTTGCCAGTCCGCTATCCTCCCACCAGATCTACTAAGCCTTTCGAAATAGTTGAAAGGCCGCCTCCTCTTGCACTACCAATCGACACTTGGGGAGATATATGGCCAGTTTATCAACAAGCGCTTTTGTGTCGACTCGGAAGTACGGTGCTTCTTCAACAACGGGGACTTCGCTCCTTGTGTCAGCCTTACGCCCTATGAAACAGAGTGCTTCTATATTGCGATGCCACTACACGGTGGCTTTCCAGACTCTGATCCAGATCCTGGCTCTGACTCTGACTATGATTCTGTCGACTATGATTCTGATGTTCCCGATTCTGAGTTTGCGGATGATATTTTTTCTTCTCCTATCACAGTTTCCTCAGCTGACGACTTTTCAGATAATGAGATGCCACTATACGACGGCATTCCGGACTTGGATCTAGATTCTCACTCTTCCGAGTCCGATGAAAGTCTTCTCTTTCTCCGGCCAACCAATATTCAAACATTGTGCTGGCAGGCATGGATCTAGATTCTGACGACTCCGACTCTGAGGTCGGGTCTGCGGATGAAAGTCCTTCTCCTTCTTATACCAACAAAGCAATCTTCGGATAACTGAATCCGTTTCTCTCTTATGCTTGTGCATGCTATTTGTTTTTCTACGGACTTTTCAAACCACGGGCACTCATACCATCCACGCATTTTATATCCACATGTTTGTATTGTTATTTAATTATGTAGACGCTCAAATGTATTTCTCGCGCGAATTTTTAATTTGCACGCTGCACAAACGTGGCTTACCAAATAAGGGAAGGGCAGCGCCTCTCTTCGGACGACCTTGACGCCAACTTGTAAACGACCTTGAACGATGTCTCTTCTTCTTGCACCAATAATACAAGTATTCAATTACACCCTCCAACCCATAGCTCCCTTCACCTGGTTCAACCTTTCCATCAGCACCATTGACGCCGTCGCCGCCTTTCGGCTCTGTATCGTGCTCAGGCAAATTAAAGAGTCCCTGTATCGTGCACATGTTTCGAAGAATGGTGTCCAGACTGTAGCGCCAAAGGCTTTTGCTCGGGATATATCGACCACTCTGACCGTCGTGTATGGTGGCGAGGCAGGTTTTTTTTGTAGGCGTTATCGCGCGCGCGCTAACATTCCCGTGGTGGCAGGTGATGACTGGTGCGTAGCGTCGACTCACAGACTCCATTCTATGCTTATAGTGGCAGCCCCACTATTGGGCATCCCACCGTCTTTCATGGTCTCCGGTAGTCTCTCTTGAGACGCTTTATCGTTCTTAATTTGATAAAGGTCTCTGGCGTGATCCCCGTCTTCTACACCGTCGTCCAAGCAATTGTAGAAATGCTCCCAGCTGTGCCGGAAATGTCGATCCACACAGAACTCCCGCTGTCGTTCGTAGACGGATTCACCCGTGCTATGCTCCTGTGCAACCTTATTCCCCCCGCCGTCACCGCCAACGCGTCTCCCGTCATCGCCGCATCACCATGGACGCTCCTC
Organism: Mycena galopus ATCC 62051; assembly: GCA_014925785.1. NCBI lineage: Eukaryota > Fungi > Basidiomycota > Agaricomycetes > Agaricales > Mycenaceae > Mycena > Mycena galopus. The sequence goes on from WIQG01000024.1 coordinate 952,872, forward strand.
CTCACGTCTTTCGTACGTTTCACGTTTCTTATGCCCCTCACAAGTATCGACACTACATCTCCAGGCGACCGCCAATGGTGGCTTCTTCCTCACCAACCTCCTCTCCTTCCTCAACCCGACGCCCATCGCAGTCCAGACGCCACCTGAGCTCGAGCCATACGGATGGACCGCAACAGACCTCTGGTGTGCGCCGCTCGTCACGGGCATCTACGCCCTCCTCACGCATGCTCAGCCTTTCTGGGCTGATCTCCATACCGTCCTCTCCGGTATACTCGGCGGCGGTGCGGCCACAAAGAGCGGCACCGTGGAGGCGCTTGACACGGATTCGGCGCGTGCGGTGTGCGTCGTGATCCTCACAACGCTCTTCGTTACCCGTACAGTGAAGAACTTTGCCCCCGAGGTGTGGAAGGGCGCAGTGGGCCCAGTGAAGCGGACGGGTTCGTGTTCATTTTGCTCGTTGGCTTCCCGCTGATTGACTTGTTTGACCCCTCAGGCGAGAAGCTCAAGGCGCAGTAGAGGTATCGAACGTAGACGTCCCGTTTTTACATGCTTCAACGTAGAGCGTAGAGACCTACTCGTTGGTCTACAAAGTTTAAGCGGATCCAAATTTCATCTGATTTTTTTAGCGCGAGGAACGGCGTCGACACCATGCATTGCCATCTCTCACATGTCTCCCAAAGAACTCAATTCCTTGCGTCCCAGACGACTGTGCCATCTCAAAAAGCTTAAGGCAGCTTCCTCGTTCTTCCTTCACATATACCTCTCCCGACATCGTATTTCTCTTCACATGGATACTCGGCTGGCTATGAATGGCAAGAGACGAATGTAGTGAGAAAGCCGTTTTTTCGGTGCTCCTGTGCTATCACAAGTATTTGATATTACTTGAATTGTACACATAAGTTTCTCATTCTGCTTCGAAGTCCCTCACGAGGCGGCAGCCAATGAATTTTGGACCAGCCATTGTCAATCCTAACCCATCGTTGCGCGTCCGCCCGTTAGCGGGCTTCTCGACCGGATTCTCGTCGTCGTCGTCTGAGTTTCCTCCTACGCGATATTGTCCGTACTTCTCGGGATCGGTGTGCTTCAAGCTCGCTTTGTAAGGTTCGACGTTCGTGAATTCGGGTACATATATTCTTTTGGTTTCAAAAGACCCCAATATTTGTTGAATAGTGGAAATATCTAGGACTGGAATCAGTTTTTGCAACTCTTGCGAGGATAATTAATAGACAGGTTGCGCACGAGCCACTGGAGCCACCTGGTGGCTGCCCTCGGGGCCTACGCAAAATAACAGGCGAGTGGCTCGAAATAGCCACCAACGAGCGATTTTGGCGGTGAAGCCACCGGTTTGGGCACGGCAAAAATGCCACCAGGTGGCTCCGGTGGTTCCTGCCAACCTGTCTAATGATGACGCACCGAGCTCGAATGTCTTCTGCTTGGTTTGAGCCAACAGGCGAGTGATGGTATCCATTCGCATCTCAGTTTTAGCATCACTCTTCTTTAGCTCTGCGATGAGTTTAAACCGGAAATACATGGTTTCAAACTGATGGCCCGACTCGCCCCCTCCATCTTTGTCGTCCCCAGCAATGCCGCCAGGCAGCAACAGCGTTTTGATTTGTGGGAACAGGTGCTTAAGGATAGCGTGTACCAGCTCGTGGCTGAAAGAGATTTGCCATAGCAAGCGGTGGTATAGATTGATTGGTTCATGAGGATCCTTTGGAAATTTTTAAAACATGGAATACAGGGTAAAAATTGTGCTCACCAGCCGGAGTCTAATTGCCAGATCGACGGGCAAAAAATTTCATTTCTATCGGTGCTTTTGTTGACTATCCCCCAACACATTGATTTCTTGGGCAAATCTCTTTCAAGATCCTTTGGAACTGTTAGTATCAAGTTCGGCGGCGACTCTGCGAGGTAGTCCAAGATTTGTTCGTCGGAGGGTGGAACATCTCCCCAGCGCTTTTCAAATGTAGCGGCAGCGGGGGGATTCAAGGCCTGAAGCATGATCGCCATGCCGAGGATTGGTGCTCGTGCCTTGGGCGTAGAGAGGAAGTGTCCGAGGACAGTTCTAGCGCAGGCAAACAGGCCGCCGTATGCATGCTCACTGGGGTCGATCTTGCGCCGAGAGCCGACGGAGTCTATGGTTCCTTCGGGTTGTTCGAATACGTCGAATTTTGGGAGTGCCGGAGGGAATGAAATCGATTCGACCATATCGATTCTACAGTATATGGGGATTGAGGTGGGACATATAAATCAGCAAAACAGATAATTGGCAGAACAGAGCCGCCGGCGGGAGCGTCTGTGCAGCACGGTTTCCTCGCCGCATGTGGCCGCAATGCGGCAACCTTGCGCGGTTGGCGACGGAAGGCAGAACTCACCGTGTAGCGACTGACAGTAGTAAAACAAGAGGAGTACAGCGAAAGAGGACGCGGGCCCCTATTTCTGACTTGAAGTAAAATCAAGCGGATCACCGAGTGACACTCAGAGCAATTAAACTCACCTGACCAGTTCTTGCTATCACTTAAAGTCCAGGTGACGGCGTAGACTGCCCAATCCAGCTTTTCTTGCCTATTACATGAATGCAGTCCGAGGAATGCGGCCGGTGGCTGTGTTGCAACAGACGGAATCATTCGTTTTCGATCGGGCGCTTCGTTTCTGCTCATTCAACCCTCAGTCAAAATTCCCTCTTTCCTGCTATGCTTGATTTGCATGCCACTCCGCTCTTCACTGTCCCTCACAAGTCCCTTCAACTTGAAGAGACTGTACCATCCCAAAAAGGCAACTTATCGTTTTGGCTCAGTTTTGATCCATTCTTCCTCTCCCTTCACCCACACCTTTCTCTCTACATACATCTCTCCAGATACAGTATTCGGCGGCGCTATGGCCGAGTGGTTAAGGCGACAGATTCGAATTACTGCTTATCTGTTTCGGTTTCCGAGCGCAGGTTCAAGTCCTGCTGGCGTCGTTTCTTTTTGTCATTTTCTGCTTTCGCTCTTTTTGCGCTATTTCCCGTGTCCCTAGTCGCAAAGTGAAGTATTTCCTTGTTAACGATGTAAAGGGATTCCGTCTCATAACAATTAGATCATAAACATATACATGCGTTACAAGTCGTTAAATCGTTCGGTATATCAAGTAGGTTCAAGTGGATAGTGGTATATTTTCCGCACCAACTGCCAAAGTTTCTCCACACCCCATAGGAGTTTTTCTACCGCCATGTCCATGTCTACCTCGGGCCAAGTCACATTAGGCCAAGTCAAGTTAAACGTGAGAGGCTTGAAAACGGCAACCGACGTAGACGGCTCGGCGGTCAAGGTCGGGATGACCCTCGGCGTGTCCACAACAGACGGCACCGTTGCGGACGTCAACACAACCGAAGAAATGGTGCTGCTAGTCGGAATCGGCTCTGGAGGTTTCGAAGCAGAGGACTCCGGCTGGGCGTCGCTGAACCACTGCCACTGAGCAGTAGTGGTGATGGTGATGGGGTCCGGTGCGTCGTGCCATCCCTGGTCCATAGCGAGCGAATTCGATAGTTGCGATAGTTGCGAGACTGCCGAATTCAGTCGGACGAGATAAACGGATCCGAGGATGAGGATCGCGAGTAATATCGCCAGCTGGCCGAAGCTGCTGCTTGATGTGAGGGAGAAGAGGTGCAGGTTGTAGTGGCCGCGGCGATCCAGCCGGATGTCCAAAGAGATGTTGGGATAGAAAAATGGCTGTAGAGAATAATGAAGCAGACGCCGTCCAGATTGTATGGATTGGTGATGTGAAAAATTGGATCGTAGGGACGAAATTTCGAGACCTGGAATCCGGGTTAGACTGCGAAAGTAAGCAGACAGGAGCCGACTTGCCTTGAATACCATCAATATTAACCTCCAGCCTCCCCACGGGTATCCCGAACGATGGCAGGTATATATCGAACTGTGTCAAGTCCCTCGCCTTCATTTTCCCCTTCTTATCATTCGCTAACTGTGGGTCAAGATCCTTGACCACATAGTCGACGACAACACGGCCGCCACCAGCTGCCCCAACCCGTAGCTTCACCCAACTCACCCACTCCTGCCCACTCATCTGCTCAAAGGGCAGCCCCACACCCGGCTCCTCCTGCTTCACAGCCACGCTCGTCTCGTACAGCACCGGCACGTCGTCGACACTGACGCTCACAATATCCACCTTCGGCGGACCCCCGCCCGCTGACCCCGAGCCACTCGCACCACCGCCGTGTTTCGCCAGCCCAAACTCGAGCCAGTCAGACTCGGCATCCACAGGCGCCGCAAGCACAACTCGGACCGCATACGCGCTGGGCACCGCCGCAAGCCGGCTCGCCGTCTCGTCGGGCATGACGACGAGCGGCGTGATGGTCGCGACCACGCTTGGGATCATCAGCGCGCCGTCGCGCTTCGGCCGTGCGGGCACCATTCCCAGGAGCGACATCGCGCGCGTGGGCCCGGACGACGCGCCCACCAGTGACGGTACGCGGTCGCGCGACGCCAGCCCGCTGTTCGGCGTCCGGGGCCGGCTCGGCGGGTGTAGCTTCCCATTCGCACCCACCACTACGCCATTCGCCGACGATGACGACGAAGCTCCAAAGACGACGACAGGCCGGACGGCAATCCGCGCGCGCTCGGCGCACTTTGTGTATTCGCCCCGGTGCAGACTAGTCTTGGTCGGCGCGGGCGTGCGTTGGTGTTCGCCATCGCGGCTGTGTGCGGCAGGCTGACTGACCTCGACGGTGCACGGCGGCGTGTCGGCACTGGCAACGTCGTTCCGCACGAGCAACGAGACGGTCTCATTGTCCGCCGCCAACACGGTAAAGCGCGGGACGACGATCGACTCGGGGTCGATCAGCGGCGTCGAACCCGGCGTGTTGTCGTCGAGCTCTCCACGCACCGGGGAGGAGGCGCGTGATGTTGAGGGTGCAGGGGTGGGAAGGCGGGGGCGGGGCGTGATTAGGACTTCCCCTTGATCCAGAATGGGAAAGTGTTTTTGGATGCGGGAAGGCTGAGCTCGTTCATGTTGACATGAATGGTGACGGGTACACCAGGCGGCCGCGGCGACGGGTCTATCGAGTGCGTTGAGGACGAGGGGAGGGAGCCCACGGACGACTCGATCGAGGTGGTCTGCGTAGAAACGGAGGAGGACGATGGGGCCGAGCCCTCAAAAGAGTACTCCGGTACATTGTGCGCCGGGAGAGGTCCCCGAAGGAGAGAGGACGACGACGAAACCGAGCTCTGCCGAGATAGGTTTCGTTCGGCCGTGAGGAAAATCTGGGGCCCGCCGTTTGAATAGCTTGAATCCAGTGAATCATGCCGCGACGGCCCATCGGGTTTCAGTGACGCGCCAACGTCGAATCCCATATACCCAGCGCCGCCCCGACCTCCCAGTCGTTCAGCCTTCCGGGCACCCATGATATATCTGAGCCCTTAGCCTCCAGACTCACGTCCATCCCCAGCATCGTGGCAACACCAGAATACCACACTCCCTTGCACGTCCCCTTGTACTCGACACTCATCACGATCCCTTCCCGTTTGTGCTCCGGATCCCACATCTTGCCTAGCACGGCGCACGTCATGTCCCCCTTAACGTCCTTCACCCCCACGCGCCGACGCCCGTCCCCACCGCCGACAACTTTGATCGGTTTCGCCCAGCGCACGCGAATGCGCTCCGCGCTGGGGAACGTTCCCTGGATGCCACACCCGTCGGAGAAGCCCGTCGTAGACGAGTCGCTGGACTCGTCGTCTGCGATATTGCCGTACGAATACGTGCCGGAGCGCGACTGGCGCGAAGAGGTCGCACGCGTGACGTGCGGGTCAGACGTGAGGTCCCATGAGCCGCCGTCATCGTCCGCGGACGAGAGCGACGCGAACGAGGTGGACATGGCTGAGGGCGGGAAGATGCGCAGCCGGATGTTGTTGTGCAGGCACCGCGGGGTCGGGATGGAGACCTATCGTGCGAATCAGCATGCACCGAGTAAATGGAATGACTGGACACACCAAATACGGCGACCGTGGCGGGCGAGAGGCGTAAGGGACGAACATGTCGATGGCGGCCATGAACTGCACGGTGTTGCGTTCAATGATTGACGAGTGCCGCAGGCTTCCGGAGGAGCGGGAATACGCTTCGCTGTCCTGATACCGTGTCGGAAACACTTTGGGTAGGACATACGAGATGTGGTAGTTGCTAATGAGGATATGGCCCGTGTATTTGGTGTCTACGGGTGGTGTGGCAGCTCTGTTCGAGGCGGACGACCCGTTGGACTTTGTGGATCGGACAGAACCGGCGACAGAGGCGCTTGTGGCGGGCGGCGAGAGACCGAAAGCGGCGTGATACGCCTCTGAAGAGCGGCTGGGAACTGTTTAGAGATGAGTATCAATGTGGCGACGGTGATGTCGCGCAACTCACGGTTGAGTGCCCGTGCCGCATGGTGAAGAAGTGGACACAAGTCCGACGAAAAGTCGTACGGGACGGAATTATTGTCTAGTGGATGAACTTGCGAGGACAAGATTTTGACACTCTCCTCTACATTGCAATTAGCGTCTGTTGGAGTGCTTTACCGCAGAGACTCACCAGGAAACAGCGGAATGGTCGATCCTGGGGTAACGCCGTCTATTGGGACGGAAATCTGTCGCCAAAATTAATAAGAGGCGGTCCAGCCAAAAACCACCACGTACTTTGAGATACATTTTGATCCCAGCACCATCCTGTCCCGTTCTCGCCTTGCCTTCTATCGCTACACGCGTGACCACATTGAGCTTTTGGGTCTGCGAGCTCGGAGTGACTGTCGGAGAGTACGCAGTGCCTGACGACGGGGTATTGAAAACACTAGAGAGCCGTGGGCGGAGGGGGGTTGTCGTAGCGCCATTAATGTTCGTCGGGGGACTGTTGGGTCTGCTGTGCCTCTGCGAGGTGGGGATAGGCATGCCACCAGTGTCACTAGCTGACTTGTAGTACAGGAGGCTCCAGAGTATTGCACGCGTCAGGCGCGTCGAGAAACCAAAGTAAAGTACAATGTACAAGGTCTAGTGTGTTGGGTCGCGATTCCGTGGTATATGGCAGCAGAGGTACACTTTCAAGAAGAAATGGCGAAGCAGTCTTTTTTGTTCCCGTAGAGCCTCGGAACCGCACGTGCACCGACTACCATAACGAGACTGCAACCATAACGTCCCAAAAAGGATTTTTTGGCGTTTAGAGGGCGGAGACTGCGTACACAGCCTCGAGCACCGGATCTACTTGTATTTCGACTCTGTTAAGGAAGGGGGGCTCAATTCTGGTCAAACGTCATTGGGGAATGGACGGCCAGTGGAGAGCAGTGGACTCGGAGGGGACGATGACCACCGTCATTAGCCAAGATGTTGTTCCGGCAAGCGCAACCGCTCTTTTTCGCGTTTCTCTTCTTGCCGTGCTCTTCCGACGTCTCCCGAGCTCCAAGGAAGTGACTCAGAGCAACTGCTTTGACAATGATTGAGGCCGACGCACATGCGACCCCAAAGCGCGAGTCATCTGTCTCTGCATATAGCTCAGAATATGGAATAGAAAGATGACGCGGATGAGCGCAAGGTGAGTCGCGGGCACCGCGGCCGACCCCAAGCTCGCCCTCGCCGAGAGACCAGGGCAACCGGTACACTGATATGTGCATTCTGTATTGAGAAAGATCAAACACCTAGGCGCAGCGCGGGAGTGCTCCGCCATTTACCCAAGGCTGGGCGACGGTTTAGAGACTTGAGGCCAGTCGGATATCCCTTGTTTGGCATACAAGAACAATATATAGCTTCGTGGCCATGTGTTCTGACCTGGTTTACCCACTGCGGTCAGGGACTAGTCTCTCAGCAGACTCGGAGTTGAAACTTCTTTTTGTGGATATTGTCTGTATTGGGGAGACGAAACATTCAACAAAAAATTATAACGGTTCGGGTCGCAGCAGGGAGTGATAGTGCGACCAACGCTCATCACTGGCAGGAGCGAAGATAAGATTGATTTATATCGCCGCGATGCAGATTCGAGTTATTGCTGGAGCTTTGGACATCAGCGATATCAGGATCGGGATACTTGTTGACTTGATAATATTAGAGAACTCAAAGTTGACAGTAACTTCTTTCTCCATTGGTACTGCCACACGTACCTGAAGTATCTCAGAGTCGCAGTAACCGTGCCGCCGGCAGCCCGTCAGGTTGACAGAACTGACTGAAAGAATTAACGGACGACTCGGACTCCGATCAGTTCAACCAAAGATAAAAATACAGACTCAACCCCCTGGCGCCGGGCGGCCGTTTTTCACATACAAGCCTTGTACACGCCGCAATGTAAATTGGAGCAGATACGGGCCGCGGTAGAGTCCAAGTAGAGTCCTAATATTACTTTGTTCGTCTCTTGATTCATCCTCTTTGCAGCGTGAAAATGAGCGGGACCGCGGCGTGTGTAAAGCACCCTCTGAACTTGTGCATGGGCTGACATGGGAACCACAGAACAATGAATGGAAGGGAAAGAGAGGATCAATGCCGCATGCGTTTACCATAGTCACTGGCGCACCGCCGCTGATCGGGAAACACGAGCCTCTTCTCACAACTCTCACCCGCAATTTTCACTGGAACTCAACTCTCGGCAAGTCTTGTATTTACTCCAAGCTCAACTCACAGAAATTGTGTTCTTGCCTGTGTGACTTCAAATCTACGTAACTTTCAGGCGGCCCGCTTTCCAAGTTGTTGATTCAACCTTGATTCTTGAACCGAGTTCTGGCCTCAGATCTGATGAGCTATGTGCTATTCTCATGGGTTATATCCTGGCTTTGTTCCAGTGATAACAGCATTTCACCATGAGTCGATCCCTGCATGGGCTTCGCCAAGATTTATCAACCAACGATTAAGGAACATCTTCGCAAAAACACAGGTTCTGACCTCCCTCCAGGCCGTCTGCCTCCTCAGACTCGATGTCTACTCAGACCTCCTCGACGTCAAAATACCTAGACGTGGACATCGAGAAGGTTCTCCCAGACGCGCCGTTCAATCTCACGCCGCTCCGGAAGCACCAGTCCTCCCCGTTCCTCAACAAGTCCCGGTCTTCCCCGTTCCTTAATAACCGATCCGCCTCTCCGTTTTTCGATAGGTCGCGCTGGAACACTAGAGAGCTGACGTTCGAGCAGCCCCCCGCCAAACCGTCTGAAGGAAAACTGCGATGGATTTTTCCGCTCCCCGCTCTTCTCATCGCGCTTCTAACGTTTCTAATGGCCACGGTTTTGTTGCTGTACCTCGTAGCAATCCGTCGAGTCCCCGATCCGGGGGGTTCAAACGCGTCTGCCCTATACGTTTCCGAGCTCGCGACTGATACCCTTGTCGGACTCACCATTTCCACTGTCGCTGTGAGTCGTATACGCATTTCTGTTCCGTTGGTGGTCTCACGAATCGCAGACACACATGGTTTCCATCAGCGTTCCGTTCCTTATTTATGTTGCAGCATACTGTGTAGCGGGAAAATGGCTCCAGGAGCAAGAGTTTCCGAGGCAAACACGTACCGCGCTACCCACCCCTCTCCAGTAAGCTTTTCTTTGCCCTGGTCGATTGCACCTGTGTCATGATCAATAGATATGCCTTCATGGTCAAGATGCTCACTTCCCCCAACATCACTTCGGTGTTTCAAGCAGGACGATACCTGAGGGAAGGGAGGCACACTATCCAGTTTCCGCGGGCCTTTCACCTCGCCCTCACGCTAACGACTCTGATTTTGGGACTGTCTTATTCGCTGATGTGTGTGAAATCGTTTCCTCTTCGAATGTGAGCTGAAGATTATTGCAGCCTTGCTGACATAGGGCTCCACGGAACATGCTCGCTGGTACAAGGAACCGTCGCGAGCATAGTTCCCAGCACCTCGGTCGGCCTCGCTTTCAACAACTCAGTGTGTACTACTTCAAATGCCTGCCTCAACGACACGGCGGGCTGGGCTTCCAAAGCGCCTTGGGTCACCCAAACTGGGCTCCGTATCGCGGCCAACGACACCGCTCCTTTCTCCGTGGCCACCCTCAACAACGCTTCCGACCTCGCAGTCGTCGTTCCCCCGTCGCCCGACCCCTCATTGATGTTGCAGACGCCGTCCTTCGGAGTGAGAGCGGAGTGTGTTAGCCTGACGCCGAATTGTACTGCGGCGTCGCAGCTACTGTGCCCCGGGTATCCGCAGCCTCCTCCGACTCCTCCGTTGGCCCAGGGTGGGAATACCACCAACACCACCTCGACGGCCAACAGCACCACCGTCCTCGTGCCGTCGCTGATAACAAACTTGGTGGCTGCAATAAAGGTCGCGAATCCTCAGGCTCTGCGCGTGCAACTGCAGTGGAGCCCAAATGCGATGAAGCAGCCGGCGAATCCGACTGCGATTCAGACGAGCACCGGCGACATCCTTTCTTGGGCGTTGTGCGATTTGGCGTTCTATAATCTCACACTCCAACACCAAGATGGAGACTACAGCGTCATCGGGGACCCTGTACTTGTCGACACAGATTTTGCAACGATCATGCAAGGTGGCCTCCTCTCACAGAACGGCAATCTCCAACTGCTTTCCAATCTCCAGGTTAGTTTTTCCCCCTTTGCATGCCGCACGCATCTGATCCCAATATCAGGCTACGATGCTGGCTCAACCGAACGTTTCCAGCGCGGTTGCCGCGATGAACCAGGAGCTCAGTCGTCTCAGCCTCGCGCTCTTCGCGGGGATGCTCCAACCTTCCACGGTAGCCGCCCAGAGCATCTCACAACAATCCGTGCTCTACGGACGATACCCCCTCCCGCCCGTCATCGTCTACCTCTTCCTCCTCTACGCCTACGCGGTCACCGCCGGCGGCATATACACGTGGGCCGCCCGGATTCGCACATCGCTCTTCCGGGCGCCGGGCTACAAGACCACGAGCGCGGTGCAACTCGCGCAACTGCGCCTTACGGACCCCCTCGCGCTCGTTGCGGCGCTGTACCCTTCGTATCCCGATGCGTGCGAGCCGGACAATGCGCAGGATTTGTTCCTCGAAGACGACACAACGCCGCGCCTCGCGATGGGCAAGGAGGGCGATGAGTTCACTTCGCCCGGTTTGCCCTTTTCGCGGCCTGTGTTTGGGGTGTACAAGCGTCCGGTGCCGAGGTAGAACGACGGACTATTGATTTCATGATCACCAACACTCGTTTGTATTTTTGACAGCTTGTATTTTCTTGCTCCACGGAATAGCGGAATAGGATATTTTTTGTCGAGTTCCCGATGCAGGCGCAGGGACAGCATTCCTGGCGGATTTTGAGGATATCGAACCCGAACATAGATCAGTCATACATAGTCGGAAAGCCCTCTATTATTTCGCAGCGTGTGGCATCGGTTTGAATATACATGGCCAGCCGTGTACGGGCAACTATTCGACCAAAGAGGGACTCGTTCGGTGCATTTTTAGACCTGTTTTTCTTCCGCTTCCCGTAGCTGAGAGATGATTCTTGTTCCCGGTATGCGAGCAGAGTTAAACGACCGATCGCAGTCTGCGTACGCGATACCCGCGCCAAAACCGGTAGAGAGCGCAATTGGCCATGTGCGGCCTGAGGAAAAACGAGTTACAGCGGGTCGCACGAGCAGCAGCAAGAATAACCACGAACGTCTGAATAGTACGACGGAGAGGACGACCCCTGCGCTGAAGCCTACACCACTATCTCGGGATCATCAGACGCTCGTTCCGGTAACAAATGCGAGAGAATCCTACGCTTTGACCAGGAAATCGGCCACTAACAATTCCGTGTCAGTTCACCGGGTGTATTCGGGGTGAATATTCTACGCACAACAGCGGTCATACTGGACATGAAAATAAGGATTGAGATAGAACGGAGGGTGTAATACCGTACCTTTTGTCCGAGAAGGTCTTCACTCGAGGAAGGTTTCGGCGTCGACATGACGGCTCAAAGTGGAAGGAAGTGTGGCTGTGCTCTAAACCCTAACCTCTCGGTCACCTCAATAAGGCAGTCAAACATCTCTTCCAGCCATGGTTTGGCCATGGTTCTTTCCTCGTCGCAAGTACACTGCCGTTGGAATTATTTTCGGTGGCCTACTGGAACCCCACGGACTGGTTCAATGCTCGCCGCTGTCCTTGGGCGCTTGTACGGTGCATGTGGAGCTGTGTGACTGCAAATGACAACATTCGAACTTGACCTCATACCTTCACCATGGACGTATTGCACAATCTCAAGCAGCAAGATGAACCAGCTGCCTCAGAAATACCTGTGGCTGTAGGTCAGAGTGGAATCCTTGGAATCGGCCTTGTACACAAGAATCCTGCGGTTGTGCCTCCCCCTCCACAATCTGAAGGCTTTCTTGAGAAACTGGGGCTCGAGAATCATGACACTCGTCCTACGGTCGTAGCCCAAACTATGCCCCCACAGGAGAGCGTGCGTGAAAAACTGGGGCTAGAGCATCGCCCGGCCCCTCCGCCTCCACCTATGTTACTACCTCACGAAGGGGCTTTCGGGAAACTCGGGCTGGAGAACCACGTAGCTCCTGTACCAGAGCTAGTTCCCAAACAAGAGAGTCTCCTTGAGGAAATCGGCACAGAGCGTAACCATCATACTTCCCGGCCCCCCGCACCACCGGCGCCTCCAAAACACCAGGGTGTTCTGGAGGAACTACTAGATCAGCACGCCGCTCCACTCCCTCCCCCAGATCCTGCAGCCCCTAAACACGAGGGGATCCTCGAGAAACTCGGGCTCGAGGACGAGCACGATGCGCCACCCCCGCTCATTCCTCCGAAACACCAGGACATGCTCGAAAAGATGCGGCACGAGCACGAGCAGCCACGGCACCCGCACGAAAGTGCTAATCTTCTTGAGAACCTAAGGGCGGGCTGGGTTACGCCGCCCCCTCCCCCGCCGTTGCACGAGCAGAAGATTGGGCTCGTCCTACCGCCACCGCCTCTGGCCCCTAAGCCTGCTGGTATCTTGGGCCACCACCCGACAACGGCGTCCCACCGCCGCCCACAGAGCGCCTGACGGACAGGATCAGCGCGCTTGGGCAAGGGGTCTTGGCTGGCAGGGCGCCGCCGCCTAAGGAACAGGAGCATGGGCTGGTGCATAAGCTGAGCGGGATTTTTCAACAAGAGGAGAAGAACAGTGGGGAGGACAAGAAAGAAGGCTTGTATATGACTTTCTCAACAAGTGCCGAGCTCATGCATGCTTCGTAACTTAGATGTCTTTGACAAAGGTACGTCGCGTGGCAGGACTAGGTTCGATTCTGTGTGCTTATTTTCCCTGAAGCGGCGGACTTTGTCCACGAGCACGTTCACAGCGATGAATATACATCTGAGAAGATCGCCGACGCGGTCAAACGGGAGTACCAGAAGGTGGAACATAGCCTGGAGAATTATTACGAATGAAGACAGATGGAAAGATGAATTACGGTCTATAGTCCCATTCTAATTAATACCACCTAATCTGACTTCGAGAGTTGGCTTGTGGTGTACGAGTAAGTGTTTGCTGCAGACGAGGAGTAGATTCTATCACATCCATCCTTCGGCAATGCCAAGATCGACCGCTTTATTCTGTCATCTGGCCTCCATAATTAATTCCTCCGCGTGTGGCGGTATGTGAATCTCTCCTCCCTGTCCCATCTCCATCATGTCTGCCTCCCCCTATAAATAACCGACGCAGTGGGATACGCCTCGGCTGATTGCTTTCGCTTTTGCCGCGTCAGCTCACAGAAGTTTATGCGCGAGGTAGTCAAGTAGGTGTGGGGAGGTCGTTGAACCTGTCGTGAATTCCTAGCTCTGCTGGGATGCCAGTCAGCGAACAACGTCCTCGAGTTTTATACGATTGTTGTGCATGGAAGGGACTAGTACGTGGCGTATTGCGAGGCGTCCGAGCCTACGATGAAATGATCAAACAATAGCAGGTTCAAGAGTAGAAAAACTAATCAAGAGAGAACGAACTCAGTGCCAAAATATATCACCACTCATGACACGATAGCGCCCTGCTCTCACCGTCCAATATCATGCCCTCTCTTCTCAATCGCTTCAGTTTCGGATCGCGCCATGTGGTGTGGTTAAACTCCCAATCGCCGTATCCATGGACCACTTTGAAGAACTCCAGCTGTGCGCTTCATCAGGTAGATGTTCCACAATTTTGGCGCTTCACAGAACGAAATTGGTATCTCGGCAAGGAATCGGGAGACAGAGAGTTGTTCGAGGAAAGGAAATTTGCCTGCTGCAGGAGTCGTAATGATTTCGATAGTTCGTCACCGAGGGAAAACTCAATTTTCCGCCACTGTTGAGCCAGACCGCCGATGATTTCAAGGAGGGAATGGATACGGTCATTGGCATCGAAGACTTCCAGCGAAAGCACCACGGGAGTCATTCCCGCTCTGGAAAGCCATCGCCGACAAAATTCGACATATTCTTTCCCCGAGTCGGAAACGGCCAAGTTCGGGTTGAGGGGAAGGGAGCCCAGAGACCTGGCGTTGTCAGAGCAATATCTCTCCATTGCCGACAAACAGCACAAAGAACGAGGGGGCTTCATTGGGATTCAATGGTAAGGGCAGTATGGATTCGAGTTCGTCGGCGGGGGCTTCGTCTGGGAGGCACTGGATGAACATCATGGACAAAAGTTCTGGCATCAATGCCAGCGCGTCGACTGACGCCAGCAAATCGGAGACATCCATCTCAGATGATGAGCGTGTACTGGTTTTGATACTGCGGTGCCCGGTTGGAAAGGGGACCGAGGGCGAAAGAAAGCGACATCACCGTTCGGTTTTACCAGTTCGAAGTTTTTCTGTGGCAGTGCAATATCTTTGATTGCAGCCAAATTAGGACGACGCCCCTGTAACCCCGTATCCTGTCCAAGTCAAAAGTCTTTTAAGGATTGGTACGACCTATAATAAAATTATCCTTTGCCTAATTAAATTCCTCTCTTTGAAGTTTCAATGTCCCTTTCCAACCTCGCCTTGTTAGTATTATTTAGTATTTACGCTGAACCTGAGGAACGCATCGAAAGTGTGCACATCCGGAGTACTTGACTCGGTCAGTGACATCAACCCAAAGAGAAGAACCTGCGCGTCTTGCCGCCGTCTTAAACCTCGCCCCAATCCTCTCTCACTCTTACCAAGTCCAACTATTTTCCATTTCTAGAAGCCTTTACAATGTGATTTTATCCATCCAACCATCCATTTAGTTACATTTGGGGTGACCGTTCGCAGACATTCAAGCGATGGTGGGTGCATGCCCAGCAACAGGGCTGGTGGGGTCTGAACCGTCAAGGCTCTTCTTGTAGCTGTGCCCAAACACGCGCATCCCCTCCTTCCTCGCCTTCTTGAGCACGCGCTCAAACGCGTCCATGCCCTTATCGAGGTCCTCCATCGGGGGCCCGAACGAGATACGGATAAGTGGTGGCACGGCGAGCTGAATAGGTTGCGGCGGTGCGACGGGTTGATGTCGAAGAAGATACCAGGGATGACGATGGTCTGCTCTTTGAGAAGCTCCTCGAAGAACGTGAGCCCGTTGTTCAGGGGCGCGGGCAGGCGCTCGAGATTGAGCCAGATGTAGAACGTCGCCTGGGGCGGGATGTCCACGTCCAGCTGCATGTTGTGCAGCCTCTTCAGCACATGGTCGCGCTTGGCCTTGAAGTGCCTCTGGAGGGCCTCCCTTTCAGTCTTGACGAACTCGGGATCGAGGAGCGGGAGGGCAGCGAGCTGCAGCCTATAAACATATGCTTGTCATTTGATTGCGAAATTTTTCTGCAGAGGATTTTTACGCACGGGTGGTTAGCTCCACCGTCCAAGAACGAACCTGAGGGAACGATTGAGAATCTAGAGGTGGAAATGCGAAAAAAAGGCTATACCTGATTGCGAGAGCGCAGTGACGAGATTCTTGGGGCCGATGACCCAGCATACACGCCAGCCGGGGAGACGCCAGTTCTGCACACCACGACGTCATGAATCGCCGAGTTAAAAAGATGAATCAAACCAACCTTGGTCAACCCGTCAATAATAATAACACTATCTGTGTTCACATCCTCAACGTATTTGGCCGACGAGATGGAGTTGCCGTATTCGCTCTCGTGTTCTGGGTAGATGTACCACGAATAGAACTGCAACAGATATCGTGATTCAGAGCGACCAATATCCATAGAAACGCGCGCACCTCATCGAGAATGACTGTGGTGCCTTCCCTGCCGAGCGCAACGAGGTTACTGAGTTCATTACCTCTATGGAGAATCAGCATCGAATACTAATAATAGTTTGAAACTGCCGCGCACCTGATGACCTGACCGGTCGGGTTGCGCGGGTTGGACGCGAGGATAACCTGGAGACCCTGATTCTGGATATCTTTCTGAAGAAAAAATGAGCTTTCATTCACATCAGAGGAAATAGCATGCGGGCAAATTACCTTGACCTGGTTGATATCGAGACGGTATTTCGTCTAAAACAAATGTGAGCACGCCAAACTCCAACAACCGTGTTGGGCGGCATACCTTGGAGTCGAGGCTGAAATCGAAGGTCAGCCGCGATTATCCGGGGATAATCAGGCAACTCACGCAGTGGGAACAGGCACGAGTCTCTTGAAAGAAGACAGCATCTGATCGTACGCTGTGTAGTCGGGTACTTGATATGACTAGCGACGCGTTAGTGCGAGAATCCATCATATCGTTGTCGGAAGTATTAGCGCACCGTATAGACGTCGCCGATGACAGCCGCAACACGGGAGAGGCCCGCGCGACCACCAGGCACGATACAAACGTTCTCGAAAGTGTACTGACTCTCCTTACCCTGGCGGTAGGTGACATTGTACAAGTTCGCGACAGCCTCGCGGAGAGCTGGATTATGGGAAAAATAAATGAAACAAAATAAAGCCATTGAGGGGGCAACCATTACCTTTCACACCAGTGGTGGGGGCATATTCGAGCGAGTCCGTGGGACGGGGATGGACGTAATGCGCGGGGCCGCGTTGGGGATCTCACCAACCTCTGGGGCACCTTGGCCAAGGTTAGACCACTGGTGGGACGCGGCGTAGCTGAAGCCGTTCGCCATCGCGCGATCAGAACAGTAGATGACACCCGTGCTGCCTGCAATAAATTCAGAAAAAATCGCCGCACAATCATGGGGCACTACGAACCAGGGTGCTCGATTCCAGGGACGGTCTCCTCATCCTACAAATTCAAGGGTTAGTTTATTCCTCGGCAACCTACGCATACATCGACATACAGGGTTGACGGTCTGCGGGAGCGAGGCCTTGACAGTGTGCCCGGCGGCCTGACGGAAAATCTGACGGGAAGCGCATCGTCAGAACCCCGTCGCAGGTCGCAACGCCCGCCGCCGCGATTTGTATCAGAAATACCTGGTGGGCCTCGGACTCGTGTTCGTGCTTGTAGTGCTTCATGGCGTCCATGACCTGCGTGGCGAGGTTAGCTATGGATCTACCGGAGGCCGCACGAGGGAGGTGGAAATGCATTGCAAGGGAATGAAACAACAGTGGGACTGACGATATCTCTGAACCTTTGAGAGGGAGTTCCTGCGCGTATTTAGCTGTTAGTCGGTCGGATCGATTGTATACCCACCGGGCCTTGAGCTGTGGGGTGTGTGTAGGGGTGTTAGATTGCGGGACATGCGTTTGCGCGTTTGCGGACTTTATATACTCAAGGTTTGGAAGAAGACAGTAACCTGATTCCGGCGTAAACGACGTACGGTCGCGTCACGGTGGGGTCGCGGTTATTTTGGGAAGGACTGAAATAGAAAATATTTGAATTTCTCTCTGAAATACATACGCACTACAGTGACGTAGTCTCGCAACCAAACTCTCTTCCTCACGTTGAGAAGACAGTCGTTCTCAAGACTACAACGCAGGGTCAAAGGGAGCATTTGGAGAAGGACCGAAATAGAAATTTGCATTTCTTCGAAAAATACATACTACAACGTAGGGTCAAAGGGAGCAAAGGCAACCTTGAATGCCTGAGCATCAGCTCGGTCCTCGTCCTCCGGCAGCGTACACGCCTTCCAATCCAGTCGCTCAGGCATGTTCAGCAGGGAAACAAGCACTTGTCTGAAAAGTTATGAATGACGTGACCACTCAGAATATCGCACAATGTTTACCTTCCAAACTGAATACCAAACGGAACGTGGTCCTTGATGAGATGCACCAGCTTCCTTCCATCGGGCAGATCGACCCGAAAGTAGCTTCCCCTGCCCCCTGCACACGCCTCGAGCGCCGCATCCGCATCCTCCTCAAAGTCAATCCCTGACATCCGGCCCTCAGCCAGAAACGCCTCCTCCACCTTGTCCTTTAGCTTGGCTGGAATCGGCACCGCCTGCACGTGTGCATGTCCCCCTTTAGCACTCAGCCTACCCACCTCAAAAGCGACGATCGCGCAGCCGTGCTTGGCGTACATCGCACGCAGCGCAGCCTTGTGTCTGCAAATCAATCAGTCGTCCATTCGTTCTGCTCGATGGACGCCTACTTTTCTGTCTCCTCGACGATGGGGCCCGCAAGATCGCCGGGGATCGTCGAGTACGTGGGATAGTGCGTAATGGGCACGATGAGGACGTGCCCGCCACCTGGCACCACAGAATCACCGCTCCCCTGCGCCTGCGACTGCGTGGGCACGATCTGCCCCTTCGGCAGCGTCACATAGCACTCCGCCCCAATGGCCACAATCAGATGTTTTCTGCGCCACGACCGAAGAGGTCAGGAAACAGCAGGCAGGCATACAGGCGGCAGGAAAACACACGCGAGATTGGGGTTTGATAGGCAGAACCAGCATTCGTCCGCTGTGGAGTGTAGTGAGATGAAGTCAGGTTTTCGGACACGAATACGATGACTGACGTGCGATCTCCTTCGGTGGCCCGCGGCCGCCCCCACGTCTCCCCTGCCCGCGGTGGTCTTCCCGCGACGGCCGCTGGCTCGACGCGGGGCAGTCATCGATAAAGTGCGCGCCCTCGCTCCCGCACGCTCGGCACATGTACCCCGGCTTGGGTTTCTTCCCGCCCGTATCACCCAGCGCGAATCGCGTGGGGCAATCGCGTACGAGATGCCCTGGCGTATCGCATATCTTGCACACGTACCCTTCTGGCGGCTTCGTCCGTTCGGGGCAGTCGTTAATGAAGTGCTGCCACAAGTTAAATTGTCAGCGACGAACACCATGAGAACCGCGAACTAACGTCGCCAGACTCGCATCTATGGCATTTATATCCAGGCGGCGGTTTCCCTGGATCCCCTTCGACTACGAATAATTTAGACAACGGGCAATAGATGGAGAAACCTACACACCGACACGAGTGCGTTTCTGCGGCTGCCGTACGTTGTTTCCAAAGATGAAGTTTTCCCCAGAGTCCGCAGTGCTCTCAAACGGCCGCTTCATCGGGCGCGCAAAGGAAGGGGCCTCCGTGAAGGGGTTTTTAGTTGCGTTCGTTGGCCGCGCAACAGGCGCCGCCGTGGGAGAATTCGGTGCAATAGAAAAGGCGTAGAACCAGCGCTGTTTTTTACCTGGCGTCGGTTCACCGCCGAAGGCGCCGAGGCTGACGAACCGCGAGACGCGGTCGCCCTCGTCACTCCATACAAACGGCTCGCGTTCCCAGAACATTGGTGGCTGCCCTCCCGAGGCGGCAAAGTGGTACCGCGGTTTGGTGCGCAGAATCGTGTCGTTTAACGGGGGCGCCGAGGCAAGTTCAGCGGGGAGGGGCGCAGAGGAGAAGTGGGTGATGGCGGAGGGCCAGACGTTGGTGATGAGGATGTCGATGAGCTGCGAAGAGGTGGAGGTAGACTGGATGTCGGCGAGGGATTTATAGTTTTGCTTTGATGTCGAGGTTGTGAGCGTGTTCGAAAGCAGACGTTCCATAGTGTGCGTAGAGAAATAAGGTGAAGCAAACCCAGGTGCTGCCTCTGCAGAGGTGTATATTTCGGGGTCATAGCGGCCTCCGAGACACGCTATTCGCAGACCATTCGCGGTGGTTATAATCCCAGACTTGTCTAACAAAACGCGTCGCAAATAAGCCCAAGAAAAGCCAACAGCACTTACTCATGAGAAATACATTCTTGCATAGTTCACCCCCAGTCTTTGCGAATTTTTGAATAACCGAGTCGGACAGAGGATTATCGCCTTGCATGATGTAGCATTCGATCGGCGCTAGAAACAACTCGAATACGGTCCAGCAGGATATTCAAAGGATAGCCCACCCTCAAGAGCGCCTTCTAGCAGCTGTTCGGTCTGTTCTTCCGCACTAGGGTCGCCCAGAGGCCCGAAAAAGTCGCCCGCGCATAGTACCAGATCGAATTTGCCGTGTTTCGCGTCAATTGCCTTGATTTTTGTGAACAGGTCACGTATAGAGCCAACCGCTGACCCCACGGTCAGGCTAAGAGGGTATAAGGCTGCATACTCGGTCAATTTGACGCGTTCTGAACTTACACCTTGACGGACATGGTGCAACAGTTATCGCCGAGTTTTCAATAAAGTTTCGACACCGGTATTTTGGGAAGCCCTTTGCCTGCCAGTTCTACTTTGCAGTAGACAGCAACCAAGACGAGAAAGTGCAAGGAGAGCAAGAAGAGAGTATGAGCGCGTTTATTATGATCGTGTTTCCTTTGGGGGCTATCGGAGTTTCAAAGACTTGGCTTGAACCAACCACCAGCTTCTGGCTTTCCGACGAGTGGAATCGACAAGGGCGGTGTGGCCGCAAGCTCGTCTACTAGAACACCTCCAGAGAGCTCTATCTTACTAGGACCGGTCACGAAATCTCCTTGGCCGTCACCGTGGACTTGGATACTCCATCCGTGCCAAAACTAGCCCAAGCATGTCGCTCCTTTCCGACAGACAGAAAGAGGACTTGTGGGCTCATTTTGCGCTGCTTTGAAGTATATTCTTACCTAGTTTCCAGACATAAATCTATGTTGGACTACCTCTATGCCAACAACTTCATTTCAGCTTTCAACGCGCTGAAACAAGATGCAGAGACAGAATACACGCCGGATCCGAAGGCAAAATATACAGGGCTCCTCGAGAAGAAATGGACCAGTGTAATCCGGTTACAGAAGAAAGTGCGTTGCCCGCCGTGATTTTAATAACTTAAGTTGCAACTGCGCATAGATTATGGACTTGGAAAACCGGAATTCAGCCCTGCAGGAAGAATTGTCGCAGGCGCCCGCAAAACGCGCTGCTTCGCAGTCGGACTGGGTCCCGCGCGCACCCGCAGCGCATGTCCTCACAGGACATCGATCGCCCATCACGCGGGTTGCGTTCCATCCGCAGTATTCGATACTCGCGTCCGCTAGCGAGGATGCGACCGTCAAGATTTGGGACTGGGAAACCGGGGAGTTTGAGCGCACCTTGAAGGGCCACACCAAAGCAATTATGGATGTGGATTTCGACCATAAGGGCCAGCTGCTCGGTGCGTCCGCTTTCCTTCAGAAATTACTCGACAGAGTAACCTTTCAAATAGTAACGTGCTCCACGGACCTGTTCATCAAGATCTGGGACACTCAGAACGAATGGAAGAACACGAAAACGTTCCCTGGGCATGAGCACTCTGTCTCGTCCGTTCGCTTCATGCCTGGCGACCAGTTCATCGTCAGTGCTAGTCGGGACCGGACTATTCGAATGTTTGATGTAGCGTCGACGTGAGTGCCCCCTCAAATTGCAGACTATTTATCGTACGTATGTTATATTTTCAGACATCTTGTGCGGACGATAACAGGGCACTCGGAGTGGGTGCGCTGCGTAGTGCCATCAGATGACGGAAAACTCTTAGCAAGCGCCTCTAACGACCATGTGTGTATTTTGGCTTCACGCTCCACTCAAACCTTATATGTGCGACTAGACTGCCCGAATTTGGGACCCGCTAACGGGGGAATCGAAGATGGAGCTACGAGGACATGAAAACGCCGTCGAGGTCGTCGCATTCGCACCGCCAGCGGCATACGCTGCCATCCGGGAGCTCGCGGGCATACCAGTATGCTTAGACTATTTTTTTCTTACCACTGCTTAATTTGCCCTAGAACACCGACCGCTCCAAGCGTTCAGGTGCATACGTCGCTACCGGTGCACGCGACAAGACCATCAAGCTGTGGGACACGGCCAGCGGCCAGCTGTTACGAAATCTCCCCGGACACGATAACTGGGTGCGCGCGCTGGCATTCCACCCGACGGGAAAATACCTCCTGTCCGCCTCGGACGACAAGACCAT
The DNA here is from genome assembly GCA_014925785.1 of Mycena galopus ATCC 62051. Classification (NCBI taxonomy): domain Eukaryota; kingdom Fungi; phylum Basidiomycota; class Agaricomycetes; order Agaricales; family Mycenaceae; genus Mycena; species Mycena galopus. The sequence continues at coordinate 975,021 of WIQG01000024.1, forward strand.
CCGGGTGTGGGAGCTCTCCACCGGACGCTGCATGAAGACCGTCGAGGCGCACGGCCATTTCGTGCAGACACTCGCATGGGGACGGCAGGTCGTGGGCGGCGGGAAGGACGACGCGGTCAAAGTGAACGGCGATGCGGGCAAGAGCGACGCGGCGCCTGCGGAAGAAAAGTTGATGAACGTAGTCGCGACCGGCAGTGTCGACCAGACCATCAAGATTTGGCTTCCTTGATGTTTGCAAGGAAGGGAATAGGGCTGGGAGTTACACTGAGCTGGCCCGCGCCCAGCTTCCGCCCGTCCGACCCGGCCCCCGCATCCGCCGCCTTGATCGGGCGCGTTCTAGATTTATATTTGCCTACTGGCAATTTGGACTCTTGTTTTAATGGCTCGCTCTACCCGGTGCGTTTTCCTACTCTCCTCCTCGCTACACGGCCGTCCGCTTACTTGGAAAAATCTTGCAGGGCAGCGGTAGAGGACTTGTAGCAACACCCACCAACCAATCATCACTCTTTCGACACCACACACACGATATCGTAATAGCTAGTATACCAACGCACGGTTAGTTACAACTGAACATGCCTCATCTTACGTTCTTTCCTTATCACGACGACACCTCCCTTGCCCCTTCTTTACTTGCCGACTTTTCCGCCTAATTTTCTCTTCCCCTTCTTCCTCACTTGCATTGTTTCGACGCATACGCATACCCAGAAGTGACTGTGATATCATCAAAGTTGTACGTGTAAACAATAGAGGGCAGTACTATGTTATATATTTTCTGAACATTTCTTCCTGCGAAAGACGGTGGATAATTTTACATTAGTTTTTCTTTTGTCGAATCGGACTCTAATTTCGTCGTCTTCTGTCCAGAGGCATCGGATTATATGACTATCTTGTTCTCCTCCACGAGCTTGAAGACTGCTTCCCTGGCCTTTTCCCGTCGATCTTGCTCGACTGCCTCGTACTTTTTGCGCTGTTCGATTTCGTCGAGGCGTTCTCGCTCTGCCGAATTGCATGAGCAACCTGAAAGAAAGAAAGGGAAGCGTGCAGCAAGGCCAGCGTACTCGGAGCCCCAAGAGGACTGTAAGTGGTGGGCTGGCTGAACAGCCTAGGCCTAGACGTCGACCTCCCCTTCCGCGATTTGCTTCGCCGTTGAGGGCCTGGGGAAAGAGACAGTGCGCCGCCATTCTTCAAGTGCAGCAGAATGACTTTTTGCATCGGCGGCCCTGGGGAATACCCAACGCCTCCGCGGCGTCTACGAGCGGGGCATCCCATGGTAGTTAGAGGAAAGAAGCCATGCCAGAGTTCCTTTCAAATGAGATGTGTGCCCCTGAATAATGCTCCCTAAATATAATAATATTGTGTGCGACGAGGAGCTCCCGCGAGTGACCTGGCATTAAATTAAATTGTTCAGTTGTACACTGGAAATCAAGGGCGCGCACCAGTTGGAAATTCACCCGATTGGGCTACGTAAACCTCGCTTTGACCGCCAAGTAGAGCGGGCCGGGGACGAAGGCACCAAATCTTTTTCGTGGAGCGGGGTCAGGGTTAGGGGACTAGGAATTTCAGCCATTCTTATGCTCTCTCAGTGGCTTGCAGGGATTCTCTGAAAACCAAGTCGTAAGTGCTGATACAACCAAACGGGACCGACAGCGCAGCAGCTCACTTGGGCTGCCAACCAAACTGGCCGGGAGAGCTATTACAGCATTTCAAACCATTAGGGATACGTTGCGTGGAAGTCCTTGTTCAATGAAATTCCCGTCATAAAAAGAAGTATCTGTGGCGACACCGTTGAAAAAAAAAAAAACTCCCTTGACGCTAGTCGTTATAATACCGCACATATACCTTCCAACACCGTAGCATACCTTTAAGAGCCGTCGTCGGGTTCGGAAAAGCGGAGCATCCTGATTTGTCCGGTCAGGTATTCAATGAACGCAATGGCGCGTGCATTCGCTACAAATCACCCAGCACTTCTCTGCTAAAACTGCCTGCAATGCACCAAAATTATCTTGCTCGCTGTCTCCCGTAACCAGCCTTCTGCTGCCAATGCAAATCTCGACTTTACGCCCCGTGGGCGGCTCGATATGTGCAAGAACGTAGGCGATTATGGAGAACCGCAAATATGCCCTCGGTCCATAGAACTCGACTTTGACAAGCCCGGGAATGCTCATGTTTTTGGAGATCCGGCTGCGGCAGTTCGACCAATCGGACTCCGTTGGCAAGTTTGCGATGAAGTTCGAGTCTGCGTCGAGAACGAGTGTGATTCCTTCTTGGAGCTGCGGAGGGTAAAACTCAAAGATGTCGACCAGGTAGTTCCAATGTCCTATCCGGATTTCACGCACAGTTTTGTCCAGGTTGTAGTGAAGGGATAGGTGCCGCCACACGTCGTCGATGCGGAACGTGTCCTCCTCGTTGACACACTGAAAACGACGTATCCGTCCATCTTCGTCGCGCACCTCCACGCACTGTACGTCGAACATTTCGAAGACAACTAGATGCCCAACGCCGGGCATTATGGCGTGAGTGAGCGCTTCTAGATTTGGATCGTAGAAGGACCCGGTCAATGTGGGCAGAACAACGTGAGGGAACGCAGTCGAAATTAGGCGGCCGATGTCCTCATCGTCAATCCCCAATTCCAACTCTCGCAAGGCCGGCGCGAACTGCTGACTCCCCGCAAGAGACGCGAGGTACGCAAGGTGTCCGTCTTTGAGGGGTGATACCTGGGCCTGGGATATGAGTGCCACAGCACGACACGCCATACCCGAGGGCATCGGGTGAAGACATGGCAAAGGATTTCTGTGCTTGCGCGCAGAGGTTTATATAGTCGGATATTCTCCAAACTGGGGGGAAGTAATGTCTTCAAATCCTCCGGATTGAAGCACTCGAGGTCCAGAGTTCGCAACTGAGGTGCTTTCAACAGTATGCATAAGGTAGCGCCATGGATTGGGCCTTTTAAACGAAGTGTTTTCAGAACAGGAAATTCCAGATTGGACTCGTTAAACAGCGCCAGAACTGTGTCGACGAGTAGTCCGTGTGGGCTACGTTCCACAGGAAACTCTGCATCAAGACTCTGGATGCGCGCGATATAGGGCACCAGCGCATCCAAGGCTATCACGGGCCAACTGCCATCGTGGCCTCCTTTGGCGAAACGAAATTCGACGTGTAGCATGGTGGTGACGCCGCTGTACTGCAGAACAATTGGAACCCGATTACAGTCCGACCTGGAATCGCTGGAAGAAAACGAGGACCAGAAGAGGTGGCTACCGAGAGCCACCTCACGCCAGTACCGCGAAACTTGGGCAACGGCAAATTTTTGGCCAATGTCCCAAGGCAACCAGAACATTATTTCACGAAGGGGATCTGAAACGAGGAGATGTATGCCGGACATGGTGGGACGCGTGAATTCAGGCTACAAGCCCGTCGTGGAAGTTGCGTGAAGTGACTTTGCAGGTAATTGTGGCTGTGCAAAGGGCTCAGAGGCGGAAAGAGTGCTTCATTGGCACAGTTTTAATAAAATACAGCATAGCAGGAACGAAGGAACATATAGTATACAGAACGCCGACAGTCAGTCAATATCAGATTGCCGTTTGGCCCCATGCCCCAGGAGGTTATCACGCAAGGCCTTCGCCTCTTCCGCGTAATCGAGACGCTGGATCCTCGAGATTCCGTATCGCACGCGTTGCTGGCCCTAGAAAACGCACGATTAGACGGCACTCGAATGAGAAGGATTCAGTAATAAACTCACGTTATAATCGTCGGTCCGGGCACGACACAGGAAGTTGTACGTCTCGCAGGTAGCTTGTTGCACGATCGCGCCAAATTCGCCCTCGTCTTGCTCCTACATAGCCTGAGGTCAGCTAGGTAAGAGGGTCTAGGAACAACATCTGACCTTGATGTCGTGAAGCTCATCCGCCGTCTTTCCGAAAACAAGCTCTCCGACGTCGTTGAAGCCTTGCAGCCACGCCTGATCCGACCAATCTGAACAAGCCATGGACATGATGTAACTAGGAGAATGAAATAAGTAAAATAGGCCCGAGCAACAACGAGGGAACTGTACCGATATTTTGGCATGGGCCAGGTCTCGTTGCATCTCTCGCACCGCCATCCACCGTCGACATCAGTCACTTTCTTGTTGCAAGAGTCCTTCTGGCAGGCAGGGTACCACATCGAGTCGGGCTTCATGAAAACGATCGTCGCTCGCGTAGAGAAGTACTCGGATTCTGTCGAGTCAGTCTGACCAATTCTGGCCTCCTTGACGAATGCAATGCTGCGGATCTCATTTCGCTGGAAGCCAGGACCACCGGTGCCTCCTCCGCCGCCGCCGGAGTGTGCTTGATACTGCGCGTTTTTGCCCGAATCGTCGTACCAACCCCTGAGGATATGCGCCTCTTCAATATCGGGATTGATGGCCATACTGCTGGAGCTGAAGAATGAAAGAGACCGTCCTGGGCAAAATTGAGGCCGTCGCAATCCAAAGGGAACGGTGCAGGTCTACCTCCATAATCCCCGACTTTGACGCTTTTGAACGCGATGACGGCTCCCGGCGAGTTGAACGATTCAGCTTGCTTACCCCACAAGGTCATGCGAACAGTGAACGCGGACGTGTCGGCCAGGGTGAGCTCGCGCTTCGTGACCTGATCACAACCCTGGTTAAAAGGCAACCAATTCAAAAAGTAGGTGCGATTAAGTACCTTTCGGCTCGTAGCCTTAGACGTGATTTCCTCCACAGCGCCCACTTCTTTGACGATACCAAGCACGTCTACAAAAAATGAGGCTTGCAAAAACAAAAAATAAACGAGAAGCGTACCACACATGGAGTCTTTAGCTTGGTTCTCCAAGTCCTTTAGTTTGACAAATTCATATTTTACCGTCGGCAAGTTTGTGGTATCGAAACACTGTGAAAAGGCTTAGGTTCAGACAGATGACTCGGTAGATTTCACATACCTCCTCGATCTCGGTATTTTTCTCGAATCCCAGTTCATACTCGTTGCTGAGGTGGGAAAACTGCTTTTTGGCAATGTTGACCCGTGCGCGAGAAATGAAATAGACTTTTCCCTCCTCCAGTTTGTCGAAAGTCTCTCCAGCAACCGCGTTGAAGGCCGTCGCCCTGATCTCCCCCGTCTCGTCCATCAGGGTCACGTTGAAAAGTTGGCCGTCGCCTTTTGCATTCGCGTACTTCTTCATTTCGCTCTTTTGGATGACGCGTGCTTTAATCGTCCAGTTGTTCTGGTACGGGCTGAGGCCTTCGATAGGATAAATGGAGCCGCGATTGCCATTGGGAGCGGACGCCTGCTTCTGCTGCTGTTTTACAGGCTGAGGAGCGGGTGGAGCGGGGGTTTGTTGGGCAGATGTTGATGCGGTCGGTGTGCCAGCTGCTTGGCCGGGCTCTGGAGCCAGAGTCTGCGGGTCGCCGATCTTTACATTGGAATGTTCGACGAGATCCAAGGAGAGAATGATGAGGAGTCTATTGAAACGGGTGAATACGACGCGTCGCGCGTCATTGTACCCGCTACGGACCTTTTATCCTGCACGTAGTTGCAGGTCATTTTCGTGACGTTGATAATCGAGTTCTTCTTGATAACCTCGTCTTTGACGAGACCGTTGAGTTGAGTAGCGAGCATAGCCTGGATGAAGTGCTCTCCGTCCGACACGATAATGCGATATCTGTCACGGCACTCGTGGTATTGGAATTCACACTTCTGACTGAGAGAAGTTGGAGAGTATGGGTGGCATCAAAAAGAGACGTGTCGCCCGGGGCGGCGACGTGCAAGCCGAGACAGCTTCCTGCAGTAAGTTGGACCATGATTTTTCGCGAGATGGTGGAGAAAGGAAGGAAAGGAGACGCGTGTGGTCACACCGTGATGCGTCTTATGCGACCGGTCACGCTCATCACGGGACCCAACAAAGCTCATTCGGAGCCTCCGCTTTGTGCTCCTCTTCAGGCTTGAATCCTTCTTGCTTTGCTTTGGTTTCCCTTGACCTCTGTACACAGATTCGGTTTTTTCCGGGTCCGACTCGGATTTCCCGCATTATTATAGTGCAGTCTTTCGAGTCTCCGATCGGCTGGGAGCGCCGAACCTTTGACAGTTTTGCTCCAAGCACACCTCTCTCTCTGAGGGTTAAATCTGCTCTCCACCCGCCCGCAGCACACGCCTACCTCGCCAGGAAGCAAAGAACGCTGGTCACATCTGTCACTACTGCTATTCAATAAAGCCAGTCTGTTTACTGGTGTCGTCTCTCCTCCCCATGGCCACAGGAATTGAGCCAGGGTCTCCGTTACAACCGCTATCCAATGCTATAGGCCCAAATTTTGAATTTGGTAAACGCAAGCGCTGGGCGGACTTGGTGGTCACAGAGTTGGTCGACGTCTTGCTCCTCGTCCTCTCTCCTCAAGGAAAGGTCCTATACTGCGGAAACGGCCTCAAGGGTCTCTTGGGCTGGAATGAGACTGATATCATCGACTATGACTTTACTGGTCTCCTCAACGGTGCGTTCACTCGTATTCGTCGCCGTGATTCGAGCACAGACATCGCATGCAGCCGAAGACAGGGACGGATTTACGCACGCCTTTCAGGAATCCCTGCGTACCGGAATCCCCATGACCTCGAATTACGTTCGCATTCGGACTTCGCCCTCTACATTAAGTGACCCACCTATATCCGAGGAGCTCGTCTTTGAGGTGAACGGCCGCGCCCAAATCACAGACGCAGCGGAGGATGGTCCCGACGACACCCCCGTGCAGGTCTTCTTCATGGTCGCAAAACCCCATCCGAATAAAAATGTTGCAATGTGAGCTTATTTGCCGTCACCGGTAGCGCCACTGAATGCCGCGGAAGGTTAGATAATTTCCTGGACCTGCAAGAGGAACACGACCGGCTCCAGCAGCGGGTCGCGGAGCTCAGAGCCCGTGCACCCCGCTCTACTCCGTCTTCGCCTGCCTCGTCCCCCGCGTCAAGCCAGACGTCCATGTATGCCACAACCTCCATGGTGCCCAAACGCCCTCTCTCTCAGTCCCCCGCGATCCCGGCCGAAGAAATATCTCCTAGTCCTGCCTCGATCGATGAACCCACAGCGGCCAAGGCCGAGGACGACGACGACCAGCTCAAGAAGAAAAAGGTAATCCTTATCTCGCTCCCTTCCTCCTCGTATCAATTCATTCTTTGTTCGGAAGACGCAGAAGAAGGTCGTCCCGACTGAGCAGTATGTATGCATCACCTGCGGACGCACCGACTCCCCAGAGTGGCGAAAGGTACGCGCGCGCAGCTCGGAATGCTAACCAGATGCTCATCGTACCAGGGCCCCCTCGGTCCAAAAACCTTGTGCAACGCTTGTGGCCTCCGATGGGCTAAACAGGCCAAAGTGCAAAAGCTCACTGAAGAATCCGCGGTGTCTTAGGGTCGCTCCACTGCTTTCTCGTTAGCTCCACTGATTTCTCGTTATCATGCTGTCGTCGAATTGTTTCACTGGGACGAATGGAATTGTATTATCTGTAGATCTATAATGTACACACGACTCTGGAACCTTGTAGAATATTTTCGAGGAATATATTTACAGCGTGGCTTTCCAATTGTATCGGAGGAAAGCAAGAGGAAAGACAGCACTCACGACTGCTTCCTACAAAATCGTCAGCATACTCACCTTGTTCTGCCCACATTGAATAGATTGCTCCCGGATTCAGCTGAACATTTGGTATATGTCATGCTCCCGGGCTTGCGAACAGCAAACTCCATTTTTTTCGTGACGATACATCTGCTCGACGCCGCCCGTCAAACTCTTGCAACCTCGAACGTGCGTACTATAACAATTAGCATCAAAGGAGATACAGGTTTTTTATCCAACAATGTCAACAATACTTCCTTTTATGGCGGGGAATTTCATTAATGAACTTGTGCGCGACGTACTTGGTAGTTTGAATGGCGCTTTCAAAAGTATGGATGGGGTGACGTCGTAATCGTAGTTATAGAGTGGGCCCTCCAAACCAAGTGTTTCGAGAACAGGGAATTCGAGATTGCAGTTCAACAGAGCATGGATAGCGCTGCGCATCTTGTATCCCAGGCCAAACAATGTCAAGACTCTGTAGGCGCCCGACATATGGCACCAGCGCATCTCAGGGCCATCGTGGGCGGATTGTTGCCGCGGGAGAAACGAAATTCGATGTGCAGCATGGTGGTGGAGCCGCTGTGCTATAGTAAAATTGGGATCTGATTACAGTCCGACTCGGACTTGGAATCACCGAGACCAGAAGAGATGGCTGCCAAGAGCTAGCACCGCGACACCTGAGCAACAACAATTTTTTCGCCAAATGTCCGAGAGGGCAACCAGAAAATTGTGTCGCAAATAAGATCCGGAATGAGGGCGCTACGAGCGCAAGACATTGTGCAGCGAGCAGAAGATGAAAGTTCAAGTTCAAGAACAGATGTGGCTGTGCAAGTCCCCGCGCATTATAGTACCCTACCGGTACCTGTGGAGCTATCAGAAGCCACACTGGTCTTGTTACTCCCATTTCATGAAAAGACAGAGTTCTCAGCGACAGTTTAGACTTGAAGAAAAAAGCCAAGTCTTTCCGCTTGTACCTGCTTGGCAACGGCTCTAGATCTGTTGGCCTTCAAGTTGACCCGATCTGCGTTCGGACCTCTCGTCTCGATGTGCTTCCTTTCCTCTCACTGAGCACTGAACGTTGACCGTGCACCATGTCCTCGCAAGACGAGCTCACCGCCACCGTCTTTGGCGCCGTCCAATCCCTCTCCAACACTCGCAAGGCGAACCTCCTGCTCGACACTTCTCTTGCCCTTATCGGTGCTGGCCAATACGGCCCCGAGGTCGAAAACTATCTGGAGGTGTACTTGCGGACGCCCGATCTGCCGCGCTCCGATGTGGTCAAGGCGTTACTTGCCCGGGGGAACGCACGGAAAGCGGGCGGAGAGAGTTTGATTGCGAAAGCAGAGCAGGGTCAGTGCAGCTTGAGTTCCTCGGGGAAATATGATGATTCAAGGCCCTGAAAACCTTCCCGAGCAATAAGCTTCAACAGGGTCCAGAAATAAATAGTTTGTGGCCTGTGAAAAGGCATAGGCTCCCGAAACTGGATGTTTTGGGAAGGTTGAATCATCGAATTTCCCCGAGCGAGTGCTTCCCCAAATACTGAGAAATGAGACGCAGATTTCCGGGCGGTACTCAAACTGGATCCGTCAAACCGCGAGATTCAGCACCACCTTCGGCGGGAGAAAGTTGTGCGTAGCTCTCTGCACCTTCATCAGCTAAATAAACCAACTGCTGTGCAGAAAATCCACTTTGCCCACGAATCCGCCTCGCAACGCGCTCCCGTTGAAGTTTGGGAGCGCATCGCGTCCTATATACCCCGCTACCACCTCCGCACTTGGCTTTTCGTATCCGCCTTCCACCGCGACATCGCCGTACGCATGATTTTCCATACCCTCGACCTCTATTTCGGCGACGACCAAGAAGCGCTCAACCGTGGACTCGACGTCTTTGACCGTGTCAAGGCCGACCCCGTGTTCGCCGCCCGCGTCAAGTCTCTGCGTCTCCATTGGGCGTACGAAGAGGGCGACATGCTCGATTTAATGATACGTATCTTCAAGTCGACTCTGCCAGAATTCAAAGCATTACGAGACTTTGAATGGATCGGATACCCCGAAATGCGCGCGGACATGGTCCAGACTGTCCTCGCCTCCCACCCCCACCTCCACCGCCTGGGCCTCATGTGCGTTTTGTCTTCCTCTTTATGAAAAAATCTTACTTGCCGCTGCAGCGGCTGGCACTTTGACGCCGTTGGCGTCTCTGCCTTTGCGAACCTCCGCAAATTCACCCTCCGCGCCGAAGACGACGATGGCTTCGCCCCCATGTCAGAAATCCGTGCCGTCCTCGATGCCAACCGCGCCTCCCTGCGCCACCTCGTTCTCGGCGCCTCCCTCGCGCGGCAGCACTCCTGGGACCTCGCCTTCACGAGCTCCACGGTGCGCACTCTGACGCATCTGGATCTGGTGGACACACAGATCAGCCCGCTGGTGCTCGCGCGCGTGGCGTGCGCGGCATGTTTAGAGAGCCTGACGCTGCACGGGACGTTCGAAGACCCGGGCGCGGCGGGGGTGGTGTTCCGCGCCGACCACATCTTGAATGTGGACTCGGACGCTGACGGGACGACGCGCCCACAACACTCCCTCCTCCCCCGCCTACACTCCTTCCGCTTCGTCCTCGTGGGCCACGATGACCAGCCCGCGCTCTACCGCGCCGTCACGCAAAACCTTCTCCGCGACCGCCCCCTCCTGCGCCGTCTCGACCTCGGCAACTGCCCCTGGGAGCTCGTGCGCGAGCTCCTGCCGTCCCTCCCGAACCTCCGCGTCTTGGGTGTACGGATCGCGCATTTCACGCGCGAAGCGGGCGGCGAGCTCGTGCGCACGCTGCCGAGGGCGATCACAGCCTTGCACCTCACCACGCTCGTATGTCCGGAGCCGCTAGAAAATCTGGCGCCCGAGCTCCGGGGGTTCGGCGCGCTGGCGTTTTTGCATCTGCAGACGACGGGCGCACACCGCCCGCGCCCGAATTTGATGTCCGAGAAGGAGTGTGCGGCGCAGACGGAGAGCTGGAGCGCGGCGGCAAGGGGGGTAGCAAGGGTGCTTGCGGGGCTGGACTTTTTGGGGTGGCATGGGGAACATTATGTTGTTGTGCGGGGTGGGGGCAGCGCGGTTGTTCCCCACACTGCGAACAACGGCGGGAGTGGCTCAGCGTACGCTGAGGAGGGGTGTGCAGTGGAACTAAAAGAGCTCCCGTGCCGGCGCCATCTTGACTGCGGGAAGGGCGTGGACTTGGGCGGGGAGGACGCGGCGTGGTTGGAGAGGAAGGACGTGCCCATGGATTATGAGATGCCTGTGGGGACATAAAGGCGGGACGTCGTCTTTCTCGAGAATTTTTCTTTGGAGGGCGCGGGGGCGGGGGCGGGAGTTTCTTTCGATTTTTCAAGGCCTTACGCTTTGCTTGTATTCCTGACATCTGTACTACACCACACGATTCCATCTACTCGGCAAAAACGCTTGGATCTCAAGCGAAGTGCGTTGCACAGCCACATCTGCTCTCAAACTTGAACTTTCACCTTCAGTTTAGTGCACATTTTCTTGCGTTTGTAGCGCATCCCACCATGATGCCTTCAGCGTCCAACTCCTGGTCCCAGATCTTATTCGTGAAATAATGTTCTGGTTGCCCTCGGACATGGTCAAAAATCATCGCTGCTCAGAGACGTGGCTCTTGGCAGCCATCTCTTCTGGTCCTCGTTTTCTGGCAGCGTTTCCAGGTCGGACTGTAATCGGGTCCCAGTTGCACTACGGTGCATAATTTCTTGTGGCTTGTCAATGGATCAGTCCGGTCAAAATCACATAAGCACACCCTAATTCTGAATTGAATGGCACGGATCTCAATTCCTCCAGCTTGTATTCACCCCCATGCTCGCATCCAGGCGTTTCTCGAGTTTGCCTTTTGCGTCTAGTCATTATCCGGTGCTGCAACGCAGTTCAATCCATTCGATACGTCGCAACTCGACTGTGGCGGAACCTCCACCGGCGGGGGGTTATTTACCCTCGATTGGAACCTCTCAGTTACTGCGTACAACTAGAGAAAGGGCCCTGCGTTCCCCGGGGCTAGTGTGGAACGACGATGAGGATCCCAATGACATCGTCGGTGTGGGGCGCGAATGCCGCAAGATGAATGTATATCAAGCAGTCCGCGACGCGCTGGGGCCAGTATACCCGCTCATAAGCTCCTCGGGATACTGATGTCCTGTGCAGTATCGCGCTCACGAAAGATGACAACGCCGTCGTGTTTGGGGAGGACATTGCATTTGGAGGGGTATTCCGGTGTACCATGGTGGGTCTTTACTTTTCGCTGTTTTTTGATTTCAACGCGGTCTCCAGGGACTCGCAGAAGAGTTTGGTATGCGTCCCTTCGTCTGTGCAGGCAATTGCTAAATTTCTTAGGACGCGAACGCGTATTTAACACGCCGCTGACGGAGCAAGGTATCGCCGGCTTCGGTACGTCGACTTTAATATGTGACGCAATCAGTTCAATGTGTTCCTCCAGCTATTGGAATGGCCACCATGGGTCACACTGCCATTGCGGAAATCCAGTTTGCAGATTACATATTCCCTGCATTCGACCAGGTGAGATAACTTCGTTTATTTCTAGGGCTCCCTTACGAACATGCTTTAGCTGGTGAATGAGGCTGCTAAAATCCGGTACCGCTCAGGTGGCCAGTTTAATTGCGGTGGACTGACCATCCGAACCCCCACCATGTCAGTTGTAAGTTTTCAGCCTCGCGAAGATTTCTTTCAAGACGCTCAGAATTTTCGTAGGGCCATGGGGGTCTGTATCATTCTCAGTCTCCCGAAGGCTTCTTCATGGGCGCAGCTGGCCTCAAGGTTTGCTTCTATTACATTTCTCCTCTACTTTTCTTGAACCGCCCCAGGTCGTCATCCCCCGCTCCCCGATCCAAGCGAAAGGCCTCCTCCTCAGCGCCATCCGCGACCCCAACCCGGTGATTTTCATGGAGCCCAAGATCCTCTACCGCTCCGCCATCGAGCAAGTTCCCATCGACGACTTCGCCCTCCCGCTCGGGCGCGCAGAGACGCTTGTTGCCGGTGCAGACCTCACGCTGCTCACCTGGGGCACATCTATCTACCACTCCGAGACTGCACTGCATCTGCTCGCGGCCCCGCCGCCGGAGCTCGCGCCGCACGTCCCGGAAGGCGTACGCAAGGCCAAGGTCGAGCTCATCGACCTGCGCTCGATACTCCCGTGGGACGCAGAGGCCGTCGCAGAGAGCGTCGCGCGCACCGGTCGGCTGGTCATCGTGCACGAGGCAGGAATGACCGCTGGCGTCGGGGCGGAGATCGCGGCCGAGATGCAGAAGCGCTGCTTTTTGCGTCTCGCAGCACCGGTGAAGCGTGTGACAGGCTGGGAGTGCGTATTATAATTGTTGTGGGGCGGTGGTAACTTGACTGACACGGATTTTAGCACGCCGGTGGCATTGCAGTACGAAAAGTTTTATATTCCTGATGCGATTCGCATTCTTGATAGTATTGTGGAGACATTGTCTTATTGAATGCACGGAAATGAATTAATGTGTACAAAAATGACTTCCATCCGTGGTTGGGAAGGAATTTTGCCCAGCACACGCGATCCCAAGACAGGGTCAGTCTTGATTGTAAAACCAGAAACTTTGCAGGGCCATCCAGACGGGACGGATGGACGATGAATAAAATACATTGTAAAGGAAACTACTGAAGGCTTCTCAGGAATCACGAGAAACACCTCTCCCAATCGCTACCCCCGTTGCTTCTAGCATAAGATTGACTCTTTACAAACGCCGGGAGTGCACAGATGCCCACTCCCCAGCCATCGCCTTCCGAGGTGCAAAAGTTCAACGGCTGCAGCGCGTCGTTGACCAAGATGCGCACATACTCCCCACCACCGCCACACGCCAACTTCTCCACGACCATGCGTCCGCTGAACGGTACCATCTCGTGAGTTCTCCACGTCCTCCACGCCTCCGGACCGGTGGTGCTCAGTGGACTCGGCTGACGGAAAAGCCCTAACGCAGCAAATATCGCAATCATCGTGTTGTCGTGGGAGAAGTCCACGTAGATGGTGCGGTCAAGTGGAAACGTGGCGGGGTCGGCGTCGAGCGTGCGGTTCGTCTGCGTCTCGTCTCTGACGGGTGAACGTGTGAGGCGCGCAAGAAGCTCGTTTGTGTAGCCGACGCCCTGCACACGTCCGAGGTCACGCTCCGCGCCGTACCCAGTGTTGTAATACTTATCGAGATCGTAGTAGTAATCGAAGGAGGTGAACTCGGAGGGGGTAAAGAGGGCGCAGAACGGGCTGAGGATGTCTGCGGGGGTAAAGGAGGCGGCGGTATCGAAGGCGCAGAGGGAGATGAGCGCTGAGGTTTCGGCGTCGGAGAGGTTGGCGCCGGGGGCCCAGACGTTGAGGCGCGCGGTTATCGACGGCACGTAGATGGCCAGCCATTGGGCGGTTTGCACGTCTGAGGAGCCGGCGTTGGGGCACATATGGTTTTCTAGGGTGTCATTGGCCTCGGAAAATGAATATCAACGTGCGAGTTGAACTGCAGACATACATACTTTTTCGGACAGGATGACCGAGAGAGAAGGGTTGTATTTATGGTGACTAGCAGCAGAGAAACCTCAAGGAGGGTAAGCGACGGCATTCATGATTGCAAATTCAAAAGATGAACCTGCTGTCCAATTATTTGCACTGTCGACTACCCGGACGCCGCTCGAAGCACGGACGAACGGAAGATTGTCTGCGTCAACCAGATTTGTATACCGTTCAAACACGGTCGCTCCAGCTTCATAGGATCTAGTTTATCATGAGGCGCACTCGTTTAGACGGGAATTCAATTGATACACACTGCAGTGCACCAGACGGCACAAGATCGTTGGTGCCCAATGCGTAAACGAATGTGGACAAAAATGCCATGGTCGGGTGCGCATATTCTTCTACACTCTGGAGCTTCCGCACAGCCGACACAATATTTATCGATGCGCCAGGAGTCGGGAAACGGGCGCCATGTCTCTGCAGCTACAGGACATTTGTTAGAGGGCCTCTTCACTTGCGGGGCTAAATACTTGCTATATTGACCTAGAACATAGCTGTAAACGACTGGCAATACATTCTAGTAGTTTTGCTTGCGTACTTGTGTGATCTCACAGCTGTTGGGCGGCGGGACGTACTCTTGCACCGAGAAAAATGGCGAGTACGCCCCCCAGAATTTGCGCACATTGAATTCGAGGGGTTGCTCAGTCAAAACGAAAGGGTCCTTCAGCCAGTTTCGAGCGACCAAGATCCAGCCGAGACCCAGCCAGACAGTCACAAAACTGAGAACCGCCGTAATTCGATCAAGCCTTTGCATTGTTACCTGGTAAAATGCGAATTCCGGGGGGACGCTGCGGGCATTGGCAAGAGGGTAAACGGTGCGGCTTGCAGGCTGCGAACGTTCGTCGCGGTCACATGACCTGTCTCTTTCTAGTTTTCCGAATCTCCGCGCCGGGAGGTTTTTACGTCAAAGATGGCTTGTAGACTCTCTTTCGGACCAAGTTGCCTCTCAGCCCTCTTCTTCGGGGCCGAATTCTCCTGGAAGCGTTTTGAGTACATACAACGTGCGCCCGAGCGATTCCAACACACGATCACAACGAAGGAGTTCTTGCCAACCATTTCTGGCGCGCCGCGTGCGACGTGCAAGTCCAGCCAGCCGTCCTCTTGCTGATGCACAACGCTCAATCGAAATACATCACAAACACGGCAGTCGACGAGCCTTTCTATTATGCGGTTGCTTCAGTCCTCCGAGTTGGGCCCCCACGTCGCATTGACTACTTATCCTGGGGACAAGTGAGAGCGGCGAGCAACAAAAAGGCCGTCTGGAAGGGAAGAAGAAATAAGAAAGCTGAGCCACAGAGATTCCACAGTTTTGCGCTTGCTAGCGCAGATGCAAGGGCACCGGCGCTCGGGTGCTTACGTTTGAGGAGGAAAAGTCAAGAGTGGACAGGAGCAACCTGCTTCTAAATTTCGCATTGCCACGGCAAACAAGCTATGGGGAAAATAACGAGACGGAACAAAAGAAACGACACCTGTGCGATTCGAACACACGCGGGGAAACCCCAATGCCTTAGCAGGGCATCGCCTTAACCACTCGGCCAAAGTGTCATGGAGTGGTTGGCAAGCATAAAGTATAACTCTGTGAGCACATCAACATAGCAAAGCAAGTCGTAAGATCGTTAGGCCTCTCCCCGATTTTTCGTTCACGCGACAGTTAAACGCTCCATATTCCTGTTGCATATATTCCTGTTGCGTATATTACATGTACAATAATCAGTCGGTACACTAATCAAGAAAGTTAGTTGATACACTATTCTAAGCGGAAGACAACATAGGTCCGGGCAGTGACGGCCGTTGATTCCTGGGCTTCTTATTATTTCGTCTAGGGGGTTTGGTCTGTACATCGCGCGGGCGGGAAGGCGCCTCCGCCTCGGCCTTGACGCGTTCTTCTTCAGCAGCCCACCACTTCAAGAAATCTTCCTCCGCCTGGCGCGCCTTCTCCTCTTCTTGTATCTCGCGGAGGGAGCGTTTGTCCTTGCTCTTGCCAGAGGACGTTCCCTGCTCGAGCTGCAACTGCTGAATCGCGACCAACGACACGCCGGACACGGCCGCAGGGGCTGAAGGCGCGGCCACCGGTGCAGGCGGGGGTTGGGTCCATGCTTTATTACCACTTGACACGCGGCGGACGCTGGGAGCAGCAGGGCGCGAAGTGGGCTGCCGAGACGGGATAAACACAGGACCAAGAGTAGGTTGAGGTGGTTGGGGTGCTCGCGAACGAGGAGGAGTAGAAGGCGGCGCTGCGGCGGCGGATGGCGTGGGGAAAGCTTCCTGCGCCTGCGGACGGCCCAAGCTAGTGGACGGGGTAATGGGTGGCGAGTTCGAAGGTGAGGCAGGCGTGGGCCGAGGGGGCGGAAGCTTCCATGGAGAGGAGCCAGAACGCGACGAACCATGGGTTGTAGAAGGCGCGTCAAACGGATCTCCTTGAAGCTTTCGTCGTTCCCGTTGCGGGGTCTTCTGGTGAGTGACACGTACCACACCTGCATCGTGTGATTCACGGCGGGGAGCGGTATGTGAAGCTGCCTCCGCCATGATCGTCTTCATATCAACACTGAGGAGTGCATGAGCAAGAATTACACGTAGTAAGCTCGAAATAACGAACCGCGGGGTGGACGAAGCCTTCCAGACCGGAACAGGGGAGGCTGACGCAATGGGATCCGTTATCGAAATGGAGGGCGCCGGCAGTGCAAGTTCCGCATCGTCCATCTCAAAGATGTCGTCGATGGCGGCGCCAGACGATGGGGCGGCAGTCGATGCTTGTGCTTGGGCCACAATGACAGGGCTATTCGGCAACGATGCATTAGACCGCCTGTGCTTCGCCGAGTTCGGGGACAACGGAGCATCTCCTCTACGACCAGGAAACCTAGAGGACGGAACAATGGGTTCCGGAATATCTTGCAGAGCGAGCCAGTCTCCGTGAATCTTCATAGCTCGGTCCACCATAAAGTTCGAACGAACTTTGGGGCTCCTCTCGGTCTGTTTCCCGGCCACAAATTTAGAGAGTTGCTTGATCAAGGCTGGGGTCAGATCATCCAGCATGCGACTCTCCAATAGAGTCTCCATGTTGGCGGTCATGTACCCCATGATGCTCTGGACCAGTTGCTGCGCATGGAAATGGGCCGCATCGGTGAGGATGTAGCAGGCATTGTTGATATCCGTCCATTTGAGAATGACCGCCGAACAAAGCAGGACCAAGCGGTCCAGAAGCAGCTCGTTCTAGACAAGCGTCAGATTGAATTATAAACGAAGAAATAATCTTACAGCAGCAGCCATGACATCAAACGTAAATTCCAAAACCTCATCTACCGACCGTGCAAATTCTGAGCCACCAAAAATGAGCTTTAGGCGCACGTAATATGCACAAGAAAACACTTGCCAAGGTTCTCGAAAATCTCAGCGTCTCTGCCACAGCACATGTATTTGAGGACATACTCCATCACATGCCATCGCAAATGCTTGAGATTGACCTTGATCGTCCCATCGGCGTCCCACCGCTTCGACGTCCAGTCGCCCTCGTCAAAGAAGCTCGCAAAGACAGGAGACCGCGCGCGCAAGATCGTGGAATGACAATAGACGTCGCGGTCCGCCAGCTGGAGGATGACGTCCGCAGCAATGGGCGCCTTCACCGCGTCCAACTTTCCAGGCTGCACTGCGCGGAACAGTTCCTCCATGTCGCGCACGACGGAGGGCACAGGCACTCGCTTCGCCGGAGATTCAAGCGCCTGCGCGAGGAGCGGGAGCTCGAGCACCCGCGCAAGTGCCTGCAGCTCGAGCTTCACCTGCCCGGGCTTGATCTTGTGTGTCGTGAGTTCTTGCTGCAGTGCCGCAGCAAGACGGCGGTCCCAAATTGCCAGCAACTCGTCCGAGTACAAGTACTCTAGCAAGATAAGCACGGTGATGGGCTCACACCCTTTGACGTCGAGACGTGTTCGCACGGGGCCGGAGGTGGGCGTGGAAGTTGCCTTGATGGTAATGTGCGCCTGGGTGTCGCGCAGCGCAGACCCCGCGAGCACGCCGCACAAGACAGGTGAGCGGGCACCAAGGATGACGCGGTGGGCAGGGAAAGCCAGGGCTCGTACGTGCACCATAACATCGGCTCCGCAGCGCAGGGGAAGAGCAGTGTTGCGCGATGGAAGCAACTTGCACAGATGCCAAATGCGTCGGAAATCGGCCTCGATCCCAGCATCTTCCGCGTCTTCGCCCTCGTCGCCGACGTATGACCATCGAGGCGACTCCGGGATAGGCGCAGACTCATCCTTCAAATGGACGGCCGGAGGAGATGCCTTGTACGGCTGGACGGTCGCGAGATCCTCCGCCATCGAATTTCCCTCAATCCGAATCGGCTCGGGCCTGAAATCCACGCGCAGCGCACCAAACGCGCCGGTGGTGTTCGCACACACTTGTGTCACGCGTTGGATAAACGGTACCCGCTGGAACTTGAACGTCTTGCTGCTCGCCGCGCCTCCGCCTCCCTGACCCATCTTGCCGCTGCGCGAACGCACAAAGACGTGCCCGGACTCGGTGCAGATGATAATGGTCCCGTCGGCGCCAAGGGCGACATCCCGGACGGCGCTGAACTGTTTCCGCAGCGCCCAGACGCGCTGGGGCTTGAATCCTAATCCGCGGCCGGCGTTGGCATCGGTTTCGCTGGGGTCTGGCACCGAGAAGGTGAACAATTCACCGTTGGAAGAAAGGGCGGCGAAGGTATCCTCGGAGCTCGTGATCTTGGCAATATGCGCATCGTTCATGGCTTGCGGCGGCCGATACGGTTGGATCTCGGAGGGAAAGGCATGCACGGGAAAACTTGTTGGTCTTTCGTTAAATTACGAACGTGTTAGAAATGAAGGTAACGCACATGATCTTGATGTATCGGTCGTTCCAGATGCAAATAACGTCTTGAGTATCGAGAAGACACGCCATAGCATGGTCCTAATTTTAACATGAACAAGAGAGATGTACGTAGAAGAAGTTATACGCACCGTGAGGGAAATGGCCACAACCGGTCGAACAACCTTTGATACTTTACGAGGAACCACCTGTATCGGCTGGGCAGCCTTGTCATATCCGAGTTGGCCGTTGTTGGTGCCCCAAGTGAATACCTCCGTTGCGGTCCAGCATGCAGAGCACTGCTTGGATGCCGCGACGCCCTTGACGATTTCCTTCTTCAGGGGTCCGTAGATCTTCCGTGGGGAGGCCTGGATAGGCTCTTCAAGTCTCCCCGTGGTCGTGGACGGTTCAACAACGTAGCCAAGTTGGTGGAAACGCGACAACCCCCAACTGAGCACTTCGCCGCCGCTGGTGAGCGCCAAGGTGTGGTCCTGACCAAGAGCCACTGCGACGATGGATTGAGGCAACTGGGGAAGCGGGACAAGGCTGTATTGCGTGTGTTGCCCAGGGCCCAGACTATGAGCTCATCAGCCAAAATTGATACTAGCGGCGGGATCCCACCCACCGTCCTCCGCTACTAAACCCGCACAGACGTACGTTCGATTTGCTCTCGGACGTCACCACAACTTGAACCAAGCTTTAACGCTGAAACGGCCGAGTAACACCGAACCTCACCTGTGTGAAGCTTGGACATCTGAATCTGGCGAGCGAGTAGCGGGGCAAACCGGGCGGTCGAGTTTGGTTCGGGACCTTCTTTCGGGATGGAGACTTGGTCCGGATAAGTCCTATCGCCACTGTCTACCAAGCCCAAGGCGGCATTCCTGGCGACGATAAGCGAAATGGTGGATTAACCAAGATTAGCTCTACCTATTGACGCCCCATGTATACAATTCGGCATGCAAGGCGTGGATGGGCGCCGTTCCACAGACCGTAGTGTTGTACAAGTCGAAAGCCGTGTGCCCTTCAAAATCTCTGAGGGAGATGTCGATGTCGGACCGTTGCAGGAGCAAAAGTCTGTGATCGCTGTGTCAACGTTGTCGGGCCACAATATGCAAGCAACGACTGACGCGGGGGCCAAGTTCCCGTTGTACAGGGCGCGATGGAGTGCCGTGGAATGGCTCTCCACGTCCGGTAGGTTAACATTGATCGAAGAATGCTTCAACAGCGCCCGAACGTATTCAATGCCGTCCGGAACTGCGCATGCAAGGTGGAGAGCAGAGCGACCCAGCCGGTCCAAAGCGTTTACGTCGCATGCCATGGCGGATTTGAGGGCGCTTGCGCCTTTCCAGGATTTGCCGGCGCTTCCGGTCATGGCGGTATGTGTTCCGCGGTCATTGCCGCCGTCGAGCAGGCGCTGGAAGGCCTGAATATTCCGTAGGTGGAAGTGGGCATGGAGCAAGGTCATACAGTGACGGAGGGTTAGACGGGCGACCGGAGAGAAGGAGCAAGTCCTTCAATGGATCGCTGGTCCAATATTGCTGCACTCGAGATGAGTACAGACTTTTAAAAATATCAGAGTGAGGTAGGCTGAGAGGTTACAGATAATTTAGAGGGTAGAAGAGGGCGAAGGGATATAAGGATACGGGAGAACGGCTGACTCGACGAACGTGCGGCTGCGAGAGGAAGAACGGCAAGAACGGAGCTGAGCGACACGCCGATAACTTCCGAAACAAGCAACACCAGTCTGACAAGCACTGCCACTGCGGTAATCTCTCTGTTCTAAGGTAACCGCCGTCCACCCTCGACGAACGTCACGTGGTCTGTTTCTATATCCAGCGAAACAGAGAAAAACAATTATTATCAGACCTAGTAGGATAGTTAGAGCAAATTGCTTCGACCAAGTTGCAGAAATACATGCCAAGGGTCTGTGGAATAAAATCTGGGTCTCTCCAGTGCCTGTGGGTTGAGGAGTTCCACTGTTTAGCAAGCCATGTCAACCCCCATCAACTCCCATCAATTGTTGATCTGAGCCAATGCTGTTGGCCGAATCGCTAACTCCTCAACCCACGAACACTGGGGAAAGCTGGATTTTATTTTATAGGTTCTTTGCCTTTATTTCCACAATCTGGTCGAGGCAATTTGCTCAAACTGCCCTACTAGTTCCAGTAATAATTGTTTTCCTCTGTTTTGCCGGATATACAGTGGCGGCGAAATCTGATGCCACCCCCAAAAAAGGAAGGTGCCATCAAATTTCCTCCTTCTCAGTTATCTCGAGCCATACAACAGATTTTCAGACCAGATTTTTACATACAATGGTTGCTAGACATCTGTACGGCCCCTCTGTAATTTTATTTCGATTAAAAACTTGAAGGATTGCATCAGAAACGGGCCAGCACCACGATGATGTCACTCTTCCTTATTCACACACAACCACCACAACACGATGTCCGACAACGCGTCTGAAGTGCGCAAGTACAACCAGTGAACCCCTACCAAGCGCAAGGCCCTCCTCTTCCACAAAATATCCTAGGACAAGATCATGGAACAGTCAGAGTTTCATTACAATTACCTCCACAACTTTTTGACGCACTGACGGCTATCTGGGGATTGGAGGACTTCCAGAAATACACCAGAAAGGTTTACATGTCGTTTCTGCGTCTCCTTGTCGCCTTGCGAGAAAATGACTTCTCGTGGGACTATTAACTTCAATTTTTCGTGTTTTTCTTGGAGTTTTGGGGATTTTCTTAGTGTATCATCTGTTTTCATCAAAACAGAATTACAGAGTAGCTGTAAACATGTCTAGTAACCATTCTATGTAAAAATCCGGTCTGAAAATCTGCTGTATGGCTCAAGATAACGGAGAAGGAGGAAATTTGATGGCACCTTCCTTTTTTGGGGGTGGCATCAGATTTCGCCGCCACTGTAGAAACACACCACGTGATGTTCGTCGAGGGTGGACGGCGAGTACCTTACTCACCATGGCTGCTTTGGCTGCGTGCGTATTTTGGCCTTGCTCACCTTGATAATCTTCTCATTTGGCGTGCAGATTGCTTCCCCAACCAGTCTACACCCCCACACTCGACGATGAGGACCAAATTACGCGCCCCGCTGCTCCTTCTCAGTCTCTCATTCCCCGAGTAACTATTCCCCCCTACGGACAGCGCAAAGCATGGAGGCCGAGCTCCCAAGAGGATTTCGGTGCGTCTACTTTCTGTTGGCAGTCACTCGAAGCCAATACGTTTGTCAGGCGATGGTGGTTCATATCCCGAATGTCATGTCGCACAATACCCGTTGGAACTCGGCAAAAAGAAGGTCAGTTTGCTGGTCAGACTACCTGTTCGTTCCTAACCGATGGAACCTGCAGGGTTCTTCCGGAAACACCCTCGCACTCCAAGTAGACAGCGAAGGAAACGTCCGCTACGATGCCATTGCCCACCAAGGCCAGCGCGAAGACAAAGTCATCCAGTCCCAGTTCAAAGATCTCGTCCCTCTTCTACACCGGAAAGATCTCACCGACGAGGACCGGACGATGGAGCGCCCTTCGGAGGAGGAAGTGCAAGAAACGGCGGAGAAAACCCGGCAAGCGCTGGAGAAGCTGGTCACCGGCAAAATCAAGGCCGCCCAGCCGAAGCACGTCCCGGACAGCGTCGGCCACACTGCCTTCATTCGATACACGCCGGGACAGCAGAACGGAGAGAATGGACTGAAGCAGCGGATAATCAAAATGTCGACGGTGGTGGAGGATCCATTAGAGCCCCCGCGGTTCAAGCACAAGAAAATTCCGCGCGGCCCTCCAAGCCCGCCTCCACCCGTTTTGCGGAGTCCGCCTCGGAAAGCCACTGCGGCGGAGCAGAAGGAGTGGATGATCCCGCCGTGCATCTCAAATTGGAAGAACAACAAGGGTTTCACCATTCCTCTTGACAAGCGACTGGCGGCGGACGGACGAGGTCTCCAGGATGTAGGTCTTTTTTTTGAAATAAGTGGTTCGGGAAGATATTCACGAACAATAGGTCCACATCAACGACAACTTTGCGAAATTCTCAGAAGCTCTCTTCGTCGCGGACCGACACGCCCGAGAGGAGGTCCGGCAACGCTCTCTCATGCAACAAAAGCTCGCGCAGAAAGAAAAGGATTCGAAGGAAGAGAACTTGCGCGTAATGGCTCAACGCGCGCGCGAAGAACGCGCAGGCTTCGCTCCCAAGCCCACTGCCGCGACGCAAGCCGCGGTAAAATCTGCGCTCGCCGACTACGGCAGCGACAGTGGGAGCGGGAGCGACTCCGAGGACGAGGCCGGCAGCGAGGAGGACGAGGACGCGCGCAAGATCCGGGATGAGATGCGCCGCGAGAAGCGCCAGGAGCGCGAGCGCGAGATGCGCATGAACAACATGGGCACAGAGCAGCGCGCGAAGCAGCTCGCGCGGCAGCAGAACCGCGACATCTCCGAAAAGGTCGCGCTCGGCCTCGCCAAGCCCACGCTCTCGAAGGACTCGATGCTCGATTCGCGGCTGTTCAACCAAGAGTCGCTGTCTGGCAATTTCGCCGACGACGACGCGTACAACCTGTATGACCGGCCGCTGTTCCATGGGTCGACGGCCGCTGCCGCGATATACAAGGCGCGGGGGAATATTCCCGAGGGCAACGAGGATTCGTTCGGCGGTGGGACGGACGAAGGCATCGGGAAGGCGTTGGATAACGACCGGTTTGGGCTTGGGCAGCCCCGGGTTGGGTTTGAGGGGTCGGCGGATCAGGAGGTGCGGGAGGGCCCCGTGCAGTTCGAGAAGGATACGGGCGATGTATTCGGTCTCAACCAGTTCTTGGACGAGGCCAAGACTGGGAAGAAGCGCGGGCTGGAGACTTCTGCGTGCGTTTTATATTCTGGCCAGGCTGACTCGTGGAACTAATGTTTATCTTTTTCTTTTAGCGCCAGCGGTTCAAGGAAACGACAACAACTGGAGAAGGCGTCAGAACGAGAGTGATTGTTTGTTTCTCGGTTGTGCATATTATTCCTGTATCTGTATCTCTTATCCTATCCACATGCGCAATGAGTTTGGAATTGCATGGTCTCCCAAACATCTCACTCGCTCACCAACCGGCGGCGCGCCAATTTCTCTGGTTGCATATTCAATGAAGGCCCTGGACCTCGCTTAATTCAGCAAGGATCTCACTCAAAAAACAACGCGTTTTTCCACACGTTACCGTCACCTACCACCATGTCAGCCAGGACCACAGTGTACCTATGTAGAAGTGCGACATGGGTCCCAAGGGGCCTGCAGCACTATAATTGATATTGAATTGAATTTCAACCAGCCTCTGCTCTGAACCGTGATCTCAAATGGCGCTGCAGCGCGAGCGGTAGCGTGCTTATTTCCTTTGCATAGATCTTTCACTCACCCGCGTTCAGAAACCAATTTCCAGCGATGTGCATCGACACAACGCCTGTGCAAGCGGGCCGCATGGACGCGCGGGGTCTGCAGCATCCGTCTTACACATATGGTTGGATCGTCCCATTTCAGCAGCTGGACGATGCCGCTCGGAACACTCTTGGCGAACCTCCATACAGACTCCAAGCCTTTGTTGGTACAAGATGAGACGATCTTGGTTACGGCGAGAAATACGGGTGCGCCCCACGCGATTGGTATCGATTTATAACTGATCAAGTTCTGGCGCAGGACACGCACCCGCCCAGAACTCAAAGTTCTCCGTGACCCGCGCACCGACAGTGTTCTCGTTGATATCACCAACAACCATTCAAAGCACCAACTCGCTTTGGCCAATCCCGACTTTGTCCAGGCTTGCCGGGCGACTTTGGGGCCAGCAAAAGGTTTAGAGGGGGAGCCGGTATGGTTTCGTTCAGATCTCAAGAACGTTCCCGAAGGCTATCCTTATGAGTTCAAAGGGTACAGGACGCTTTATGAGGCATTAGTTAAGTAGGCGGGTCTATGCACTGTATGTTGACACACCTGTACCAGATTCCTTTCACTTCTGCAAGTCTACAACTCTCGATATACGAAACTTAGTTTTCAGATTCAACTGTTTAGATTCAAGTTCATTCAACAGTGAACTCAAATCTTTGAGCATCGTGCTCAACGCAGACTCACGGAGCTCCTGATGAGTCTCCCGAAGCGTGAGCGCGCGATGTGCCTAACGGTGAGATCTTGCGCGCCAAGGTCGCCGACGCGAAGGTCGTGCTCGACAGCGGCGACGACGATGACGAGAGTCCTGCACAGGCCGCGGCGGCGGAGGCGATTCAGCCCGTGCCGATTACGCCGCAGGCGAAGAACAGTCTGTTGCCTCAGACGCCAGATTTGAGTTCGGGGGGGCCGGGTGCGACAGTGTCGCCAACGCCTGCGACGCTTGGGAGTACCGTGGCGTCGAGGCATCCGATTGCGAGCCTCGCACGGCTGCCAGCAGCGGAGATCATCCGACTGGCGACGTCGGCGAGCGGGACGGGCTTGCCAGTGCCAAAGGCGGACCCGCTGGTGGTGCAGGCGACGGATGAGTTCATCGACGGGCTGTTGGATAAGGCGCCGCAGGTGTGGTGATAGGTGATAAACTGTGCGTTCTTCCTTCACTGACCTCCCAGGAAACTTAAGCTGAGGTGTTCTGTGTTGTTTAGATTGAAAACCATCCAGCATGAAAGGGGCGCCAAAGGTTCGGTATATGAGAATCCAAGGGCACAGTCTTCACTTGGATTTGTAACCGTAACCTTCCAGCCAGCATAGGTGAAGGGTAGTGCAGTCTGTCTGTAAACAGCCTGTAGCACCAGCTTCTGAATGCCTTATTTGAGAAGTCAGATGAGCATGGTTTTGTTGTAACCTGCCATGTTGTACGTATGGAGTCCTCTGGCTGTCCCCGCATTCTGGTGCAGCTTCTTGATTTTAGCCTGTGCAATCTCCACCTGTGCCCCTCCTTTAAAGGCATCAATGAAATTCCTCTTGAATTTCTAGTCACTATACAGGTTGATGCCAGGTTCCTTCAGATTGGCCTGCACAATGTTGTTGGCCCAAGCAGCTGCCAACACTTCCTTCATGTAGGACAGGATGAAGGCAATCCTCACACTGTCCTTTTTGTATGTTGGGTTGTCAGAAAGTGCAACCAGCACTCTGCTAGGTAGGAGCTGGATTTTGGGGCAGTATTGAATCAGGGAGATACCATATAGTTTGGGTGCATCGCAAAACCAAACTGGGAGTTCGGCCAGGGAGACAGAGAAGGAGAGCTGTTCAAGGAAAGGAAATTTGCCAGTTGCAGGAAGTCGCAACAATTTGGACCAATTGTTTCCAAGGGAAATATGCACTCCCGCCATTGCTGGGCTAGCCCGGCCGGCCAATGATCTCGAGTAGGGATTGGATGCGGTCATCTGCAATGGATGCTTCCAGCGAAAGGGAGATGGGAGTGCTGCCCGCTCTGGAAAGCCATCTCTGGCAAAATTCAATGTAATCTTCTCCCGAGTCGGAATACGCAAAGTTTGCCTGAATAGTAAAGAGAGCCCCAAAGACCTGGCGTGGTGTGGGCAATATTTCTCCATTGCTGACAAACACCACACACACAACCAGGGGAGCTTCATTCGAGTTCATGGGTCCGGGGATCCGGACTCTGGTTCGTCGGGGAGGCAATGCATGATTATCAATTTATCATGAACAAAAGCTCTGACATCAGCGCCAGCGCGCGTCGACTGACGGCAGCAAGGCGAAACTGTCCATTTTGGTTTATCAGCGTGTACTGGTTTTGATATGCAGTGGCCAATTGGCCAGGTGGTCTTCTTCTGCTCTTGGTCCCCTCGCCGTTTGGGTCCAAGTATGTATTTTTGGTGGCGGTGCAGCATCTTTGATGGCACTACGGAATCGGACTCGGAGTCGGACAGTAACGGACTCCGCATCGTGCAAAGCAGTTCAAGTGTTCGCGAAGTACATCTATCTCATCCTATGATCATCTCGGCACATCCCAATTTCTCTGGTTGCATATTGAATGAACGCAGGCATCTCATAATCCATGGACACGTCTTTCCTTCCAACCACGCAGGGAGGTCATTTTACCCATTATTTAATTCATTCAGTAAGACAATGTCTCCACAATACTATCAAGAATGCGAACTGCATCAGGAATATAAAACTTTTCGTAGTGCATTCCCACCGGCGTGCTAAAATCCGTGTCAGTCAGGGTTACCACCCCATAACAAATACAATACGCACTCCCAGCCTGTCACACGCTTCACCGGTGCTGCGAGACGCAAAAAGCAGCGCTTCTGTATTTCGGCCGCGATCTCGGCCCCGACACCAGCGGTCATGCCCGCCTCGTGCACGATGACCAGCCGGCCGGTGCGCGCGACACTCTCTGCGACGGCCTCTGCGTCCCACGGGAGTATCGAGCGTAGGTCGATGAGCTCGACCTTGGCCTTGCGCGCGCTTTCCGGGACGTGCGGCGCGAGCTCCGGCGGCGGGTCCGCGAGCAGGTGCAGCGCGGTCTCGCAGTGGTAGATGGGCGTGCCCCAGGTGAGTAGTGTGAGATCTGCACCAGGGACAAGTGTCTCTGCGCGCCCGAGCGGGAGGGCAAAGTCGTCGATGGGAACTTGCTCGATGGCGGAGCGGTAGAGGATCTTGGGCTCCATGAAAATCACCGGGTTGGGGTCGCGGATGGCGCTGAGGAGGAGGCCTTTCGCTTGGATCGGGGAGCGGGGGATGACGACCTGGGGTGGGTCAAGAAAAGTAGAGGAGAAATGTAATAGAGGCAAACCTTGAGGCCAGCTGCGCCCATGAAGAAGCCTTCGGGAGACTGAGAATGATACAGACCCCCATGGCCCTACGAAAATTCTGAGCGTCTTGAAAGAAATCTTCGCGAGGCTGAAAACTTACAACTGACATGGTGGGGGTTCGGATGGTCAGTCCACCGCAATTAAACTGGCCACCTGAGCGGTACCGGACTTTAGCAGCCTCATTCACTAGCTAAAGCATGTTCGTAAGGGAGCCTTAGAAATAAACGAAGTTATCTCACTTGGTCGAATGCAGGGAATATGTAATCTGCAAACTGGATTTCCGCAATAGCAGTGTGACCCATGGCGGCCATTCCAATAGCTGGAGGAATCGAACTGATTGGGCGTCACATATTTAAAGTCGACGTACCGAAGCCGGCGATACCTTGCTCCGTCAGCGGCGTGTTAAATACGCGTTCGCGTCCTACGAAATTTAGCAGTTGCGTACACAGACAAGGGGATGCATACCAAACTCTTCGGCGAGTCCCTAGAGACCGCATCAATAAAAAATGAGCCAAAAGCAATTAAATACCCACCATAGTACACCTGAACACCCCACCAAATGCAACATCCTCCCCAAACACGACGGCGTTGTCATCTTTCGTGAGCGCGATACTATACAGGACATCAGTATCCCGAGGAGCTTAATGGGCGGGTATACTGACCTCAGCGCGTCGCGGACTGCTTGATATACATTCATCTTGCGGCATTCACGTCCCACACTGACGATGGCATTGAAATCCTCATCGTCATTCCACACTAGCCCCGGGGTGCGCAGGGCTTTTTCTCTAGTAGTACGCAGTAACAGAGAGGTTGCAATTGAGGGTAAATGGCCCCCCGCCGGTGGAGGTTCCGCCGCAGTCGAGTTGCGACGTATTGAATGGATTGAGCTGCATTGCGGCGCCGAAAAGAAATAGCCTGTTGAGGGCGACGCAAAAGGCAAGCTCGACAAACGCCTGGATGCGAGCATGGAGGCGAATAAAAGCTGGAGGTAGTAAGATCCGTGCGCGCCATTTGGGCCAAAATGAAGGTGTAATCCCCTTTTAGCTTTTAGGCGTATGCGATCTTGACCGAAACCACTAACTGATCCAGTGCTTACTGCGTGTCCTGGGGTCCAAACATGGAGAACGAATCCACCTTTGTTGCACCAGAAGGTGTATACACTGTTACAGAAGAGCACAAGCCCTCTGTCTTGCCCCATATCATTTCTTCGGCGCCGATTATCTATCCAAGCCGCGTTTCAACTATCGCAGTCCGATTCCCCCCAACAAAGTCAGGCGGCCCTGGGTTTGCCCAGCTGCTCGGGGGCAACAAGGAGTCTCGCAAGGAAAAGCCAAAGGAAAAGGAGAAAGAGAGGGAGAAGGAAGACGGGGCTAGCTTGTCCAGCAGTGATTCGCCGGAGGACGAGACGTCGCCGATCCAGGACAACGCGACCCGCGAACATACTCTTTTCGCGACATCTACAGGCGGCAAGAAGAAACCCGTCTCTCGGCCAAAGCACAATATCAAGACTACCTCGTCCACATTTATTACTCGCATGCAAAATGCGGAGGGCTTTCCGCGGTCTCTGCAATCCAAGCAAGGGGATGTCACATTTATATTTTACAACGTGTCCAAGAGCTTTCTCTGGATTGAGGCCGGCGCGAAGACAAAAGTGCGGAATGGTTTCTGCCCAATTGGTCGTGTCCTGATTTCAATTAGGAGCCGCTGGCGCGCGTTACATTCTCTGCGTACCCAACATGCCACGATGTGAATTTGTCGACCTCGTCGTCGGAGCGTCTCGACGTGATTATAGGATTCAGCACTGGCGATCTCGTTTGGCTGGGTTCGTCATTTCCCCAGCGTCGAGTCGATCTCATTGCCGCCCCTAGATCCCATAGCCTCCCGCTACGGCCGCTTAAACAAACAGGTACGCGTCGTCTTGCGTTTTTGTCTTCCCACCTAACCTACGCTGTAGGGCAGCATCACCAATTCGCCCTGCACCGCCGTCCGGTGGGTCCCATCTTCCTCTTCGCTCTTCCTCGTCGCGCACGCGGACGGCACGATCATCGTGTACGACAAGGAGCGCGAGGACGGCAATTTCACGCCCCAGGATCCCGTGCAAAAAAACGCCGGTGACTCCGAGGGCAAGCCATGGGACCCGATTGACAGCATTTTCGTGGCGATGCCGCCATGGCATCCCGTGTCCTCTGGCGCGGCCATCCCTACCAAGGTAGCGAAGAATCCCGTGAGCCATTGGCGCATCTCGCGCCGGGCTGTCGTGGACTTCGTGTTTTCGCCTGACGTGAAATACGTCGCAGCCATTTCCGAGGATGGCTGTCTCCGGGTCATCGACACCCTCGCGGAGACGTGAGTTTCACTTCGTCCACTTTACTCTACTTTCCCTAATTGCGCTCCAGACTCGTCGACTGCTACGCATCCTACTTTGGCGCACTAACAACCGTCGCGTGGTCCCCGGACGGACGGTTCATCGTCACCGGCGGGCAGGACGACCTACTGACGATATTCTCGCCCTGGGAACAGCGCGTCGTCGCACGCTGCCAGGGTCATTCGTCCTTTGTCTCCGCCGTCGCGTTCGACGACCTCCGCTGCGACGGCCGGACGTACCGCTTCGGCAGCGTCGGGGAGGACAATAAGCTCATCCTGTGGGACTTCTCGAGCGGCGCGCTGCATCGGCCCAAGTTCCAGCCCACGCACCAGCAGCGCGTCTCGATGGCATCGACGGTATCGCTCGCGTTTCGCCGCGACCGATCAACGCTGTACCTTGCCGGCGGTGGGGATGAGAGCAGGCGCTTCCACCCTGCACCGTCGCGAAATGAGATCGCCGTCGTACAACCGTGTTTGGTGTGTACTTCCGCTATCCTCTGGCCGTTATTCCTTTTTAAATGTGCGACCAGATAAAGCCCGTCGATGGCGACATCCTCTCGACCCTCGTGTTTATGCCGCGCTCGATCCTGACCTCCACGAAAAACGGCTACATTAAGCTGTGGATACGGCCGCTCGCGCTGCGGCCGAGGATGAAGCATCGAACGCCTGCGCCAGACGTCGACGTGTTGTAACATTAGTGGTTGGACTTTTGAACAGTGGATCTAAATTATCTCTCTCCATCTCATGTTTCTGTGCTGGACAATGAAAGAGTCGTGTATGTATTGGCAATCAGTGTAATTTACAGAGCTTGATTTATTTTTTTGTGCGCACAACCAGTAATAGCTAGGCACCATTGAGAGGAAAAATCTCAGGCAGAGTTTCATCAATACACCAGCGACGAGTCCTTCATTCTCAGGCACAAACAGCTGAGCTGATTCGTAAACCGTAGCGCCTTTGGGATTCGCGATAGCCAGATCAAACGACCACAGAGCACCATCCGACACAGCACCGCCGAAAAATTTGCGATCAAGGAGAGCACTACCCGCCCTGTCCGAGTAGCAGTGGTTGCACTATGTCGTCCCTTACCTTTCACCAGCACCGGACGCCGATGTATAACGATGGTATTGCGCCTATGGCGGCTTCTGGTGGATTGGGTAGTCTTCAGACCGCGTTGATTTGTCAATGAAAGAGAGTTTATTGCCAATCGGCCTAGGAAGGAGTGCGTATAATTTACAGTGCTTGATTTCCATTCCATCCAATCCAATCCGATCCTGTCTGATATCCCAGTGAACAGCTACTTCCGAACAACAACAAGCCAGCGCGTCAGCAGCCCGGCAGAAAACAGAGCGGCCTCCCATCCCATCATGAGCCGCTGCTCGCGCCACCCCGCCTCGCCCCATTGGCGGATGAACGCCGCCCGTGTCACACCGGCGTCTTCAAGCTGCTCCGCCGCCTTGTTCAGCCCCTCTGCGTACTGCTTCGATACGTTCGACACATTCTCAAGCGCCAGAGCTCCGGGGGCTGCGGTCAGCAGCTCCAGAACTCGATGTAGAGATGCCTGGAGCGGGGTCGCGGTTCGAGTGCGAGGATGTATACTGTTCGGCGCGATTTGGGCGACGTGCCTGCGTGGGAGAAACGGGACGGCGCAGATGATGAAGTGGGGGCTGAGGAACGAGACGTGGGGCGCAGGGGCGGTGAATTCGAGGGTAGCGAAAGTGCCTGGCACGAGGGTAGCGCGGAGCTCCAGCAGGGAGGGTTCGAGGCGCGAGAACGGGACGTAGTCGAGGTCGAGGTGCGCGTTTGACGTGATGGAGAAGGAGAACGGGCTTTCGCCGTTGGGTTTCGGTTCGGAGGTGTTGTGTGCGCGTTTGAGACTCGGTCTCTGCTCTGGAAAGAGGAGTAATTAGCTTCTCTTGTTGAGACGGCGCGCATAAATCCACTCGCTTGAACTCGATCCTCGCTGTTTGCAGCCGGTCGCTCGTCAGTGGTGTGCGATGAAATAATATTGAGCTGAGAATACCAAGTTCCAAGAGAAATGGTTTCCGACGACCCAACGGAGCACCTCGAAATTCCACGCCGCATCTAAAGCCAGACAAATGTGCCATCCATAGACGAGCAAGTTCTCGGAGAAGAGATCTGGGAGGTCTCCGTAGTTTCTGATTTCTATTGCTCCGTCGCAGACCCTGCCTATAAGACTAGCCATCGAGATAGAGATAGTCTTGGATCGGGAGGAAGTGGAGTACGTAACTAGACGTGCGTATTCTCTCGGCCAAGCGACGGACGTGGGTGCAATCACGGTGAAGAGTGCTTGAATCGAATCTGATGGGTTACTGATAGGATGTCCCGAGAGCCTTGAAGAGCAGAATACGAGGATCGAGAGAAGGCACAGGGCAACAAAACAGGGCAGGACGTTCAACGAATTCAACTTGGTCGCCAGATGAGGCGCATACTGTGAAAGATGCCGGCTGTAGAGGTATACGAGGTTCTGTTCGAGATAATCAAGTCGCAGACTCGGAGCCATTCGGTCGACGAGGGCGGTCATAGTCGAGCGGAAGACTCGGAGAGGAATGTCGCCGCGGCGCACGTGGTCGCGTCACGGTTCTGCAACAGTGTTCTTTCAAGCGCCCGCGCCTCGTGCGCCGGTCCAACGCCCGCAATCGATAGAATAGTTCCCTTCTCCTTGTCCTGACCACCATGTCCAAAGTTCTGTTGAGCTATCTACCCACCACGGCGGAACCCTACGATGTCAACGTCTCAATCGCTCAAGTGTTACATTCGGAAGATTTCCGCGCCTTTGCGAAGGACGTAGCCGAGCCTATCTTCCAATCCGATAACTGCTTGTCGGAACGTCGACTTTTACTAAACTTCAAGGTCGCTCGGACGCGAAAATTCGGGGATAGTAGTCTGACGGTCAGTACAGGTAGAATTGAACCAGTCGACAGTTGGAATCACAAGGAACGACGGCTCGGGGATCCTTATACTGCCCAGCGAAGAAGTAAGAACCAAGTTTTTAAACTGGGTCATAAAGCAGAAGAATCCCGTTAAGGTTAGTGTTCGAACTGGCGCACGACTATCTCTGAGTATTACAATCAAGGTTCTAGGCAAAAAGGTCAACTTGCGCCCGTACGGTAGTCTTTGGGAACGAGAGGCCGTGGTACTGTCCAAAACGCCCTACGTCGACCCCGCCATCGAAAGAAGACATCAAGAAAAGGTCTGGGCGTTGCATGAAGCTCTCCGCGTTGATATCGTCCAGTTTGGTTTCTACTACAGAGACTATCCTTCAAAACCAATCCCAGACAACCGGCCCGCTCCGCCGCGAAAGTTCTCGACAGAGTGGGAAAGGGAATACTTTAGCACCGATTCCGTGCCGAGAGGACGCAGCGACTCGTCTGGCCCACCAAGTGGTGTGGCCTGGTTAAGATTTGACTACACGCACAAATTGATATGCATACAGGTTACAAATTGTGCTTTCCTCGTCGCGCTGACTGATTACAAAATGTTTTAGCTTGGTGATGAAAATACGGAGTATCGTGGTTCAAACATCAACGTTACTTTTGCCAGCATTTGCAAGATCGCAGTTGGGTATGATCCTCAGCCCTGTGAGCCCACACGGTTGTTCGATTGCATTAAATCCCAATGACATTGAACTTGAGATATATGTTTCGACACTCTCACACCGCCAGTGCTGGAAGGAATTAAATTCCATCAAACTGTCGTGGGAGACGACCTTGAAGATACCAGAAAATCCAAGACTCGCATCGGCTCGCTAGAGCCTGGGCATCTCCGCGTTTGCCCATATGCACAACAACTTCGTATAGTCCTCTACAATGATACCACTCGGGACATGATCAAAGTGTTCAATGACCTTTGCGTCATCGCTGGTCTTCCTCAAACCATCCTTGTTCGCTTCAACCACCCATTCGTCCTCGAGGCATCCAAGCGCGAATTTTTCACGGCTAAGCGGCTGTACAGGCTCAGCATGCTTTTCCGGACGCTAGACTGGACGGTGGCCTTCCAGCTAGAATCATTGTTGCACAATGCGCTACTCCAAACCGACGAGATCGACCAGTTTATTCCCCAAATTCAACAGCTGGTTCGCAAGAAGGGACCTGCATTTGTGGGTCAATTTCTTCAGGAATTCCATTGGACTCTTCGTATCAAACCTCTTCGGGAGAGCCCCAGCGCATGTTTCTCCAGAATATTGAAAACTTATGTCTACCACCCCATATCGGTCCAACCGGGAACCTTCAACTGCTGCCAGGTGTATGTGTCTTTCGTATCATAAACTGCGGATTGTTTATTCCACTGCTAGAACGGTCATGCCGACACGACTGATTTTGGACGGGCCCTACCCGATCCAGTCCAATCGCATCATCCGCCAATACCAAGAGTACGAGGAGAATTTTCTACGAGTCGACTTTCGAGACGAGGTAGGAGTGTATCGAATAAAATTGGCAGCGATCTCAAATCTACAGGATAAACTCCAATATCGGTGGGCACGCGAAGTCGACGGCTCAAGTTTCGTTCGTGAACGAGTCGGGGAGATCTTGAAAAACGGCCTTGTCTTGGGTGGCCGAACATTCGAGTTCCTGGCGTACTCGACGTCCGCTCTGCGTGGACACGCCGTTTGGTTCATGAACCCGTTCAGAGACCAGACCGGAGTGTGGATCACTTCGGAAATGATCAGAAAAAACATCGGCGACTTCGCTGGAACACCGCTCCTGAAATGTCCTTCGAAATATGCTGCGCGCTTGGCTCAGGCCTTCAGTGCCACTGACCCATCCGTCAAAATCGGTCGTCATCAGTGGGAAGAGGTCCCAGATTTAATTGTTCCTGGACACGAGAACGATCCCAAACTGCATTCGAAGTTTGTCTACACTGATGGCGTTGGGACCATCGCTCGCAAACTTAGTGATATGATCTGGAAGGTTCAATGTGACGCGCGTCACGATAAAGGCAAAAACTCAGTTCAGCCATCTGCGGTACGTTTCGCGTTTGCGTTTGGTCAGTGACTGCAGCTGATGCTTTAGTCAAGTATCAAATTCGGTTTTTAGGTTACAAGGGCGTTGTTTCGGTGGACGAAGAGTTGGACGACCACCCCGATGGTATTCTAATGCGACTTCGGCCGAGCATGAAGAAATTCGAGTCCGACAAGGTTCAGGCAATGAACGCTGAGATCGAAATTGCGATGTCGTTCGGGAAACCTAATACGGCCTATCTCAACAGGTACGCTAAACTATCGGTAGCATTTGTGCTGATTTTAGAGTAGACCCTTGGTTATGGCGTTGGAGGATCGTGGAGTACGAAAGACGGCGTTCGTTGAATTGCAAGATAAAGCCGTGGCCGCCGCTCGGACCATTCACGATTCAATATCACAGTTCCGAGAAGTACTGCAAGAACATACTTTCGGCAACAACTTCCGCCTGTCATTCATCCTTGACAGCATCGAAAAGCTGGGTTTCGATTTACAGCCCAAGCATCGTACGCCCGGTGTCGACAGCGACTTTCTTCGACAGCTGCGTCAAGTCGCGGAAAATGATGTCCTTCGGGACATTAAACATAGTGCGCGGATTCCCATCCCGGAAAGCTATTTGCTCGTCGGGGTTTCGGACGAAGGACCAGCTTACAAGAAAGCGGGTTACAGCAACGTCTACGAACTGCCGCCTGGCAAGATCTACGGTATGTACCGGCGTTTATGCTCAATTTGGTACTGACATTTTGGTTAGCCTGTATCCACCGTCGCGAAGATGAGGAACCCAGGTGGCTGGAGGGATCGTGCACGATATCGAGGAGTCCAATTATCCACCTGGGTGATGGTAGGTATACGGTCGTTTGTTTAATTCTCATGCTGAGCGGTGAACGCAGTGCAAAGAGTACAGGCCATTGGGAAGCCTCCGGAAGGCATGCTTTGCCTTTTTGCCGGATTGAAGAACGTTGTGGTTCTTTCTTCTATCGACCGTAAATTTCAACCACCTTCCATTTGATGTAACTAATCGATACCGCCAACAGCAAAGCGCTCGCTGGCATCATGCTTAGCCGGCGGTGACCTCGATGTTCGTTCATTACTTTGACTCTGAATCGTACATCGTGCTCATTGTGCTATTAGGGGTACATACAGTTTTTGCACATCTGCAGAAACAGCTCACAGCTATTCCCGACAGCGACATGTACACGATAATCCAATATCCCCCTTTGCTCCCCCCAAATCAAGAGGAGCCGGCCGAATATCCTGACGGTGCTACCCTCACTCTCGCACGAGATAGTACTGTGGACGACATCTGCAATTTCATAATTGAATATATCAACTCGGACGTTTTGGTTTGTACCACGTAGTATGTTAACGGCCTCTTCCCTCATCTCTTTCCCAGGGCCTCCTGTCTCTTCGCCTTCTGGTGCTTGCAGGTGGCTTCCCATGTTCATCTGAGTGGCTTATATCAATTTGTCTTCGCTTGAAGATCAATCCAAGGCATGTCCCACTTCATGATATAACTGAGCCATTGTAACGGTGTTGTCAGGAGGGCATGTACGACAATGGCTGTCGATATCTTGCCGAATTATGTTCTCAAGCTGTTGATTATCCCAAACAAGGCATACCTGTTGACCTAGACAACATCAGTCTGCCCAGAAAGTTGATTAGATGCAGCCCTGACTGGTAGAGAATTTGTTATTTACCAAAGCATGTAGCCACTCAATTCGACGTTCACAGGCACGCGGCTGAGGTGGTCTCTCCCCGCGAGACGGATTATTACCCGTCGGAGAAGGCGCTGGGTGTACTTTTTCGGGCCATCATACTTGATGACCCCGAGCCGATCAGCTCGGACGACGCTGGTGTAGCCTCAACTGTCAATATCGACCCGGCCTCCAACCCGATCTTCTCCACCCTTGCTCGCAAGATCGAACAGAGCATCCCCGACTTCATCGTCCCGGATGGCACTTGCACGCAAACCAGGGCAATCTTCCGAAAATATGTGGACGAACTTCGTTACATTTCCATGACGCACACGTTGACCACCGAGCCGGGCATTAATTTGTTGGAGGCGGAGATCGTTGTTGGGACCATATTGGCCAAGTCCGCCCAGAAGCGCTGGAGGAGCGATTGCATCTACCGGATGCGATACCACGCAACAGCGGTGATTCGCGACATCCAGATGCAGATATTTCCTAGGGAACAAGGTAGTGGCGACTCTGCCGAGAACTTGCGGGCCGGCCTCGAACGAGCTTGGATTGCTTGGGATTTTAGCCTAAGGCACGAGAAGGAATTTGGAGCGAAGAGTTTCGGATTGATTGCGTTGGCAATAGTCTTTGACTGCGTGGACACTTTACTACCCTAAGACCTGGTATTGTTGTAATTATAGGCTGGAGAAGTAGTCACTCAATTCGAAGGCGAGTCCGTTACGGTTTACAGGGTTCCTGAAAATAATAACAAGAAAAGATTTAAATTTGTTTGGTGCTCTTCCCAAAAAGGAAATCAGCTTTCAGCTCTCTCGTTTTGCGCATTTCCAATGCTATCTCTCACTCTCTGTGACTGAATAATGGGCGTATTTGAGTTTTAAAGACAGAATGTGCTAGATAAGTAATCGTATTGGAACACAATACAGTGTCCGCAGATTGCCCCCTCATGTTCCATCAGGAAAAAGCCAAATTGCTATGGGCTGCCACATAGACCTGCATAGACGCCATAGATACCATAGAAACCATAGCAACGTTGCTATGGCGTCTATGAGTGTCTATGTGGGTCTATGTAACTGCCCATAGAGCCCATAGCAATTTGGTTTTTCCTGATGAGTCAATGACTGCACGAACGGCACTGCCACGGTGTACACCCAAGTACTTGGCGGGCGAGGTGACACGCACCGGCAGCCGTAAGATGTGGGGGTGTCGACGCACAGCATTCTGGCGCGACGCAAAATGCGTCCAGTTCGCGGAGTGGTGTGTGCGAGGTCGAAGTGGACTGCGATGATGTTTCAGAGCGGTTTGAGAAGTGCCAGGCCACGGAGCCATGGTACAACTTGACAAGATCCTCTGAACAAGAACAACAAGAATGGAGGGCGTATGAACATCCCGCCACGAATCTAAAGCTTCGGTTTTTGCAAAAACGCCGGCCACTAGCATCGTCGTGAACGGTGACAGGACGAGAGTAGTCGAACAGGTAACGAGGGAGAATCACAGTCTCACAGATATATTGAGCTAAAGCATAAAGATAAAGGCCCACAGCGCATTCACCGAGGGCTGGGAGATCCCAGGCTGACACAATACCAGGGAAAATAGAGGCTGTCGAGTGCATTGAGTGACCCTCCGAAACCAGAAAGGGTGCTGGGAGTGAAAGAGCCAGGGTCTAGTCGTGACGAGATTTGTTCACCCGGCACGCCTGGACCCGAAAAGCGCGTCTGGTGATCCAAAACATCCCATGGCAGCCAATTAACGCGCATGAAATGCCAAGGCGCTGGATTAGGGTTCAGAATCAGAAGATGGCGAAAGACAGGCGGGAGGGGGAAGAAAAGAGAAGGAAACGCGAGATTTCCTTTTTGGGAAAGGAGGTGACGTGATATCATTTTCAGCAACAACATCGCCAAACGATACAACGCTTTACGCCAATTTGGGAAATCATTGAAGATCTAAAGAATGAGGATTAAAATATGATCTGAAAGCGATGAACATCGTTGGTATATAGGCTCAGGCATTGAACACATTCTTGAACGACGTTATGCTTCGTAGTCACGCAAGCCATACATCATCTTCTTGTCCGCGTCCTCCCAGTTATCAATGATCAGCGTCATTTCCGGGCACTCCGGTTCTATTTCTTCGTTACTCAAAATGCCATCGTGAACGGCCTCCAAGTTGTGGAGAAGAGGCCTCATGCGATTGGCGAATTGCCGCGCTGCTTCTGGATCGTCGTGGAGGATTGTTGGTTCTATCCCCTTCAGCAAAGGGATCTAGATAGCTATTAGGTTGGAGGACAAAAAAGGCAAAAGGAAGGTAATACGTTGCCAGAAACGGACAATTGAAGAGCCTGGTCGCCATCGTTGATTTCAAAACGAAGAATCGAAACGATCTTGACGTATTCCTTCTCGACATCATCGCACTTGAAGCATGCCAGACGGTTGTCCGATATGCTGCGCGGAAGATCATTCAAAAATTATGAATTGTCAGGACGCTGAAGCACCCACAAGGTATTGCAATTGGCGCAAGTTCGCTTGAACGAATCGTTCAGCTTGAATGGAAAGAAATCGACCACTTTGGCTCGCACGAAGAACGTGCGAGGGCATTTTGTTGATGCCAGCACCTCTTTGATCGAAAGACAGTTGGGGCGTTTCTGCGGTAGTGAGACTTCGACACGTTGGGGGGCGATATCCGGTCTGATTTCCGTGAGCGACTCGGTCTGCTGTTTCAGCTGGTGTTTCCTTCTACGGAAAGATTTTTTCAGTGTTTGACGAAACCTTGGGTGGAAAGAGCGTACTGAATAAGGCTTTCTTTCCAGTCACCAACGGCACTTGATTTAGGGTTGATAGGGATTATAAACCTCCCAGATCCACCAAGCGTGCCTCGGAATTCCTGCGCGGTACTGCTTGCCTGCAAGCGCAGGTTCAAGATGGTGTAATACTGGCCGACGACGAGGTGTTGATTCATTGCAGGTTGCTCATCAAAAAGAGCGATTTTAAGGACACGGCCGTCTAAACCCAGAGCCCAGGGCTCGTTGATCGCGGGAATCTTGGGGTGGGCAGTGTAATCAGTGACATAAATTGCGCCTAGAGATTCATCTCTGTGGAGAAGCTTGAAGTTGTGTGTGAGAAATGTAAGATAAAGGCTGTAGAAACTCATACCTCGACGACATAACTCATGAATTCTTTGTCTTCTGCATCTTTGATAAGTTTCAGCTTGGACTCCTCAACGTCATCATTATCGTATGGCTGTAGGCGTCTGAACTACAATGAGCGGTTCCGAAGCTGAAAACTGCGGAAACCACCAACTCCAGTAATGCCTTGAGGTTTGGGGACTCGTCGTCGCGCTCAAGTTTGTAAATTTTGGCCTCGACTAACTTGCCTTCGGGGTAGCCATCGTTGCTCCTTTTCAAGCGGACATTTTTGATCAAGTAATGTTCGCCAGGAAGCATGCTCGGTCCTTCGAGACAGGCCTCATCCCACATTTCGATTTGCAGGGTGCGGTCGGCAAAGAAGGAGGACACTCGCTTATCTGGCAGGGTTTACCTCCTTCAAGACGAGTACCGTCGGTGACAAATAGCCTGTGCGTACGTCCCGCGGGATATCCGTGGACCACCTGTTTATGTTTTAATACCAGTAAAACGAGTACCAGAACGATAAACTCACCCGTACTGTGAAATCGAAATATTCGCCGGTTGTGGTAAGCTCTGATATCAGCCGGTGTTTCCGTCGAGGGCGAGATGAGACAAAGGAGGTTTCCTCGATTTGGTGGATGGTTCCCAACGCCTCTCGCCTTTTTGCTTGCACTCCGCGCCACCACTCATCCAAGGTTACGCAATACCTCAAATCGTCCTTTGTGCAGGTATGATCGCAGAATGGAGTGAAAAACGCTCCGAAACCATCAGCGAGATTTCCGGATTTTGGGACACCATCTGGCAAGGAGGGGCGCTTGATTTGTCCCTCAGTGGAGTCGTAAACGGCCCATTGGAATTTGTCCCAGTATCCAGATGCGGTGATGTTGTCGAAGTTCTTCAAAGTCTGTTGCGTTTTGCACGTCAAATTTCCTCAACGAAGATCCAGGGTCTGCTATACCTTGATATCGCGGAGAATGATGACATCCCCTTCGCACACATGGGAAGCCACTCCTGATGCTTTCGCCTAAAACAATTCACCACCAGACCTTCCTTCAACGGACGGTACGACTCATCACAGATGGAAGGATCGACAATTCGAAGAGAACAGCCCCAGTCTGATAAAGCAGTTGGGAGAAGAAAGACAACAAAGAAAACAGAGACGGACCTCCGATTTTTGTCTTCGCTGCAGGCTTGATGTATGTCACTATCCCGATGATTGAATATACGTTCCAACGGCCACCAGCAGCTTCGAGCCCTGAAATCGGAGTGAAACCGTGAGGAACCTGTCTTTACGTCAATGAAGGTCGACGAAAAAACAAGAGATAGTCACTAGGGTCGTGGAGGAGACGGCGGGGTCGTCGGCTTTGTTTCGGGGGAATACGGTGGCTGGCGGTCCTGAGGGGTATGGCAACAGACAAAACAACAGGGCCCGCGGGAGGGGTCGCTCGTTGCGAACAGCGGAACTTGGAGCATCCACATGCGCCGTGCTCGCAAGTACAGTCGGGACGCCAGCAACGGATCGGCAGTCTTCTGCTGCTTGCGTTTTTCCCTCCGGGCCTGATTTTTTCTCTGTTTCTTGTTCAAAATCTTCTCTGGTTCCAATGCGCCCACGAATCATCCGCCGGAACGGATTTTAACAGTGGCAGTGGTCGGGTACTCGATAGGTCGACGGACGTCGGTGGACCATTCGGTAGCTTCGAAGTCGATGCATGATTGTTGTTGTTTACAGTGGGTGAACGAGTAACTCGGCGGGGTGGAGCCGACGCAGATTCGTTTAGTGGACCGTTATAAGATGGGTTTTCTTTAGGAGCCGAAAATGCGGGAGGGTGGGCGATCGTAGTGGGGGTTGTGTTTGCAGGGCGGGAAGATGACGGTGGGAGGGATGTTGATTTTTTATGGGTCGAGAGAAAGGGGAAGATGACGGCGGGAGGGATGTTGGATTTTGTTGTATGGGTCGAGACGAAGGAGCAAATGTCGGCAGCGAGGTTCGGATGTTGTTAAGAGGACTGGTGGTTTTCGGCGCAACGGAGAGCTTTGATACAGCTTTCTGCTCGGAAGGCGGTGAGACTACGACAGGCGTCGGTTCCTCGTCAACGTCCATCAGGGCTGCCGGGGCCGCAGCCAACACTGGCGATCGGGGTTGTATTGGCGTTGTGAACCAATCGTCAGCTGCGGACGCGACTTCCGATGGCTCGTCAACAACAGGGACGCCTAAAATTGAACTTTGAGCAAGAATTTACGCGTTATTAAAAGAAAAACTCACGAAACCATGTATCAATCGTGATTTCAGGCTCTTGACCCTTTGGGAGAATTGCTAGCGCAACTCCATCCCCGTATTTCAAAGTAATGGGAAGGTTGATGCCCCGAGAAGACGCTTTCTCCATAGCAGCACCCTTGAGGGACAACTTCAGTTCCTGCCCTATTTTGAACACCAACCCTTTCGCTGCAAGGCTTCTCCGCAAGGGCCGTGAAATGCAACCTCGAACTGCTTCAGCCCATCTGCAGACGAGAACATCTCCATCTTAATCCGGTGCTTGTCCTTTATGGCAGGCCATTTCATGCAAATCTGCCCGCAAATGTATCCAGGTTCGCTCGGCGTCCATTCGAGCAGTTCGGTCGCAGTTTTCTCGTGAATTGGGTCCCGAAATATAGCAATTGAATCTACACCACAATTTTCGTGCCTTGGACGCTTGGAATCGCGGTCAATATCTTCGGCGACGCGCTTCATGGTGGTGGACGAAAGAGAGAGGGGTTGAGGCGCGTCAGCAAGCGCGCTGATGCATCACACGCGTGATGTCTATTTCCCTCCCAACCTTATTCTCGCGCGGCCTCCAGGATGCATCCAAGGCTTTCAACCAGTCTGCTTTCGAGCAATCCACGCAGGTTCATCGATAGATTTGTGCTGCATCCTCTTCGATCTAATACAGGGCTCACAGGACCTCATTCTGTCCAGTTTGGCCGATCTGAAGTCTCTAAGTTCACGAATACTCGGTCTTTCTTTGTTCAGTCCAAACGAGATACTGGAAGACATATCAACGCGCGATTTGATCTATCTTCTCGTCCCGTATGCACTGGCAGAGGTACAAGGCCGCGTTCGGTCGGAAGGCCCGGGAAATGACGAACGTATTGCTTTCCTGACGCAATCTCAAGTTCGTCGTTTGAGTATCAGGACCGCATCGTGGGCTCAAATCCACCCAGAAATATCTCAACACGTTTATTTCTAATCTGGAGAACTACGAGATCATCCCAGAGAGCGAGCGGACGCTGCATGCTCAAGATCCCTCCAAAATTAAAGATGCTTCGAGTCGACGAGAGCTGAAAATTAAGCAATACCAACGGGAGAAGGACCTCCGAGCCAGAATTGAGGTCAGTTACGTCGCTATATTGCACTCATTTTGCTCATGCGCCGCAGACAATTCGGAAACGCCGGGGCCAACTCCCCGCGGATGGAGAAATGGAGTCAGATTTTGATCTGATAGTATCTCTCCTGCCGAAGAAGTCCGAGAGTGAGGACGAGGAAGAGGACTCGGAGTCAGAGGACATCCTCCGAGAAACCACGCTCCTCCTCCTGCGACTTTGCTATGCACAGGCGGAGGCCCAGCTTCTGAGCCTCAGCCAAGAGCTGGAGCTGCTGCAGAACGCCCCCCGCATGCCGCCACCGCCGACGTCGCGCCCAGAGGACGACCGCCGCGGGAAGGAGCGTGCGACAGAAGGCGATATGTGGAAGTTGGATGCTCCTCTGGGCGGACCAGATGGTAAAGGCCCGCTGCTGGACCCCACCGGCAAGGTTCAAACTCCCCCCCACCTTCGTTATTTGTTTTGAATGCAGACCCTGCAGCCGTTACGACCGTTCACAATTTTACCGTCCGGGTCGTCCGATCGTGCACGCATGGCGGCGCAGGTCTTCGGTCCTGGACACCGCCTGCCGACCATGTCCATCGACGAGTATCTCCAGATCGAGCAAGAGCGCGGAAACATCCTTACTGGCGGCGGGTAAGCAACAGGTTCTCGTTTGCTATTCGTCGTCGCTCAAGACTTGATTCACTTAGCCCGGGTTCAGAGAATGCCTTGACAGAGTCGGAGCAACTAGCAGTCGATGCCGAGATGGATGGATCGAAGGACGGGGCAGAGAAGGAAGAAATGAAGCGCCTCAAGGATGAGAAGTGGGCGCAGTTTACGGATGAGAACCCGAGAGGTGCCGGAAATACCATGAATCGAGGGTAATTTAAACGAGACTAGAAGTTGAACTGATAAATTGTATGGTATGTATGTGTACTGTATTTCGCACACGGTCCCAAGCTTGCAACTTTGTGGGTGGGCTTGGCGTCGGTATCAAAAACATAAAACAAAAATATGGAGATTTCAATAAACAACCATAATCCCGCGGTTGTTTGTATGTTCTACAGCACGTCTTTTTGCTCTCTATTCTCATACTCCTTGATGAAAGCCTTGTACCTCTCGTCTGCTCCTGAGCCAATCATCAACCACCTGAACTCCTGCACAAGATCCTGGTTGTACACCAGATGTTCCTGTTGCCCATTCACATTCGGAGTGAACCAGAGCTCCAACCGGCGGAGGCTTCTAAGTCCAAGGATATCGCGCGCCCAAGCGTTCTCGAGCACGGCTCGGTGGGGGTCACTCCCCGTCTGCTCGGGCAGTTGGTTCGGGGCGAACTGGATGGCCAGCCGCTCGAGGCCGCGCATCTGCTGCAAGACAGGGACCACGTCGTACGCTGCGTTGTCGTACATCACATGCACACTGCGGATGTCCGGCAGGTAATATGCGCCCAGGGCGCATTGGGCGATGAACTCGAGGTGGCTGGCCCAGACATGGAAGGTGTTGCACTGGTGGAGGATCGGGCGCGCTTCGATGTATATCGT
The DNA here is from genome assembly GCA_014925785.1 of Mycena galopus ATCC 62051. Taxonomy (NCBI): domain Eukaryota; kingdom Fungi; phylum Basidiomycota; class Agaricomycetes; order Agaricales; family Mycenaceae; genus Mycena; species Mycena galopus. Next base: position 1,019,800 of record WIQG01000024.1, read on the forward strand.
GCGGCATACGAGCAGCAGGGATAGGGAAATCGGTTCGGCCAGAAAGACGGCGTTGTCAGGAGTGCGGGCTAAATCGTCGATGGGATTGTAACACCACGATCTGAACCTAGAGTGCACAAGCCGCAGACTGACCAGTCGCCCGCCGAGGAGGTGCTGGTATATGGACAGTCTCAGCTCCACAGGGAGTTGAAGAAGAAAGCAATTTTCGAGCTGTTCAGCTTCCGGACGCAAACGAGAATAGATTCGCGTTGTAGGAAGGGGCATCGAATTGGCAAAAGAAGAGAGATGGAAATGAGGAGGTCTATTCCGATTCTTGCGTGGCGGTCCTCTAAGCCACCGAACCGGGGTAAACAGAGTAAAAAGTACACCATACCCCAAAGTCTGGAGGCCGTTGGCGATGGTGGAAGGCATTGGTTCGTCACAGGCCACAGTCGAAGCCAAGATGCATCCCTGTCAGATTTTCACCACCTTCAATTTAATGTCAAGACTTGCGACAGTTGCGAGCAAAAAGGAATCTCATAGGAGAATGCTGTCGAAAAAGAATTCAAAGCCAAATCCCCAGGATCCTTTGGACCAAAACCACAGAGGAGTCTGAAAGTGGAAGTTGAAAGCGGATGCAATCAGATTTGGAACCGGCAGCAGCGGACCGCACACGTGGATCATATTAGGCAATTGGAATTCTTCTGGAGTCCTCAGACCGAAACATTCTCCTAGGCTTGCACCACCATGGACCAGCCCTCTACACCCGTTACCGCAGATTTCTCCTCCTCCCCGCCCAAGCGCACAAAAATCGTGCTGCTTGGGGACCAGAGCGTCGGGAAGACAAGTCTTATTACTCGGTAACCTTGCGGTCCTTCAGCTCGTCTGACCCCGGTCTTACTAGTTTGGGCTCAGATTCATGTATGACACTTTCGACAACACCTATCAGGCAACGATAGGTATCGACTTTCTCAGCAAAACCATGTACCTCGAGGACCGAACTGTCCGTCTGCAGCTTTGGGACACCGCGGGACAGGTGCGCTGAATTCCCAACTTAAACAACCCTTTTGGTCAACTTTACATCGCAGGAGCGGTTCAGGTCTTTAATACCTTCATATATCCGCGACTCATCCGTGGCTATCGTCGTGTTCGACATCACAAGTACTGATTGAATTGCTTCCGGTTATTTTGTGCTGACCCTCTCTCTCCAGACCGACAGTCCTTTATGTCGACTACAAAATGGATAGAGGACGTACGGTCAGAGCGGGGGAACGACGTCATTATTGTGCTCGTTGGGAACAAGGCAGACCTCTCGGACAAGCGGTTGGTGATCAGCAACCCCCGATTGGATGGTCTCACTAATATTGCGTTTAACAGACAAGTAACGCTTGAGGAAGCTACCGCCAAATCCACCCAATTAAATATCATGTTCATGGAGACCTCCGCCAAAGCCGGCCACAACGTCAAAAGTCTATTCAAAAAGATCGCGATGTCGTTACCCGGAATGGAGAAGGAGGGCCAGGCTGATGCTAACACCAGTACGCTTCATCTACCGTTCACGTTGTTCCTAAAGCTTATGGTGGATTCTGCAGAAATCGACGTTACAACGCCAGCAGCTGGCGAGGTACCCGAAGCCTCGCAGTGCAACTGCTAATCATCTCCGCCCTACCGCGCATTGTGCGCAGCACGGTCCATGTCCCGCTCACGTCGCTTGTTTTCTAGTTTGTTGTGTGTTAGAGTAGTTGCGGAGGACTACATTCTGCGCGAATGTAGTATTTATTTGAAGGTTTTTAATAATATCTGCTGAAATTTACGACGATCTGTGACAGTGCTTTGCAGACCACGGATTCGACGAGGAGCGGCTCTTCGGTAGTGCACGGCGGACGCTCGGATCCAGCCAAAGAGGGATCGGATCTAATGCCCAACGACGGATATATCATCGCGGTTTGGGCGGCCAGTTCCTTCGCCGTTTTCAAAGGGTTTTTGATCGAACAACGCGTTTTTAAGGAGAAGTTCGGCAGGGTGGTGTCGGGGCCAGCTGGCCTCAGCTGCTCGTCATCTTGGTCGCTAACAAGGGTCATATGTAAGTATAACCCATCGGTCTGCTGACGGGATGCGATCCATCGAATCAGAGGCCATCGGAGGCAAATATCAAGACGTCGCTAGGGAGGGGCTGTCCTGCCGCGTAGAAGGCGCGGAGAGGTAGGGCAGAGTCAGTGTCCCGGGAATCGCTCATGATGATCTTTGCTGTATCCGATGAGCCCAATTTCGTGTTCATCTGAATCATCCCGGCGCGGATCCGTCCATGTTTCTCCTGAAGGAAAGAGCTCCGTGACGCCCCTGAAGTATGACTGAATGGTCAAAGTCTTGGAAAACTTCGCGATGGTCGCGATAAGATTTGGATCCGCAGGGTCAAATTTGTCGGCAACAACCTGAGGGAGCTGTTTCGATGCGAATTCTGCGAGGTTGCTTGAGTGGTGGAACCAAATCAGACTGAGAGGACATGCGGGTTCCACGGGCAGGGTAAGCAGCAATCATGGTTCCATGCTGGAAAGTGAGGACTACTTACTGTTCGATCTTCGTTGTCGGGAGGGCGGGCTGGTACACGGCCAAACGGAAATATTGTGAATTCTTAACAATTGTCGATCTAGAATTCTGTACGCCCAGATCCTTAGAGTTTTCTTAGAGTCTGATCTCGGCAACGGCGATATCAGCTCTCAACCTCAACCGCTGTCGCTGAGCTTTAAACGGTGTCCAGAATGCTGTAAATGGGAGTGGGCAGCGAACGCATCATGATGGGCTGATGGGAAGTACCACAGCCACCAGAAACGGCGCCGAACTTGCGAAAACGGTACTACAAGTCGTGTAGAGTGGTCAGAGTGTATACTATGGAATAGGAATACTCTATATTACTTGTGATATCTAATCCAGCTCAAAATATTATTTATTTCTGACTATACCAATATTTATTCCTCCATCTCCACATCTTCTTCGGCGCCCCAATCCTCGACAATTGCTGTTTCAATCACCAGTGCCTCGGGCTCCATATCAGCCTCCGGGTCGTGAGGGAGAGGGAACTCGGATGGGTCTGAGAGGTAAACTCGTAATGCGGCCTCAAGAGCCTCCAACTTCGCTGGTTTCCGAGAATACCTACTGTTCGGCAAAATATTCGGGACCCCACGCAGACGAAGAGCATTAAGCTGTAAATGAATTTTGGGGATGGTGAGATCATTCAGATTCGTGGTCCGGGTCACAATCGGAGTTTTGCGAAGCTGACGGCGGATTTCCAGAGCTTTGCGCGCAGCTGCGGTGGCTTTTGCTTTGTGCATTTCCGCTGTCCTGAGGCGGAAATCAACAATCTCTTGACGTCGTAGACGCTCGAGGCCGCTCGCATCGATCCGTCGGGCTTCTCGCATTATGTATGCATGGTCTTCTTCGGTGAAAACAGCATCCATGAAGTCCTGCGTGTCGTTTCTTCTGTACATCGCAAGTGAGTTGTATTGATGCAGAGTCAGCGACGGTTTCCCTCGAACGGCGACCCGGTAGGCCCCGAGAGCGCCCTCGTTGGCATCGTTTGTCGATGGCATCCATGCCAGCTGCCTCTCCGTGGCTGAACATTCATCAATAAGACCGCCCGGTGCGAACTCCGCGGAAAAGCGAATCCAGGTGGTGAGCGAGCCGCGAAAAAAAGCTATAGTGATGTCGGTGAGGTGCGGAAGGGACGGCATGAGGTTGATCACAGCCTCGACAGCAAGGGGATCGTGCCACGGCTGTCCGTCCAACGTAGCGGTCTCGAAGGTGAGCTCACCATAAAAAATGAGCTCGGGGTTGTCGAGGATGGATAGGATATGATCGCAGACAGCTCTATGCAATGGACCAAGGTCCAAAAGATTGATACTTTCTGTCCCAGGACCACGAACTTGGCGAAGGTAAGGATGGGAGATGATTTGATGGTACAGAACCATCGCACAAAGCTCCGTGAGTGTGGCCTCGTCATCCAATGCGTCGCGTAGATTTTTTTCGATGTTTGTGAGTGAAGGATTATTCTTCGACCACCGAATAACGTCCATCATCTCCTTATACTCGGAGAGGTAGGTGATCAATTCAGCAGCGGCGTTCCCGTAGCTCCCGAAGCGTGTATTGCTCGTGTCAGGGAATCGAGGATGCTGTCTGCCAAGTTTTCGGCTCATAAAATCGACGTGCTTGTCAGCTTGGCCCTTCTTGTCGTCTTTATTGTTGAATATTGCACCTGCAAGTGCGCATGTCTTGACGCCGCCACGGGTGGAAGCTTGGAAAGCTCGGAGTTCATCCTCGGTGAGTGGAGCATCGGCGGAGAAAGCGGGATCCAGCACGTTGCGCAATATTGCGGCATTCTGTTTGTTGGCAAGCAGTAATGGACCAGGAAGGCCGCGTTTTTCCCACTCGAGCATTATTTCGGTATTGCCGCCCCGAAAGCTGTTAAGGTCCTTGTGCATACAGCACCCGGCCCAAATGAAAAGGTCGAGTTCGCGTCGGTCCGCGGGCGAGAGCGCGCCGTAAGCTTCCTTTCCCAGGGCGGTAACGATCTCGTTCATCAGATTCTTGTCGCGCATCGCCTTCTCTGCATCCGAGAGCGCCTCCCATCCCTCTGTCCCACCAGCCTCTGCAATTTTCTTCGCGTTCCATGCGCTCAAGTAGAGCACTAGGTCCATGAACTCCTTGCCAGCCAGCGCATTTTCTCCGAGCTCTTGTATGGCATCGTCGTGCTTCCAATCTCCCACCCCATTCGCGCTCGCCTTCTCTGGAGATGCATGGTCGCTATTTACGCCCTTCAAGACCTTGGTGAAGTGCCGACAAGTGTATTTCTTCTTCAACAAGGCCGCAAGAGGGCTGGCATTGAAGATGTCCATAACCTCCTGGATGCGCGTCTTCCATCCTTTGACTGCCTCAGCACTCGAGTGATCTATTGTCTTCTCGACCCCAAGGAAACGGACTCGGGGCATGGAATTCGGATCGATTTCGAGGTTTCCAGACTTGTAATCCGGTACGCGAGTCGCTAAATGTGTGGATTCAATATTGATTCCTCGATTCGAAGTGCTGTCGCCGCTAATAGTGATTCCTAAGCCAATGTGAGCACAATAAAAACAGCAAATACGGTGACTTACCTTTGCTGAGACCTATTTCATATGCAATTTGCATTTTTGCTGCGATTCCGCCCTCCTCGATGGCGCGACTCACGGTCCGACGGCTCATCGTCCGATTGATGTGGATGCCAAAAACTCCCGCCACCCGTTCCATCAGTGGCCCAACCTTCCCGCGAGCGCAACCCGCATCCACCATCATGCGTGCCAGCTTCCGAGCTTGGAATGTATAGACCCCCTTCAAGGTTACCCGACGAAAACTGAGCTTTGTTTTCATGCGTTCAATTGATTTGGCAAGAATTCCCGCCGAACGCTGGACCTTCTGCGCAAGAGCTTTTTTCTGTTTGCGGAATAGACCTAGAGCCTCGTCCGATTTCGCCTTCTGCCTCGCCGCATCCGAAAGTGCCTTGTCAAGAGCTGATTGCAAAGCAGCTTCTCGACGTCTAGACACTTCCGCGGCCTTCTTGCTGTCTGCCTGTCTCGATTTATACCCTTCGAGTGCTTCTTGATGCTTCCTCTGGGACGAAATCTGCCGCCGATACTTTCGTTGAAGATTCTGGTAGTCCTGTTTGTAGTCTCGGGGCTTTTTCGGCGGTTTTGGAGCGCGCGGAGAGCTGGAAGAAGGTACGGGATCGTTCTCTTTATTTTCCTCGTTGAGCGAGTTTGTTTGGGCGCGTTGCGCTAGAGAACGTCTCTTTGGCCGTTTTTGTGATCTCTTCTTATCTCCCATTTTAGATCCTGGCAGAAGTCGTCGTTTTTGGTCGCTTTGCAGGTGTGTACGCGAATAAATAGAGTTTGTCCTTTTGAAGCCTAAAATTGATCATTTTTGTGAGGTTTGAGTTGCAAAGATAAGTGTATTGAAGTCTTACAAGGATTACCGTGTGTTTAGGATGCCAAAGGCGCGTCGAGTGGCCAATACGCGCAATGTCGCTGCTTCGCGACGCGTCGGGTCACGGTGATGTCACGCTGTTGCGTCACTCTGATGTCGCTACAAACTTGAGCTCGTTTTGTGGCGTGGCCCGGCCTCACGGTGCTTACCTCCGGACGTCAACATTTTTCATTTAGCTACCCGCAGGGGATGTAGGCGGGCATTTTCAGGGGAAAAAAATATTGCGCGCAGGCGAGGCCACTAGTACACTAAAAACAATTAAATTACATGATTTTTGACCAACGTCCCTCGGGCAACTAAATTTGAACAACTTCGGCTTCTTAGGTTTGATCGGCCGGTGTCTGTGCCGGCTCTAAAAACGGTCGGCAGCATCACCTCGGCTTCTGGCAGGAAGGCCTCATCAACAAACAAAGCCAAAGGGATCGCTGATGGCCCGATCGCTGCCCACTCCCACTGTAAAGGTCCGTGCATGCACAACGTAAAGACCACGTGAATGTTGGTCGCTCTTGTCGCTTGCTAGCGCTTGCTTCCTTCCATCTTCCCGCTTTCTTCTCCTTTTCCCTTCACCAGGCTGCTCCACATAAACCCGTGCCCAAAATAATTATCCTGTTTCAATGGCCCTGAACCATGCCCGCACAAGAGTCTATTTGTTGTGTCCCTGCTTGGGAGCAATACAAGAGCAATATCTCTCAAGCCTGTCAGGGGAACCGCCCGTCCGTCCGGCCATCCGTCCGTCCGTCCATCCGTCCGTCCGGCTCCGGCCCATCGCACGGCTCCGCTTCCTCGTCCGATCCTTCGTCCGGCCTCCGGACCCGCGCCCCAGCCTGCGCCTCCACCCGACACGCCACCTCCCGTCCCTCCGGACTCGGTTCCCTTCCGTCCGTCCGTCCTTCCGTCCGGCCGCTCTCACTGGCACGTGCTGTGTGATCAAGCTCGAGACCTCTGCCGAACCCTCCGGGCACGTGCTACTGGCTAGTACTTAAAAAACCTCGCCTAGCGTGAGAATCCTCATCCTTTCTTCTCTTCGGATTCTCCCGCTAGGTGCGTATTCTAGAAGCCTGTATTTAGTACCATTCAATTGAGTTACTTCGGATTCTCCCGCTAGTCTCCCGCGCTCTGCGCCGAGCTGAGGTTGCCCTTACAGCAGAAGAAAGGATCTAAGGGATCAACCGGTCAAGATTGCGAAGTTCGGTGTTGACTCGGACTCGGACCGCTACGCTAGCGCTCCGGCCTCCCCGACTTCCGATCTCGACCCCTCCTCCTTGATGGACGCTCCGACGCCCGGAAACGGATCCGCGCCACCCGAGCTTCCGGATGTTTACATCCCGGAGCCGGCTGCCGACCCCGAATCCCGGCTGACCGCGGTCGAAGGCTCTCTCGCAAACATCGAAGCGCTACTCCTCCGCGTTTTACACAACCACCAAAATCCACCCGCGACTGCCCCCGTCCCTGCCGCTCCGGCTCCGGCGGTGGGTCCAGACTTTACCACCCTCACCCCCGTCGCAAAATCGGTTCTTCGACCGAACCCCCCGGCCGTCTTCGATGGCGACCGGACCCAAGGACGGATGTTCCTCCACTCCGTCCTCACATACCTCCGACTGGTTCCGGAAGCCTTCATGGTCCACGGACAGCTCGTCGAGGAAAAACTCGTGCGGTACGCCATGTCCTTTATGGCGCGAGACGCAGCCGGGCGATGGGCCGAACGACAGTCCGCAATCGTTCCGTTCCCCTTCCCGTCCTGGGCGGAGTTCGAGTCCGAGTTCCGGCTCCGGTTCGTCGAGGAAAATGAGCAAGACCAAGCTCTCCTCCGGCTCGAGACCCATAGCTACTACCAGGGCTCTCGCGACGTTTACCGGTACACGGACGACTTCGAGGAGCTCGCCGCCACGGCCGGGTACACGGATCCGCTCGTCCGCGTCACCAAGTACCGAACGGGGCTCGACCCGAGGATCAACGCAGCGATCACCACGTCCGGAACCGCTCCGGCGCTGCTAGACTACGCCGGGTGGCGTCTCCGCGCCTTCCGGCAGTACGACGCCCTCGCCCGCGTCCGAGCGGGAGCACCTCCGACTCGCGCCCCGGCTCCGGCCGCACGCCCTCGCACTGGGACGTTCCTCCCAGTCCCCTCCTTCACGCCTGCTCCCAAAGCCGCGCCGGCGCCCGCACTTCCGCCTGGCATTCCGATGGAAGTCGACCGGACTCACGCGCGCTTCACGCCGCGCACTTGCTTCCGCTGCGGTGCGGCCGGACATCTCGCCCGAGACTGCCCGACTCCCCCGGACGTCCGGCACGCAGACGTCCTGGACGAGGTCGTCCGTCAACTCGGAGACGACCTCCTCGGAGAGCTCTTCGCGCGCCTCTCCACTACCGCCGGGCTTCCGACCGAGCCGGACGTCGGAGACGCGGAGCCGGAGGGTTTTCCGAACGCGGTCGAGTGAGCGGTGCGCCCTCGGTCGCGTCCCCTAATCGTTACTCCTGCCTGTACAAAGATATACCCAATAAATCAGCAGTTGAGACGAAAGACGCACCCCCTGCTCCGGCCTCCGTCCCCCGGCCGGAGCCCCCTATTCCCGCCCCGGAGGCAAAAACCCCTTCCATTCCTCGCGTCCACCGTCCGAGATGGGAACGCAGACTGCCCCGGCAGTTCGTTATCGATTCCGTAGAGGGCCGGAACTCCCTACACATTCCGCTGGAGATGCAGTCGGTGGAAACCGCGGCTAAGATGTCCGTGAAAGGTCTGGTCGACTGCGGAGCGACCGGAGACTTCATCGACTCGGAGTACGTGATCTCTCGCAACCTCCCCGTCCGGAAGCTCTCCCAGCCTATCCCGGTCCTCAATGTCGACGGCACGCCCAATGCATCCGGAGGCATCACCGGAGTAGTTGATATGGTCGTCAACTACAAGGGTCACTCGGAACGCATCCAACTCGCCGTGACGCGGCTCGGGAAGCAGCACGTCATCCTCGGTTACTCCTGGCTTCAGAAGCACAACCCGGAGATCGACTGGGAAACCAAGGAGGTCCGGATGACCCGCTGTCCGACCAGCTGCAGCACTTGCCGAGACGAGCTCCGCGCCGTCCGCCGTAGCGCGAAGATCTCCGCCGCGATCCTCCGGCAGCTCCGCGAAGGTCCCGTCCCGTCTATCTGCGCCATCGACTCGGAGGAGTGGTGCGGAGACGACGGGTACGACCCGGATGGCGACGGAGACGACTTTCCGGACCTCACTCCGGACCCGGACGACGATGACGATGACGAGCTCGAAGAAGGCGACCGGATCCTCTACACCGCGTTCGCTCCGGCCGAGGAAATCCGCGCCGGGAGCACCGTCTCCCAACGGCTTGCGGAGGCCTTCGCCCGGAACTCGGCCCCGCCTGGGACCTCGGTTCCGACCTGGGTCGAGGACTTCTCCGACGTCTTTGACAAGGAGTCGTTCGACGCGTTACCGGAGCGCCGGACGTGGGACCACGCCATCGAACTCGTCCCGGACGCAAAGCCGGCCAACTGCAAGGTCTACCCGATCTCCCCCCTCGAGCAGAAGGAACTCGACGCGTTCATCGAGGAAGGGCTGAGCACCGGCCGGATCCGTCCGTCCAAGTCCCCGATGGCGTCTCCGGTCTTCTTCATCAAGAAGAAAGACGGAAGCCTCCGGTTCGTCCAGGACTACCGGGCGCTCAACGCGATGACCGTGAAGAACCGGTATCCGCTCCCGCTGATTAACGACCTCATTAATCGCCTAAAGGGAGCCCGGTTCTTCACGAAACTCGACGTCCGGTGGGGCTTCAACAACGTCCGGATCCGAGAAGGCGACGAGTGGAAGGCCGCGTTCCGTACCAACCGAGGGCTCTTCGAACCCCTGGTGATGTACTTCGGCCTCACCAACTCCCCGGCGACGTTCCAGACGATGATGAACGACATCTTCCAAGACCTCATCCTGTCCGGAGACGTCATGGTATACCTCGACGACATCCTCATCGCTCACTCCGATCTCGCGCGCCACCGAGAGATCGTCCGAGAAGTCCTCCGGCGGCTCCGGGCGCACAAGCTCTACCTCCGACCGGAGAAGTGCGAGTTCGAGAAGTCGTCGATCGAGTACCTCGGCGTCATCATCTCGCACAACCACGTCGAGATGGACCCGGTCAAGGTCGCCGGAGTCGCCGCCTGGCCTGCTCCGGAGAACCGGAAGGACGTGCAGCAGTTCCTTGGCTTCACGAACTTCTACCGGAGATTCATCCGGGCGTTCTCGGACATAGCGCGGCCCCTCTTCGACCTTACAAAGAAGAGCGTCGCTTGGACCTGGACCGCTGCCGCGGCCGCCGCCTTCCAAGCCCTCAAGGATGCGGTGACCGCGGAGCCCGTCTTGGTCCTGCCCGACGAGTCGCGTCCGTATCGGGTCGAGGCGGACAGCTCCGACTACGCCACCGGAGCCGTCCTGTCTCAGCCGGACGCGAACGGGAAGTGGCATCCGGTCGCGTTTTACTCCAAAAGTCTGAGTGACGTCCAGCGCAACTACGAGATCCACGACAAGGAGATGCTCGCAATCATCCGGGCCTTAGAGGAGTGGCGACACTTCCTCGAAGGTACGCAGCATCCGGTCGAGATCTGGACGGACCACAAAAACTTGGAGTACTTCCGGAAGGCGCAGAACTTGAACCGGAGGCAGGCACGGTGGTCCCTATACCTGTCCCGGTTTGACTTCGCGCTCCACCACCAACCCGGACGCCTCATGGGCCGTCCGGACGCGCTGTCTCGCCGTCCGGACCACGGGGTAGGCTCGGACAACACGGACGTTACCCTTCTTCGCCCGGACCTGTTCCACGTCCGCGCGCTAGAAGGCGTCGTGGTGGCCGGACCCGAGGTCCCCCTCCTTCGCGACGTCCGAGAGGCCTTCACGGGTGAACCGGACCTTGAGGACCCCGTCGCGCTTGTCGCACGAGAACTCCTCAAGAACCGGAACGTCCGCCCCCCCCGGTCGTCCGAGTGGCGCGTTGCAGAAGGGCTCCTTTACTACCGCGGTAAGGTCGTTGTACCGCGGAATAAGGACCTCCGGCGCCGAATCATCGCCCTGCACCACGACACCCGGGTCGCCGGACATGCCGGACGGTTCAAAACCCTCGAGCTCATCTCCCGGAATTACTGGTGGCCCCAGCTGTCCCGTCACGTCGGCCAATACGTCCGGACCTGCGACCCGTGCAACCGGACGAAGGCGCTTCGGAAGCTGCCCCACGGAGAGCTCCACCCGACCGAAATCCCGGAGGAACGCTGGGACACCGTCTCGGTGGACTTCATCGTCGAGCTCCCGGACGCCCACGGGTTCGACGCGGTCATGGTCGTAGTCGACGTCCTGGGTAAGCGGGCCCACTTCAACGAGTGCCACACCGGCCTTGGCGCGGTCGGAGCCGCTCAGCTCTATTACCGGAACGTCTGGAGGCACCACGGAACCCCCCGGAAATACATCTCCGACCGTGGGCCGCAGTTCGTTGCGGAGTTCACCACGGAGCTGTGGCGCCTCATTGGGATAGAGCCAGCGACTTCCACCGCCTACCACCCGCAGACCGACGGCCAGACCGAACGCGTCAATCAGGAACTCGAGCAGTTCGTCCGGATCTTCACGAACTACAAACAGGACGACTGGGACGAGCTCCTCCCGGCCGCGGAGTTCGCGTACAACAACCACGTCCACTCCTCGACGCAGCAAGTCCCGTTCATGACGGACACCGGAAGGCTCCCCCGGATGGGATTTGAGCCCAACGGACTGCGCTCGAACGTGGAATCCGCGAACGAGTTCCGCGACCGGATCGCGTCCGGAGTCTCGGAAGCCAAAGCCGCGCTCGTTAAAGCCAAGGACGAGTTCAAGCTGTACTACGATCGCCGACGCACGCCCGCCCCGGAGATCAAAGTAGGCGACCGAGTCTGGTTAGACGCCTCCGACATCCGGACGACCCGTCCGTCCGTCAAATTCGCGGACAAACGGCTCGGCCCGTTCAAGGTCGTGAAGGTTGTTGGAAAGGGTGCGTACAAGCTCGAGCTCCCCCCCCGGTACTCCCAGCTCCACCCGGTCTTTCCGGTGGTGAAACTCCAGCTCGCGGAACCGGACCCGTTCCCCGGACGCCCCCGGAACGACGAACCCCCACCCGTCCTTCAGACGGACGACGACGTTCAATGGGAAGTCGAGGAGATCCTAGAAGCGAAGGTCCGTTACGGCAGCCTCTGGTACATGGTGCGGTGGAAAGGCTATGGCCCGGAACACAATAAATGGGTAAAGCACTCCGATGTCTTCGCTCGAGACGCCATCGATGCTTACTATCGTCGCTACCCCAACGCCCCGCGCCGGATCGCCTCGGCCGCTTTCGACTCGCTATCGTTCCGGAGGCGCGACGCCCAGGTCCGATTCATGCGTCGGGACGCCGCATTCCAAGGGGGGGGTGATGTCAGGGGAACCGCCCGTCCGTCCGGCCATCCGTCCGTCCGTCCATCCGTCCGTCCGGCTCCGGCCCATCGCACGGCTCCGCTTCCTCGTCCGATCCTTCGTCCGGCCTCCGGACCCGCGCCCCAGCCTGCGCCTCCACCCGACACGCCACCTCCCGTCCCTCCGGACTCGGTTCCCTTCCGTCCGTCCGTCCTTCCGTCCGGCCGCTCTCACTGGCACGTGCTGTGTGATCAAGCTCGAGACCTCTGCCGAACCCTCCGGGCACGTGCTACTGGCTAGTACTTAAAAAACCTCGCCTAGCGTGAGAATCCTCATCCTTTCTTCTCTTCGGATTCTCCCGCTAGGTGCGTATTCTAGAAGCCTGTATTTAGTACCATTCAATTGAGTTACTTCGGATTCTCCCGCTAGTCTCCCGCGCTCTGCGCCGAGCTGAGGTTGCCCTTACAAAGCCCTCAATTTTCTTTACTTCTGGGTCTTGCAGCTATTGTACCAATTTGTTGTGCTCAAGATAGACCAAGACTGTGGGCTTAAGAGTAGATGCTTCGCAATCCAAGTGTCAAGATTCAAGAGCATGAAGGCCTCAAGACGGCGCCCACACTCCCTGTGTCAAAATTCCCCGCAAGTCTAGACGCAAGACCAAGAAGGCAAATGCAAACTCCAAATCCTTCAGGCTTCAAAGAAATTCATCTCATTTCTTGGATCCAGTCTCGCAGCCTCCTCCTTGCTTGTTGTCATTTGACGTTCTTGGGTATATCACATCCATATTCCAGTCACCTATCTTAGCTGCTCTGTGAATTAATATATATTTATCTTTCTCTTCCTTCGTGTGAGCTGCAGCCCATGAATAGGAACCGTGTGCGGCCAGCGTTTCTGCTTGCAGTGGCGGCCATGTGTCTCGAAGGGGCAGATCAATCCATCAATCCTAACGAAAACTTATGCCATTTCAAAGGGGATGGGGGTCGGAGTTTGAGTTTGAGTTAAGGATTTCACTGTGAATCATTAACATCAGGGATTGTCAGTGCTGCGCTAAGCCATCAGTGCAGCCGTGTAGGTAGGACGTGAGAATTTGGTCGAAATCTTTTGACTTTTTTTGGCTCATTTGTTTCCGCCCGGCGCCAAGAGATCGATTGCGAGGGAAATGGCAGGTGTCAAAGAAGTGGACCTACTGGGACCCACTCTTATCATCTTAAACTCTAAATTGAGATGGGACTCAGAAAGACGGACAAGAACAACACTAAGTAGTCGACAGTTGCAAGGTTGTAGACAAGACCTGCGGGAATGTTGCGCTGGTGGAGATCCGGCAGTGCTTCAATTGTATACCGTGCGGCATGCGAGCAGCAGGGAGGGGAAAATCGGTTCAGCCGTAAAGGTGAGGTTGTCAGTAGCGCGACTAAATCATGGATGGGATTGTAGCACCGCGCTCTGAACCCGGAATTGCAGGAGCCGCAGAGTCACCGGTTGCTCGCCCAGGAAATGCTCGTATGTTGGATAGTCTCAGGCCCGCGAGGATGCCTCGAACCTCCCCTGTGATCTGCGGGAGACGATTATCCGTTCCGGTGTGGACTACGCTGAACCCAATTAGACGCCTTACAGAATAATGACAGAGCGGGCAACTTTAACCAAGTACTGAACAGTTTGTGCTCATATACAGCGCCAGGAAGGGATCGAGAACCACCACATCCCCTAAGTCCAAGCACGGGAATCGCAAAAGAAGTTTCTTTGGCAGCAGTAAAAGTACGCGAAAGTGTCCTGGTTAGCCGTAGCTCTTTCAGTTGACCATGGACTTGTCGTCGCCGGGAATCTTCAGAATTCGCAACGGGAGAAGAATATTATGAGCGAGTGAGCTGCGTGACAAATATCAAGTCTCGCAAGTGAGTGCAGGCGCAGGAAATGCGCAATAATTTGCAAACTAAGAGCTCTGAGTTTGCAAGATGAAAACGACTTGGAATGGCTAAAAAGGAAGTCATACAGTCGAAGATGGTGGATGCGTGAGTAAAAGGGGGGATCCTTCCAATCCAAAAATCCATTCCGCAAGGTGTACGAAGTCAACGACGGCAGTACACCCGCGAAAACGACGGGAATCGGATGACCTCCGCGCTGAGCACTGAGGTCGACAGGGATGACATTCAAATGAAGGTACCGGATTGACGCCGCCGCGACGCCAGCGAGACGACCAAAGAGAAAGTCGGTAACGTGGGAGTTGATGGTGAAAGCGGAAAAATACACGCAACGACCGAGGGCGGGAGAAAGGACGTCGAGGAGGGAGGCGAACGTAGGGATCAGGTCGCGACGTCCAATGAAGCGAAGCTCCAAAAACAGGGGAGTGGACGGGCACCTTGCCAGCACTGCTATCAACGCGCTGCAAGGCATGCGAGAGTGTACACATAAATGAGACCAGAAGATTGGGGTCGTCATAATCAAGGCGCTGAAGCGGCGGCAGACGCGAAGAAGATTATAGCGAGTGGCGGCCCAATGAACCCGATCAGGATGATTCCAAAAACGAGGGGCGGGCCGCTCGGTGCAGAACATCCCCTGCATGAGAGACACGAAGATGGCGAGAAAAACTTCGTTTGGCAGGATGGCCATACTGTCCAACCAAAAGTATCAGGTCACCTCACACGGGCGATTGAAAGGGGAGGGGGGTGGGTGCATGACATACGAGGTATGAATAACGATAGCGAAGATCACAAAGCTCACAAGGAAACAAAGAGTGCGAGCGGTCGAGAAGGCAAAACGCAAGTATGTTTCAAAAGGAACACTCCGAAGACCGCATAATATTAATAATATAAAAGCAACGGCAAAAACAATCTCAACATCGACACATCAAAAGGGGATGGACTGAGACGAAGAAACCCAAGAATTGAGCACCCAAAAGCACCGGAGAAGACGATCAATCAAAATAATAGCGTCACTGTTTCTATAAGGGTCTAAGGATAATATACAAGCGAACAATCAAACAGCAACGTGACAACAGCACACAGAAAGGGGATGGACAGAGGGAAGAAAAGCGACAAGTGAGCACAAAAAAGACCATATCGCCTCAACATCAAAGATATAATGATGATAACAACGTCAAAGTCACGTTTAAACACTTAAGAATTCCCTAATGGAGATCGACGCAGAATAAGAGTGGAGCAGGCGACCCCAAAAGACCTGGCGGCTTCGCCGCTGATAAACGAGTCCTAATAAATTAGGACTCGTAATCCGTGGCAGTGCTGACACCTCAGAGAGCGACACTGCCACTGACAGCTGCTGAGCTGTATCTTACATGTAAAGTACTCTCAAGTACTTTACATGCCTTCCACCACACTGGGAGCCTTCTTTTTGTTCGCAACTGTCGCAAGTCTTTGACATGAACTCGAACACGGTGAAATTCTGATAGGAATAGCCCTCGGACGAACCATTCAACCAATCCACTATTGTCAACGGCGTCCGGGAGTTGCTGTTGGGGTATTTTGTACTTTTTGCTCTGCCGGTTCGGTGTCTCGTCTCTTCCCTCAGAGGACCTCCACGCAAAGGTCGGAGAGACCGACATGGACCTCGTTCCCATGTCCCCTCTTTTGTCAATCCGTTGCCCCTTCCTACAAAGCGAATCGACTCTCGTCTGCGTCCCGAAGCTGAACAGCCCTATTGCTTCCTTTTTGACCTCCCCGTGGGGCCGAGACTGTCCATATATGAACACCTCGTGGGCGGGCGACTAATAAGTCTACGGTTCGTGCGATCTCGGTTCAGGGCGCGATGCTACGCTCCCATCGATGATTTAGCCACGCTCCCGACAACCTCGCCCTTCGGAATCGGGGAGAAGTTCAACCGTAGCTTTATCATATTCGCCTCACCAGAGGAAAAATATGGACACACACCGCCCTTGTATAGCACGGACCAAACGCCGCAGTGGTACTGCACCCAAGGGGCGATCAGGCATGCGTCGGCGCAGTGTCACCCCCTGCAGTATGTTGGTGTTTGGCATCGGGATCTAATGCCCTATCCAGTGCGTTGTGTGCGATGAATCCATGCTTGGACTACGTGTCACCATCTGTTTATATAATGGTATCTTTTATCTCTTCAGTGAGCATTCTCCTGGGCCGAAATCAGCAGAAAAAGTTACCACATACTGCACCGGGGTTGTTGATGGTTCACGTGATGTTGCGCAGGAATAGATAATAATAAAAAATGAAGAGGACGGGGATTTCTGAGCATAGTAAATACATCCCAGGCAGCAATGCAATTAATTTTAGTGCAATAGGGGACCCAGCGGGTAGTGAAAGATTCATCAAATCCCAATGCCAAACACCAACATACTGCAGGGGGTGACACTGCGCCGACGCATGCCTGATCGCCCCTTGACTGCACCGCCGTCGCCCGCTTTGGGTGCATGGAGCAAGAAATAGTTGATGCCAAGTTATTACTAGAGTAAGACGTTAAGACCAACTACCACGTCAATATGTTCGTTCATAATAACTAAACGGCCACGCCTTACATTTCCTCTCATACTCCTCGAGGAAAACCTGGTACCTCTCGTCCGCTCCCTGCCCAACCATCAACTGCCTGAACTTCTGCGCAAGATTCTGGTTGTACACCAGATGTTCCTGCTGCCCATTCGGAGTGAACCAGAGCTCCAATCTGCGGAGGCTTCTAAGTCCAAGGATATCGCGCGCCCAGGCGCTCTCGAGCACGGCTCGATGGGGGTCACTTCCGGTCTGCTCGACTCGGAGCAGCTGATCCGAGGGAAAATGGATCGCCAGCTGGTCCGGGGAAAACTGGATCGCCAGACGCTCGAGACCGCGCATCCGCTTGAGGACGGGGATTACATTGTACGCTGCGCTGTCGTACACCACATGCACGCTGCGGATGTCTGGAAAGCAGTATGCGCCCAGGGCGGATCGGGCGATAGTCTCGAGGTCGCACGCCCAGAAATAAAAGGTGTTGCGGTGGTGGAGTATCGGGAGGGCCTCAGTGTACACTGTGCGGCATACGAGCAGCAGGGATAGGGAAATCGGCTCGGCGAGAAAGACGTCGTTGGCAGGAGCGCGGGCTAAATCGTCGATGGGGTGGTAGTACCGCGGTCTGAACCCGGCTTGCAGGAGCGGCGACCCGAACCCGGAACGCAGGAGCCGCACACTGATCAGTCGCCCGCCGATGAGATGCTCGTATATGAACAGTCTCAACTCCACCGGGAGTTTGAGAATTTGAAAGTGGCAGTCTTCGGGCTGCTCAGCTTCAGGACGCGGACGAGGGTCGATTAGCGTTGTAGGGAGAACGAACGGATTAGCCGAAGGAGGAGGATGGGGATGAATTTGTTCGTTCCGACGCGCATTCTTGTATTTCGGTCCTCTATGGCAAGGAACGAGAATGTACCGAACCGAGGTAATAAACAGGGCAAGCTTAGATAGACAATACCCTACCATCCAGAGGTCGTTAAGTAACAATAGGGAGATTGGTTCGTCGTGTATAGCAGGCCACAGTTGTCAGGTGGTTCGAAAGGCCAGATATGTACTAGTAGCTGTCCGATTGTCAGATTTTCACCGCCTTCGATGTCCAAGACTTGAGACAGTTGCGAACAGCTCGTAGGAGAATGTCACCAAAAAGAATTGGAAGCCAAATCCCAGGATTCTGTGACTCAAAACCACAGAAATACAGAGTCATCGTACCAAGGTGAGGAAGTGGAGAAAGGAGAGAAAGCGGATACAATCAGTGTTCCGACTCGGAGGCTTGTGGCGCTCTAGGTGTACACCGCCAATCGAGCACTTTGTTCATCAAACGTCAAGAATAGATGTAACGAAAACATTTCTCAGGATGTCCAAAATATGCCGTATGAGAGGTTTTGAGAACGTCTGACGCAAAACATCTTGCCAACGCCAGGACAAGGTTGTGAGCACATTGCCGAAAGCTCTGGGAGACATTGTTGGAAATATTCACCAAGTATTTCCAGCAGTGACATGGGTATTTAATCAAGTGTTCATATTGGCCTGCCAATTATACAGTGTACACAAGTGACAATGCACGTAAGTTATATAGTCCATACACAATGCTCACGGTTGGTCTTTGTCTTGGAGACAGCCCGTTTGAACTGGTCATATTTGTGCTCAAGTGACTTGAGCACAAGCATTTTTCATGTACTTACATGTGGTCCGTTGTGAATTTGTGATCGACCGTCCGTGCGCATCAGCACAAACAAGTACAATGTTGGTGCACCCACACGTCCGTCTCTCTCCACTCCTCCCCTTTCGCTGCTGCGTCGAATTCAACTTGCAAGCCAACTCAGCTCCCATTGTCGGCGCGACTGATCTTGGCTGAATAAGTGTTACTCTCAGGCTGATCAAACCCTGCAAGACAGTGATCCATGTCCTCGGTCATGGTGACTCCTCCGCGTCCCTCCAAGCTCTCCATCTCTTCAATCCATCTTACAATCTGCTTGGGTTGAGCTCAAACCACATCCAGTTCAAAACTGACTCAATTTGGGACGTCACTGGTCTTGAACTTTCAAGGCTTCAAGTTCCCCTCAAACCTCACTCGCAACCCCAGCTGTCCAGGTCGCCGGCCCATTGACTGTACCGCAAGTCGTCACGCCGAGGCCGACAATTGATATCGGTCTCTCACGCGCAAGGACAGGCTGCGGATGCGCTGTCGGACCATGACGACGAGGACAACATCAGTGGAGGCAGCAGGATGTTCCCGTGGACTGTGAGTCCCTTTTCCTCCCCTCCCTTAGTTTATGTTGACTGATCTCTCCTTGTTGCCCACACAGAGAACGTCTGCACCACACTCGAGCACCTGTGTCATCTCCACAGGCACATACATCTTCTCCGCCTCTGCGACGCACAGCACGTTCACGCTCGACACGCGTCCATGCGGCAGGGTTACGTTGATCGGGGTGACGGCGAGGTGGGTTCGGCAACCATTGTTGTATCGCGTCACGACGCAACGTACATAGTTGAGATGCCAGTCAGTATCAGTATGTATACATCCAGCCTGTGTGCCCATTTTTATTCAATACAAAATGATTTTTGCACTATTACATCAATGCTGGAAAATTGGTCTCATAATGGTCTCCCTAATGTCCGACAAAATCCTGATTGAAGGTTCTGGGAAAATGTTTTCAGAATGGCACCTTGCACAAGCCTTGTGGGATATGATCATCTTTATTTTAAAAAGGTTTCGGACGGCATTATGTGATGATCTGGCAATTGTTTCGTAACATTGCGACAGAAACGTCCCTGAAACATTTTTTACAAACGGCGGTGTACCTGGTAAGTACAGATTCATTCCAGATTTATTCCACCGGGATTCACTTATCATCCTGCCGCGAGCAACTGGCCCCGAGAAGAAATGAAGCGCCGAAGTCATTGACACTTTACACAGCGCTAGCAACTAAAGTCACATTTTTACTACATGCACACACAGAGGCGGAGACCGATACAAGGTAGGGTTTTTTCTAGGGGTTCAGTTTTCTGTTCTTTCCGGTATGTATGATTTTCTGGTTTTTGAATCCCCACCAACACCACGGACACGGACACCAACACCGCCTCCACCCCCAACCTTCCCCTGCGCGCGCAGACGCTCGAGTTCGGATTGGATTTGTGGGTTTGTGGACGGCACGGAGCCTTCTGCCAATGGGGGCACCACGATGCGGCGTAGCTTGCGTCGGCGCGGTAACGGTGCGTGGTCGGGTGAACTGCCCGAGGTGGAATTGGTATCCACGACGCCAAACGGGCGCCGACCTCCTGCCGCCTTCCTCCTGAACACCCGCTGCAGCTCGCTATCCTCCTGATCCTCCTTCTCTTTCGTTACGAACTGCCGTATTCTTTGTATGGCGGATTTGAGATTTGAGGACGAACGAGAAACAGAGGTGCCTTGCGGGAGAACAGGGCTGCCTTGAGATTCTCGGCGGTTCTTGGGTGGGTTGGCGGGCGGGGGAGGAGGAGAGGAAGAGGAAGAGAAGAGATTCGAGACCGAGGACGACTCTGCGTGCGCTGCGAGCGGCTGTACTGCGATCCGATTCGTTTCGTTTTTGTTCCTGCGCGCCGGGATATCCGTCGTAGTCGTGTTACTGTCTAGCACGCCGAATGGACGCCGACCCCCCGCCGCACTACTTTTTGCCTTCGCCGCCTTCCTCTGGAACACGCGTTGGAGTTCGCTTTCTTCCTCCTGTCGGGGCGCTGCGTTCTCCTTGCCCTTTTTCGCAAACTGCCGCATTTTGAACACGGCAGATTTAAGAGTCGACGGGGAGCGAGATACCGGTGCGGGAGTGTCATATAGTGCAGGAAGGTTGATGCCGAGGGATTCGCGACGCGCGAGTCGTTCCTTGAGCTCCGTCATCAGGTCGGAAGAATCATGCTTGGGTCGGCGGTCGGATGAGGCAGAGGGCGGGGATTTAGAGACAACTATGCGTGTGCGCGTGGCTTTGACGGGCGGAGGTGGGGGAGGAGGGGGAGGAGGAGGGGCAACGCTGGATGTGACCGTAGCGGGTTCTATGGTTTTTGGTTCTTTTACGTGCGCCTGTACCGCCGCGTCGGCCACAATGTCGTCCGTCTGTACGGCTGCGCTGACCATAACGCGCGCCTTCTCGTCCGTTTGCGTCCAAGATTCTTTTGTCGTCCCGAACACTGTTTGGCAAGATACTGCCTGCTTGACCACAGTCCCCTGTACGCCTTCATCCTGCACCGTCTGCGTCCCCAGCTCCGCCATAATCTTACTCGAGGCTGTCGTCTGAGAGTTGTGCGCTCGTTCCACGACCTTGGCGTCCGGTTGCACGCTTGACAAGGCCGCTGTCTTAGAAACCCTGGAAGGAGATGCGCGGCCGCAAAGAGCAGTCCGGTTGGTACATCTTGCATGACGACCGACATAAACTGGTATCCGCGAACGAGTTGCGGTCCTTGCACGTGGAACCGGCGACGGGGAGGGAATGGATGACGATGTTGTTGCGGGGACGCTGCACAGGACAAGAGGCCGGAGACGCGAGCGCGAGGATATAGACACGATAGCCGGGGTCGCGGTGGTTGTGCTAGGCCGGAAACGCGGGCGGAGGCGTACACCAGACGGTTTCGAAGACGGTTGCGAAACCAGGACAGAGAGGGTTGTGGTTGGTGTGCTGGTATGAATACGCGGTCGGAGGCGTGGCAAAGCCGAGGATCTTTGTGCCGATTGAACGAACGAATTTGCAGCGACGACTGGGCTAGGACGCGGACGGGGAAGCAGGGACAAGCCCGAAGGCCTTTGTGTGGGAAGCAGGGACGAGTTGACTGCGGTTGGGGTTGAGCGGAGACGCGGCCGGAGGCGCAAGGCTTGGGACCTTTTTGAAGGCATGATAGCGGGGTTTGCCGGGAGTGTGAACCGTTTGAAATGAGCGACTGAAGAACCTTTTGAAGCCACTTCGGGTAGGGTTTTGACGGCTGCTGCTTCTGACACGATGCTGGTCTCTTTACGAACGGCAATTTGCTGGGAGAGTCTGGATGGGGCTGGGCGAGGTGCCGGGCGAGTAGAGGACGCGCTGATGAAGAAAGTTGGGATTCGTGACGAGGGGGGAGAAGATGGACTAGATTCAGGTTCGGAGGCCCCCGCACAGGCCTCGTACTCGAGATAGACGTATTCTTTAGTAAGCGGCGTCTTGATCTTCTTCTTCCTCAGACCCAATGCTCGCAGTACGCGCGAGATGGGCTTTGTCTTCGCCTCCTCCTTGAACTTCTCGACCAGCATCAACGGCTTCGGCGCCCACGACTGCTCTTTGCAAGAGTCCTTCCGCGATATCGACACCTTTACTTTCAGCTATGCACGGGTCAGTTAATGCTGAACGTGAAGAAGAGCGTGTAGCACGTACCTTTACTCTAAACATGATTATTGAAAAGTTTTGGGCAGAGGTTTCTTGTCGATGGTGAAGGTTGTAGACAAGAAGAGTGGGAGTGTCAAAGTGACTGACCAAATTATTGGGGAGGCGGAAGTGATCGATCGGACTCGAATTCCTCTCCGATGCGGGGCTTGGATCGACGAATGCTCTTTTTTCTCTTTAAAACTGAGTACTGAGTGCGAACCCGAAACATCTCGATAGAAATACATATATACGAAAGAAAACCCATGGGACAACCGATAAAAGCACGCTATTTCAGCTCCCGCCATTTAGTTGGTGCTCTTTGTCACCGAGCCTGCAGCTAAAGAATGTCGTCAGGATTCCGTGTGTGAAGCAGAAAAAGAGGCACTCACGACACGCCCCAGTGACGGGGTCTTGAGCACAGGTCTTGGCGGCCATGCAAGTGGCGGGGGGCGAAATGGTACACCCGGACCCAGAATTGGGCCATGCGTTGTTCGGTTTCTTGCATTTTTTCGCGATGACGTTGCCGGTCGACATGGCTTCCCAGCCGCAGCACGTCCCGCACATGAAGCTTTTGCCGGACCTGGAGGATGGAGTTGAGAATGAGCTAGAGGCATGGAATGGGGAGAGAGTGACTTACTGGCTTTGGAACCAACCGCTGGGGGCCTGTGGGCAGTAGGACTGCGCGGGGTCTTGAAAAGGAATGAGAACAGAGAAAACGGGAATATGGGAATTTCTTACATGGCTGGTAACTTCCTGCGCCGCACAGAATGCAAGATGTCGCGCCCAGATTAGGCTGGTAAGTGCCGGCGGGGCATTGAGGGCATTCTCCTGACGTGCCGTTCTCTGAAAAAAAAAGTCAGGACTGTCGTGAAACGCCAATCTTGACGACCTACTAGGTTGAGCGTGACCCGTGCCGCATTGCGAGATGCTCGTGCCGTCGCAAGTGCTCCCTGAAACAAGTTTAGAGGTGGTAAACTGGCGAAGTCAATGAACTAGCCTGGTGGGCAGATGGTACAAGCATTATTTTTCGCGGGATTGGGATAGTGCCCGATCTTGCAGGTGGCCCTCGGCACAATCAATGAATCATCGTCACAGTCTGCCCTGAAGTGGGGTCAGCAGCTACCAAGAATTCCGGAACGGGAGCGTACTTGGGAAGGGCGCCGACGGAGAACGCCATGAGAGCAGCGACAACAAGGGGCGAGGAAAAGAGCATGATGATAGACAGATAAGAGTGGCCGGTGTGAAGGCGCTGCGAGCTGCTGGATATTAGCGAGAATCCCGTTGAATTTATAGGCTTGAAGGGAGCTTTGAGACATGAAGCCAGTTATCCGCCGCGGAAGAGTCAGGCGGAAGCAGTCATAAACCCAGGGGCGAAAATGGTCGGGTAAGTACCAGCGGGTACCTCAGGTGTCTCAGTAAGTACATAGGTGAAAATTTTAATCCAGGTTCGGCGCAAGTCTCAAGTTATTTCCTGCGGAGTATTTCCAGAGATTGAGTTTGAGAATCAAGTCGAATTCTTGAGATCTGCTAAACCCGATATACCAGAACTCTGAGGAAATAGACGGTATAACAAACGAAAAATTGGTTCATTGTCGTGGGTTGGTCGTGGGGAAGAAACAGAGGCCGGCAGTGACCGATAACATTGATGGCTGCAAAAATTTCCTTTCTCGCACCAAGCGCGGCAGCTTTTTTCGATTCACTTTTATGAATGCTGCCGAGGGAGCGTCTGCTAGGCCCACATCTGGCATAAGGACAGTCCTCAAGTACTCGGGAATTCCTCCTTCATGGCTCGATAAACGCCCAAAACTTCCTTCGAGGAACTGGCTTATCTTCCTCTCTGTCACCTCGTCGGTTGCCGGATTGTATATATACGACCGCCAGCAATGCAAGACCATCCGGAAGGCCTATGTTGAAAAGGTCAAGGACCTCGCGGATGAGCCCGTTGAATCCTTGTATCGACCCCGCAAAGTGACCGTGTACAGTGGTAAATGGCCCGGAGATGAGGACCACGACCAGTCCCTCAAGTACTTTCGGAAGTATGTCAAGGTCGGGGCGAATGCTCCTTGCGTCTTTTGTTCAGCGCTGACACCCTGCTAGCCGATTCTCGTTGCTGCAGCCGTGGACTATGAGCTGATCGGTGGAAAGAGACAGGGCGACATTGCGAAGCGTGTCGCGGATGATATAAAATCGCAGCGTCGATTAGAGGCTGGGCTGGACTCTCTTCCAGAGATTTCAAAACAGCTCCCGACGTACCAAACGCCTGTGGAGGCACGCCAGTCCAAACTCAACGGCGGAATTGTCATTATCGGCCGACCGACCTTCAAGGAATTTATGCACGGGTTGAGAAGGGGATGGACGGAATCGCTGGAAAAAGTGGACCACGATGAAATCCTCGCCCAAGAACTGGAGATGGATGGCCGCTTCGACGAGGAGGACGACGCTGAACGGCCTGAACCCAAGCCGTTTGAGCCTCTCATCGAGCCTCCCTCGTTCTCCTCTGATTCACTGCCACCAATTCCTCCCCTCCCTCCCCTTCTGCTGGTCCCTTTCACCGATATAATCGGCTTCACCCAAATCCCGCTCATGATTTGGCAATGGTTCAACAGCAGACACGACGTCCGCGCCGGTGCGGAAGCAGGCTACAAGCTCGTCATGGGCCAAACGCGTCCATTCTCAGCTCCGCCCGACACATCAGAGCCGCTCTTCTCTGACATCACCCCAACGAGCGCGACCTCTGACCTCGACTTCGACAAGGCGTGCGAAGGCGCCTTCAAAAACTCGCTTTCCAAAATCCCCGCAGAGAACGCCAAGGCACGCGAAAAATACTATGCCGAGCTGAAAACGCAACTCGAAATCGCGCGCGCACTTGCGCGGGGCACCAGGGAGCCTACGAAAGAGGAAGTGCGGAATCCTCCTCCGACGGAGGTGGAGCTGCGCGCGGAGCGGATGAAAAAGGAAAAGCGGTGGCGAGGGGAGTTGGAGGGATGGCAGATTGTTGCGCCTGCAGCAAAGGTTGCGTGGGATAAGCGTTTCCGCGACGCGCTCAGTGTATACGTTGAACCTCCACCACGCTCCAACTAATTTGGTGTTGTCTAATCCATCTACTTGCTCTTACATTGGCCGCGGCGGCAGTGGCAACTAACGCACGCGCCTCTTTCGGCGATCCTCTCTCTTGGTGTTTTGCACCTTCTCTTTGGCGTAAATGACCGTTTGAATCATATAGCTGGAGTGGCTCTCTGCCCCTCGGGCTGATAGCGGAACTGAACCTTATTGTAACGGGATACGTAAAGTTCCCGCTTTGTCTTCCTGTTCGAGTTGCTTCTTCCCCAGCTTTTTACCTTCAAGGTCGCTGCGGCTCCGCGATGCTGCGTTCTTTTACTGTTGCCGCCGACCAAATCGTCTCGATCATCGAGGATGAATGCGCCAGTGCTTTAGAGGTCACTCGTCAACAACTGGAGCAGGCTCAAAGTCAGTTCAACGCGTTTCGGAACGCGGCATACGCTTCCTACGCCGCGAATGATGCCACGATTGAGAATCTGACGAGGAAAGTGCTGGTGTCTCTTGACAGGTACCATCTCGGTTTTAACGTGATATATAGGACGGTGCAGGAGTACAAGAACTTGCTGCATACACTGAACAAAGTCGACATCTACTACCATCATGGGTGTCTCGCGTTTGGGGGTTTGTGGCAGTCACTTCTGACAGACGCTTTATGTTCACACCAGCTCGTACGCCTCGTAGGTCTGTGGGGACAGCTGGTGGGCGGACTGAAACCACTTTCGCCTAATCTGCCTCGAGGTCCGCTCTTTCCCCCAACCAAGTGGGCGCCGCACTGGCAGACCAATGTCGATTTGAAAATTCGCAGCGAAACCGAGACTTGGCGGAGATCGCGCGGTTGGAAAACTTGGTACGGTGGTATCGCGAATTCCACGAAACGAAGTTTCCGCCGGCGCTGAATACCGACGTCGGCGTACTCGGTAGGCCGTCCCTCGTGCAACATGCACGCGCTGAGGCCGGTAGAATGAAACCTCTGAAACGGGAAATGGAAGCTGAAGACCTCGAACCTGCGGCGAAACGATCCAGATTGGATGTGCCGGTCCTTACGCCGATCCTCAGCGCGACAACGAGATCCAATTATTCCTCTGCCGCAGGTTCGCCTCTTTCCGGCGTAGCTACTCCTACTTTCTGCCAACCGTTATTATACCCCGTCCCTGGCAAAGGTATGTTTTTCGATTATTACCGCTGATACTTTTCTCAAAGACTCCACACAGACAGCATTGGTTCTTCTCCTCAACCAACTATGGCCAGTGCTCGTATGCCGGTCTCTTCAGTCATATGTCGGTGGAATTGCACCTTGACGGAAAATGCCGCATCCAAGCCATCACGCGGATGGATACTTCCACCTCTAGCGGCTTTCGTGGATGCACACGCGTGCACGTATTACCTCTGGTTCTCGATCCGCATGTCGTTGTATGGTCGTGTCGGTGACCCTCAATATCTTAAAGGGCGCACCGCCTCCACAGCGGAGCAGTGGGAACTCAAACTCTACAACGACAGAAAGGGAAAAAGAAATTTCAGTTTCAACGAGACGGTGTTCGATGTATCTCAGACTGGACCTCGTTGTGTGTGTGGCATGCCTCCTCTTCTCCCCAGTATCAGACAAAAAATCCCCCATCGCGCGGACGAATCACCCATCCAAGCGTCCGACTTTGACTCGCCTGTCCTCCGGGGATTTCTGATAGCGGATCTCGAGCTAGCTCATGCCAAACTCCAGTTTGAGCAGACGGATGATATATTGCTCGAGGCCGAATCATGGTCGGTTGAAGAGTGGTCACAGCGACAGGCCGCTCGAGCCACCATATTCCGGAACGCGTGGGATCTGTCTTTTGCCGCAGTTCCTCTGGAGACGCCGGATCTCATTTCGAGGCGTCCGTGGATCGTCCGTTTTCAAGATCTGCTTCGGTATTGGCCCGACTTCGAGTTGGTGGGGCCGTTCCCGGTCCCGGAAATTGAAGGAGAAGCAACCCCAGAGGATCTTGAGGCCCTGGCGAGCTTCGAACGGCGAATGATCGCCTTCTACTTGGAAACTGTTTCGAGGACGCTCGGGATTTCTCCGGCACGGCCGCGACACAGACCGGAAGTAGACGCCCTCCCAGAATTATATCGCAACATCTTATAGCTTGGTCGAATACAAGCCGCTCCTATTTAATACTGCTGCTTCATTTTTTGGCGCCCTAACGAATACATTTTTTCTTGATCATTTTGATGTTCCTGGTACCGACTAGGTCCAGGTCTATTTTCCAGTTACCCGTTCTAAACGTCAATCAATGTCACGTCACACGCTCCTTATATGGACGGCTGCGCCCAAACGATGCCCGTTTGCACCGCCTTGTAACCCCTATCTACTCATCCGTCTTCGAGTCCGCAATCATCATGCCTCAAGTCCCCATTCAAGAATTTCCAGATACCGAAGGTATACAACATCTCAATACCGGTGGAAGTCTGATGAACAATAGCTTCTGTAGCACTCTCATCGCGGGAAGTGAACCGCGGTGCTACGCCCGTTGTGGAGCCGCAGCACCAACACCAGTTCTACGGATAGACCGTCGGCCCAAAACCTCGTATACGAACGACGTGCTAGACCGCCTTGGAGGTTTAAGTGCTGCGCGACCAGACTCACACCTTGGCTGCTTCGCGGTCAGCGAGGCTATGCCATCTGATTTTAACGCTATGCCGGCTCAAGTGGCGCAGCAAACAAGTGAGCCCACATCTGGTCAGCGGTACCAGGGGTGCCCGGAGGGCCATTTGAATAGAAACTGCCATGCGGTTGCTCAATAAATTTTGTTACCAAATGAGGAAATTTGGCTGGATCTAGATGTTTTGTTTTCTTCCAAGGTCGACGAGCCACGGCCACGCACAACAAGCCCATCGCAGTGAAGTTCAACCCAACAGGAGCCCGGTGAGGACAGAGAACAGAGATGTGCGTGCAAATTGACCTGCATACGTACATATTGTTCCATTTGGTTGTTCAAACGGTTGTTTGGTTTTCTTGAGGGGTCTACGAGTTCGATTCTTCACGATAACACACAGCAAGTCTCTTCAGTCGGCAGCCTAGGGTTTATCCTCTATTATCTCCACCGCACCGCTGTTCAGCCATGCATCCAACTCCTTCATATCATCGTCTTCTTCCATCTCAAAATCTACGTTCCCCTTCGCTGCATCCGTCTCGAAATCTACTGTTTTCCTCCCTCCATCAGCCTGAGGGGCTGGTGCGGTTGGCGGAGATTTGACAGTCGAACGTATAAGAAGAGCTGGGTGGGTCGTCGATATGTCGCTAGCAGCCTTGGATTCTTCGTCGGACGCAGTCGTCAAAGCGGGCGTGGCTGGGAAGATATCGCAATCCAGGATGAAGTCGTCGTACTGTTCGTAGGTTTCGCCGCCGCCGGGAGAACGGGCACTGAAGTCATCGGGCTCTGGTCGGTCGTCGGACTTGTCGGAAAAG
The DNA here is from genome assembly GCA_014925785.1 of Mycena galopus ATCC 62051. NCBI lineage: Eukaryota > Fungi > Basidiomycota > Agaricomycetes > Agaricales > Mycenaceae > Mycena > Mycena galopus. The sequence continues at coordinate 1,048,522 of WIQG01000024.1, forward strand.
TTGGTGAACAGGGCGGGTTGAGTCGTCGTCTATGAAGTGTTACAGCGTTCAAGTCCCAGTTCAGAACAATAGCGAACCTTGGTACGCTCCGAGATACCAGCTAGAGAAGAGAAACCACGACTTGTTCCGACGTCGAAACGAGGGCGCTTAGGGGGCGGAAGAATCTGTTCAGAGCTTGGGTTACGCTTCCGGGACGGCACAGGCGTTAAAGGTAACGGCTTCTGAACACCTTTGCTCGCATCTTGTTTTGGACGCCTGGGCGACAAAAGAGCCTGGTTCGATATGTTATCCATAAAATCTAGTGGTGCGTGACGGATAAGAGAGTCGATTTCAGAGTCAGAATAGTTCGTTTCTGGAGATGGTTCTCGGTTCCGTGTGCCAGATTTCGGTGCATTTAGGAGCTCGTGAGGCGCTGGAAGGTCGTCGTCATCCTTCAGGTCAGGGAAAGCATAAGAAGTTGTGGGTTGTCCGTCACTCAATTGAGTGAGTTCGACGTTGAAATTGATAGGTCTCCGTTTGCGCTTTAGTTCGCTCGTGGGCTCCAGCTTCAAACGACCGCCTTCAGGGAGCTTGAGGCTGACATTAGTACGTTCGTGCAACCTTTCGAGACTTTCCATCGCGGCGTCAGGTCCACTCTTTGGCTTTTTCGGCTTCTTCGATGGTGTCGGGGATCCAACTGAAGTCCACTCGGCTTTGGAATTGCTAGACGCCTCGACGCGTTTCTTCGGCTGCTTCGAGGGCTCGGGTAATCCATCGCGGCAGCTGCAGGACTTTCAACCACCGTCAGGGTGTTGTACACATCGCCACGTACCACAAGTGACGGCACTTAGTTTTGTCCTTACAATTGTGGTTGCACCTAATTATTTATCAGAAGGCGTTCTTGCGTGATTGAAGGGAGGCATACTTATAGTTACCGTTCGGTAACTTCTGCGGCTTTGAGGGAGGACTGTCCAGAACTTTCCGAGGGTCTTCGACTGCGGATTTCGTTGCCTTTTTGGCTGCAAAAACGAAGGTCAATTTCGCATGCAGATAGTCAAAACTGGTCAAACTTCGTGGCTTTGTGAGATCTCTGACCACCGGATCTCTCACGACCTGCTCGGGGATTTCATCGCCATGCTCATCGACATTCATGTTCCAAAAATCTGGATCGTCTTCCAAGCCCTCCAAGTCGAGATCCTAGTCAAGAATAAACACGAATCACGGAAAAAAAGGGCTCTACTTACCAAGGCCGTTGGCGGACGTGTATCACGAGTCGGATATTCTTTGTATCCCACTTTGGGTTTGTAGGTTTCGGTGACCGTGACACCAGCAATGGATTCCTGGGGATGGGTTAGCCGCCAAAAGAATGCGATAGATTTGTGGTTTACAGAAGTAATATAAACCATGACCGATTGGCTAGGCTTCGTGAGTTCTGCGGTGACTTCAAAGGTTTTAGTATCCTTGAGGGCTTTAGTCCTAGTCGGAGGGTCAGGATAAAGGAAGCAGAAGACGAGAAATCGGCTGACGGTATTCTTCGGAAATCAATGAACTCTGAATCCGAGGTGAGAGTCAATATTGCGGTCATCTGAATGCGACCCTTCGGTTTTTTCGCCTTTGGTGCACTCGACTGTTCGGCTGCTAGCCCACAAGTTATGGACAATTCTAGTTCCACCGGACCGATCCCGCCGTTCGACTGAACTCCCAATTCTTGTATTGTTAATGTATATCGAGGGAGTTCTTGAACTGAAGCGATAACATCGTGTCCAAATGGAGACCGCCGGTTAAGAAGCTGGGACCAGATGTGAGGCAGGGACGAAGAGCGAAACCAGAACGCTTGCCGTTTCGATCCTGTACGGTTGCTGGCTTCCCAAAAGTGCGAGAGACGTGATCCCGTTCTCCGCGAGCACCTGTAAATAGGTTCGAACGAAAAGGCAATTTGACGCGGGAGTTACAGTACCTTGAGACTAATGGTAGGAGGTAGGTAGCATTGGGAGTTTAGAGGTCAGAAATTCGTCGAACAATTGGTTGGAAAAACTAACGATTTTTCTCCGATCGACTCGATCTGTCTCAAAACCACAGGCCGATCCTCCCAGGCTTTTGCAGTTAAACAACGAACTCTGAGACGTCAGTGAGTGGACTAGTGAAGAACAAAGCGAAGCAACGAGGACTGACAGCTCTAGTCCATGCTTCAATTGCGCACCTCGCTTCTTCACAATAGCTACTTCAACAACAACTGTGGAGTTCAATGTGAACGCACTGAACGAAGAGATGAAATGGGGAAGACCTCTCGCGATCCTAGGAATGTGCTTGAATACGGAAAAGGCCTCCAAGTTCGGCTGACTATCGGGGCTCTTGTACTCGGGCGAGTTGAGCGAGACACCGCCGAGAACAGCCTTAGATGGGTGATTAGTCCGTGCGAGGAAATATCCAATACCACAAACGGACTTGTATCAAAAGAAACACTTTGTCGGAAGTTTTTTCAACTTTCTTGACCTCAAACCGGATATCGTTGTGTTTCCGAAGCTTATTGTAAACCTGCAATTATTTAGCATTGAGCTCCCCGCGAACTCGGATATTACTGTTTTCTCCGAAGTCCTGAGCTTCGTTTCCGAAAGCCTGGGTAGGGTAAGAAACGAGCTTTTAGGGGGTGGCTGTGCGTACTCTTCTGACGTCGAAATCATTTCCAGCTTTGAGGAAGGTCAGCGCGAGAGCGCATAGCTTGGTGCGCAGACTTACAACATCCCGCAACGTTGGGCGCTCTGGGAGCGCCAGGATTAATCCCATCTGCGGCAAAATCAGCGAACAGTACGACGAAGACCGTGTATTTTACTGTTGACTGGCGGATGTAGAACTGTTTAAGGTGCCTTCAGAGGGAATCAAATGCGCAAGTCGATAAGCAGACCCACCTTGCTCATAATATCTCCGAATTCAGTCGAAACCAGCGCACCGGTCTTATCCCCCACCTGCGCCTCGGCAATCAACTGGGTGTCCCTCAGCTTCTCGACGCTCTGCATGACCATGTCGTCCACTCTCTCCTCCCACGACTGATTCTCGCCCTTCCCGAGCGCGTAATGCGCAGGGTTCTTCTGAATGCGCTGGAACAAGAAGGAGCTGCGCAACCACTCCTTCGCCGACCGAACATTGGTTATTGTGCCCAGCCCGATCTCCGAGTTGATATGCTCGGAAAGGTTGGTATGCAGAGAGCTCTCGACGATGGTCTTGCCCTGCACAAGCTCGCGGTACTTTTGCTCGAGCTCCGTTTCGCAGAGGATGATTGCAATCCCGTCCTTGTCTGTGGTTCTTAGTCTCGACATCGAGCGACAAATGGAAGGCTTTACCAAACTGAGGTCGACCCTGGGAATGAAAAGTTTAGAACACAATTGCACGGTGGGCGGGACTGACGCACCGCACGACCGAGCATCTGCATCACATCCAAGTCCGAATATTCCACAGACATATTATTTTGGAATATCTGCACGCCCTTGATCACGACCGTGTGCGCCGCTAAAATATTCAGGATTATCAACGTTCAAGCCGATAGTGAAAAGACGTACGCAAGTTGACACCGACGGCCAGAGTCTGGATAATTTCGTCCAGTCGACGAAAAGGGGCAGCAAACAGACGCACCGAGGTCGCAACAACCACTCTCAAGAAACCTTTCAGGTATAAATCCTCAACAGCACGTCGATCGTCGATGGTTAATCCAGCGTGATGTACCCCGATGCCAAAGGCCGCAAGGTCTACCAACAGCGTCAGAGCGAAAAATAATACAGTGAGCAGTAGGGTGATACCTCCTAGATGCTTCTCGTGAAAGACTTGTTCAATCCTGCAGGTAAAATTAGCGGATAACATACAAGAAAGTACATGCAATTACCGCTTCGGATGGGACCATGGTAGACGTTGCTTCGTTTTTTCAGCCTCGGTATAATCCTTGAGTAGTTGATCCGCTGTCGTCAGGACGCCTTATGACTTCAAGTAAGTATATGCGCAATTCAGGGAAAGCCGATTCACCTTTTCGAGTGCTCACAAAGACTAATATGGGTTTGCCGATAGAGTGTGCCTGCAGCGCGGCAAACACTTTAAAGTCGCTGCGACCGTGCGATTAGAAATCTGAAGAGGATCGATGGCGTTGAGCAGGCTCACAGTTTTCTAGCAAAGGAGAAATCATTGTCTCCACGCTGTCGAGGGACGCCAACAACATGTCTGGTGAGCTTGCAAGGGCGGAAGTCTTCACCGAACTAATGGACCAATTAGGAACTTCGCCTGCTTGAAATGGCAGTCGTACTTGAAAAACGGTAGCGGCGCCGTCGCGCCGCTTATTGCCAATCCACGACGCAATGTCTTGAATGTTGGGCACGGTCGCGGACACTAGGACGAAGCGAACCGCCGAGCCGCGCGTTTTCATGCGGGAGACCACAACTTCGAGGGTGCTGCCGCGCGACTCATTCAAAATATGGACCTAACGACGCTCAACGGCAAAGAAAAACATGGATATATGCGTGAAATAATACCTCGTCGACGAGGAACAACTGTATCTGCGAGAAGATCTGACCATGGTCGCCCCTGTGGAGAGAAAATTAGGACGGGAACAAACGGGGGAGGACATGGGCATACCAATTACGGGTCAGACTATCCCATTTTTCACCCTGGGCGTTGTCAAAGGCGGTTGGGAAGTATGAACTTGAAGCTTACTGTGGTAATTCTGGATGAAGTTAGTATCGCCGATGATTGGGTAGCAAATGTTTCTCACATGATAGTAGCATTTTTCGCGTCGCCCCATGCACCTTTGCCGAATTGAACCGTGTCACCGGTCAATTCGCAACCTGTTACAGATGATTAAAAACAAGGAAAGAACGCAGAATTCGGCGTACATTTGATTCCCAGAGGATCGAACTTGGACGACCAATCCCTCTGTCTCTCGGAGCAAAGAGCCTGCCAGAAGAATAAATCGACATATCCGACAGAAGGTCAGTACGACGCACTTTGGTCGGGGCCATGTACACGCATTTTACAGACTCCCCGGACGCTTTGGCCTGGGTGAGCATGCGTATAATCGCTAGTTCGAATAAGACAGTCTTCCCGCTTCCCGTTGGCGCTGCATGAATGTATAAACTATGGTAGCCTCAGCAGGAAGAGTCGATATTACCGCTTATGACCTGTAGCCAAAGCGTTAGCGGAGACTGAGTCATAGAGCACTGAACATACCATATTCTCGCCACTTTTCGACACCTGGAGCCGATGGATAAATACGCGAGTAGAGACGAACAAAGCAGCGATTACGTACCGTGTCAAAACACGATGACTGAACGGCGTTGAAGACTCCGAACTTGAATATTCCGCGGTATATATCAGCTAAGAGGGAGGGTAGGTATTAGATCATTTGTAGGACGCAGAAAACTCACGAAGCTCAGAGACAGGGCGGAGACGAATGCCAGACGACTTGTGCGGATTTGAGCCCCGGTCTGGCGGAAGCAAGGGCGCAGGGGCTTTAAACGCATTTCTACGCTGCTGTTGACCGAATTGGGGCTGATATTGGGCTCTCCGCGCCGGTTGAAAGGAAGGATGAGCTTGAAACAAAATGAGCCTTCCGAACAAAAAGATCACAAAATGGATCTGACCTGGAGAAGAGCCCCGGGGAGCAATGAGTTGCATGCCATATTGTCGAGGCTCTTGATTTTGAGTCGATGAAGGGTAGTGTATAGGATCGTCTTTATAGTAGGGTACATCGTCTTCGTATTCGTTTATCTCTTCCATCTCGTATTGGGATGGTCCCGGTGCGCATCTTTCTGGTGGAGACGGAGATGAATTCGGCTCTACAGTGGGTCTCTCAGAAACTGGAAAAGAATTCAGAAAGGGAATGCCAAGCACGCACCTATTTCGTCCGCATAGTAATAGGGATCATTCAAGTATGTAGCGGAGCCTCCTGCAGGCTCATATTCGTGTTCAAAGTAATCTTCCTCGTAGCTTGCACTCTGATAATGCGGGTAGCTCATGGTGGTCGAGGGAAGAGGAGAGAAGGACAAGCGACGCCAAAGCTGGTCACGAGATCGTGTGTGATTGTGTGCTTGTTCGGTCACGCTTGTGACACTTCGCGTCTTACCTGTCTTCCTCAACCCACTCCGGCGCCGCAGAGACCTCCAGGCGGCTTCTTGCATATATTTTGTACCAGAAAAAAACAGAATGGAGGCCCCAGCACTCACTAAAGAGCAGGAAGAGCAGAGGAAACTGGAAGAGTACATCGAAAAGTATCCATCGAAACTCGATCGAACCAACGCGTCGTTGACTGGAGCACCAGGATCCACTACTCTGATCGATACACCGACGATGCGTACGAGTATCGCCACGTAATTCTCCCCAAGCAACTCCTCAGACTTGTTCCCAAAAACTTCTTCAACGAGGACCAGGGCACGCTCCGACTGCTGTCGGAGCCAGAGTGGAGAGGCATCGGCATAACGCAAAGTCTTGGCTGGGAGCACTACGAAGTACACGGTACGTCGTATTTCTCATCACTAGGCGTCTGTCTAAAATATTCGGCGCGCAGCACCCGAACCACACGTCCTCCTCTTTCGACGGCCAAAGGACTTTGTCCCTCGTTCAGTGACTCGTTACACTTTACTCTACCTATGCTGACTAGTTCATTCCCCAGCTCCGCAACATGCCAACAGCAAGGCTGCGCGTCGCAGATAACTGCAGCTCAGTCTTTTCCGTTTCTGTACTCTCCGGGTTAGGTTGTTGTTTCACACATGTGTACCGAGTTATATGCCACCTACATGTTCGTTCATCCCAGCTTCCACTCTCCCATTCTATTTAAGTTAGAATTTTTCTTCTAACACCATGTATTCTGCTATCGATTGTGTTTGTACTTTTCCCCCTCTATCACACGACCAGCAAGCTCGACGCGTCGCCTTTTCACGTTGGTCATGTTCGGTCTTTTGGACGACGACGTTTCCAGCGTGCGTATATTCAGATTGATCCCACCGGCATGGCTAAAATTTACACAGATGACCCAACTTTTTGAAGGACGTGCTCTGGTGTTGATCGGTCAAAAACGGATTTTGATTTTCTACTTGAGCCTGCCACCGCCCGAATATGGCTATTCGGTCCCGAGCCTCATCTAGAAACTGGCAAGGATGATGAATCTCACCGCGTTGAAGTGCAATGTGATGCTATTCCCTCGAGTGTAGACCCACGAAGTCGATTGAGAATCTCGCGTGTTCTCGTCCCGGACTCGCTCTGGCTCGCCCCATGTTCTATTTCTTGTTTTTGGCTCCGCGAACACCTTCCAACCAATGAATGCAAGCCAGAAGTCCATCTGTCCAATGGGTGCGAGATTTGGGCCAAATTCCAGAAAGGTCACGATAGACTCTCCCGCCCTTTCGTGCCCACATGAATCGGAAGCTTCAACCCACTTCCGCCTATCGGTAGACCAAGTATAAACCGACTTGTTTGTCTACACGGAGTAGATGCGCCCAGTGGTGTATCTACCTCGGTCTACCTGTGTAGATGAGGGTACACCGAGCATAGCCAAGGTACACCGATGTGGCCGAAGGTAGACCAACGCAGACATGGTTCGTTTGGCATTAAGCCGCCAAACTTTAACCCACGTCGATATGAACTGTAAAAGAATGCTTGACAGTGCTGTTTGAAGAATGGAATCCGATGAGGAAGCGAAGACGGGCCGAGCTTGGCCGAGGTCGGGGTGCCGAAGCAGCGGGGGTAGCCGGAGGTAGACCGGCCAGCCCTTTACAGCGGCATTTGCGTCTGGCAACCTGATGTTGGTTATCAGATGATACTGTTTCCGCAAATCATGTACCTTCGCAGTGTGCTTTTTGCGGGCACTCTGAGTTTATTTTGGTTTTTTCATGTGTACCAATAGTAGCTCAAGAATCGTTGATCCCGGCAAGCCGCAAGCTGGTTATTGTCCTGTCGCAACCCCTATATGGTAATGCCGGATTTGGCGGAACAATGACGCTTACCGCAACAGTCTCACTGCCATACCGCGAGGGTCGTTTATGCTCAAAAAGGCCTACCCAATTACCTCGTGTCTTGCCACACCTCACTACAGAACGTCCATCTCTTCCTCTCGACTTTTTCTTCGCGCTAGAATGTCCACAATAGCTCAATGGGAACGCGTCACCCCCGCGTCTGCGCCTCCGTTCTCCGTCTTCACAAAGTCCCTGCAAAAATCCGCACAAGATGATCGAGACTACAGGTTAATTCGTCTAGAAAATGGACTTGAAGCAATGCTTGTCCACGACGCCAAAGCAGACAAGGCTGCTGCCAGTCTGGATGTCGCTGTAGGGCACCTGCACGATCCGGTACGAAAACACGCGTTCTTCAGTGGCGGTCTGTTATTGATCGATGGCAGGATGACATGCCTGGACTGGCCCACTTTTGCGAACATCTGTTGTTCATGGTGGGTCCATATGTTTGCGTGTTCGCGGGACGATCTCGACATCAATTTTTTTTTAGGGAACCGAAGAATTTCCTCGAGAGAACGAATATTCGGAATTTCTGACCAAGAACAACGGCGCATCCAACGCTTACACCTCGACATCCAACACCAACTACTATTTCAATGTAGCTACACCAGCGCTCTCGCAGGCCTTGACGCGCTTTGCTGGATTTTTCCATTCCCCGCTCTTTGCCCCGTCCTGCACCTCGCGGGAACTCAATGCTGTGGATTCGGAGCATAAGAAGAATCACCAGTCAGATATGTGGCGTATTTTCCAGCTTGGAAAGCACCTCAGCGTCCCAGGACATCCGTGGCGAAAATTCGGTAGCGGGAACCGCGAGAGTTTGTCGGAAGCGGCAAAGCGCCTCAAGGCAAAGGGACGTCTGGAAAGTACCCAGAACGGCCACCTCTCCGCGTCTCCCATTCCATCGCGCCTATCTTCCCCGGCCCCATCAATTTCGTCTACGGATAGCAGTGAGGTGGAGGCCGACGGCGGTGCTGTCGGTCGCGAAACGCGGCGGAGGCTTATCGAGTGGTGGTCGAAAGAATACTGTGCCAGCAGAATGCGCCTCTGCATTCTTGGCAATGGTAGGCCTTCCTGTCGCCCGTTATGTTCCAAATAACACCTGTACAGAATCTTTGGACGACTTGGCCGTCCTTGCTTCCAAGCTCTTTTCACCCATCCTCAACCGTGGCGCCGACCCGCTCCCGATGGTAACGTCGTCTCCGACGGGCCCTGAGGAGCGAGGGGTATATTAGTTTGCCTGCCACGTCTTTCCCAGCGCTCACACGCTTTCTTCAGACTCTTGTGGCGATCCAGACGATCATGACCTTCCACGCACTCGAGATCTCATTCCCGATAGAATGGCAGCCGCCCTTCTGGCGCCATAAACCCATGTCGTTTATTTCGCATTTCGTCGGCCACGAAGGCCCCGGATCAATTCACTCATACCTCAAGGGCAAGGGTTGGATCACTGCCCTCAGCTGCGCGCCGCAAAATCTCGCGCGTGGTCTGAGCACGTTCAAAGTAACCGTGTATCTCACCATCGATGGATTCAGTGCGTCTCGAGTTTCTCGCTGCAATATTCGGCTGACCTGGGACAGAGAATCACCGGGAGGTGTCGCTTACGGTTTTCAAATACCTCACGCTGCTGCGTGAGTCTCAGTTCGAGGGGTTTCACCAGCACGAAATAGTAACCCTCGCGCAAACAAAATTCCGCTTCAAGGAGAAGAGCCGCCCCGACTCTTACGCGACATGGGTTGCGGAGCATATGACGCGTCCGGTCCCGCTGGAGCTCATACTCTCTGCACAAGCGTTGGTGTGGGATTGGGACGGCGACGACCAGCCTGGAGGAGGCGGTGAGGCGAAGGTGCGGGAGTACCTCGACACGTTCCGCGTGGAAAATGCGCGCGTCACGCTGATGGCGAAGGGCGCGGAACACACCAAGCTGGCGCCGAACGCGATCTGGAAGACGGAGCCGTGGTATGGCACCGAGTATTACGTCGAGAAATTCGACGATGCGTTTATCCAGCAGGTGCGTACTGCTGTTTCCTTTCAGCGCTTTTGGAGTGACCTTTACTGCAGGCACAAAGCCCCAACGACATCAAAGAGCTGTATTTACCAGGACCGAATAAGTTTGTACCGACCAACGTCGAAGTTGAGAAACGTGAGGTGGCTGAAGTGAGTGGTTTCATGTTCAACATTCTCTGTTTTGACTGTTCTCGTAGCCACTGAAGCGTCCACATCTCATTCGGGAAACTCCATTGTCTGTTCTCTGGCATAAGAAAGACGATAAATTCTGGGTGCCCAAAGCGCATGCCATCATTGATCTACGGAGGTATGCATCCAGTATCCTCGCCATCCTTCCACTAACCCACCGCTACACAGTCCTTTCGGTAACTCCTCGCCTCGTGCAGCGATACTGACAAGGCTGTACTCGGACGTCGTAAACGACTCTCTGACCGAGTTTGCGTACGATGCATCGCTCGGCATGCTCGAGTACAACTTCGTTCCTCATTCCAACGGGCTGTACGTCGCCATGAACGGATTCAACGACAAGATGTCCGTCCTTGTCAAAGCCGTTTTGGAGAAGATCAAGGGCATCGTTGTCGCTCCTGACCGGCTTGCGGTCATGAAAGAACAGGTCTCTTTTTTTTTGACTCTTGCATGCTCATTCCCTAATTCGTGGTTATTCCTAGGCTAAAAGAGATTTGGACAATTTCTTCCTGGGACAGTCATACTCGCTATCGGATTACTACGGACGCTTCATTATGGCCCAGCAACAATGGACAATCGAGAAACTGCTCAACGAGCTGCCTTGTACGTGTCGCTCTTCTCCTGACAAACTGAATCCTTACCCAACTTTCCTCGAACAGCCGTCACGGTGGAGGAACTCCAACAGCACATTAAGCTTCTTCTCTCGGAGGTGCAACTGCGAATGCTCGTCACCGGCAATCTGTACAAGGATGTGAGAACCAGCAGTTTTCGTACCCGAGCTTTCCTCAATTCCTTATCTTATCCAGGAAGCGATCAAAATTGCGGAGATGGCCGAGGAAGGTTTAGGGGCATCCAAACTAGCACCGAGCGAACTGAACGACCACGCGTTGATCCTTAAGAGAGGTATGCCTTCAACCATAGGTCGCCGACAAACTGCTAAAGTAGCGCTGCAGCCACAAACCACACATGGACATCTATAATACCTAATCCAAACCAGGCTAATTCTGCACTCACCTACTACGTCCATTTCGGATCAATCGTCGACCAGCACTTGCGAGTCACCTCGTCGCTCCTTATTCAGATTCTGCAGGAGCCAGCGTTCAATGTGCTGCGCACCAAGGAGCAGCTTGGCTACATAGTCTCATGTTCTGGCTGGCTGCTCGCCGGGCAGAGTGAGAAGGGGCTGCGCGTGGTTGTACAGAGCGAGAAGAGGCCCGGATATTTGGAGGACCGCGTAGAGGCCTTTTTGGAAGGGATGAAGGCGACCATAGAGATATGACGCCGGAGATATTTGCGGAACACAAAGAGAGCTTGAAGAAACGGTGGACGGAGGCCGAGAAGAACCTAACTGAGGAGGTGACGAGATTGGCCGTCTATGTCACCAATGGACAATACGATTTCTTGCGGAGTATGTTCCGTTTTTTGCTTGACTGAGTTTGGCTAATGCCTATTCTTTAGGTGAGAAAGACGCAAAGTTCATCGAGCAGGTCACTAAGGAGGACGTACTCAAAATGTTCCTCAACGATGTGCACCCCGCCTCAAGAGCCGAGCAAAGCTTTCTGTCCACATGCAGTCGCAGAAGCCTCGCCAACCGCGAGTCAGCTCCGCTGCCACGGAGGCGTTCGCGGAGCTCATCCGCGAGAAAGCCATCGGCGGTGTGACCGAGGCCGCGTTGAACGAAGCGCCCAATGGCGAAGACCACCCACAGTTACCCGATTTTGTAAAGTATTGGAAGGAAATTCTCGAAGGCAAGGAGGGGGGCAAAGAATTGCTTGCCATGATCCCTGACTTGGTCGCGAAACACCCTGTGCCGGAGAGGGTGAAGACATTCCTCGGCCAGGCGTGACATACATCACGGACGTGGAGGCCTTCAAAAGAGGGCTGGTGGCGTCCGTCGATCCCGGCCCACTCGTTCAGTGGGGTGATCTACCGATATCTAAATTTTGAACACTTGATCTGCTTTACATTACCATTCTGGATCTATCAAGTACAAGTAATGTTACTGAATCCCATTTACTGCCACTTTTTCTTGAACTCCGCGATGAATTTCTGATGATAGTCAAGCACAGTTTGAATAGATGGTCATGAACACCGACCTCTTTATCTTGGTGCAGCTTGACACTGATGCCGAGATGCTCGGTGTAATGGTCTGACACCGTCCGACAAAGGAACTCTTGGACCTGCGCGTCTTGCAAGTTCTTGAATTGTTTATGTCGGACAACTGCTTCCGCCACTCCCTCGTCCCTCGGTCCCTTCTCTGAAATTGAGGAGATTAAGAGAAAATTCACACTTGGGAACCGGACAGTCCCAGATGAAGCGTCCTGGTTGCAGTGTCGGGGGTTGGGCCATATGGAGAAGAAGAGGGTGGAAGGGACGTGATGACGGAGAGTCAGAATCGTACTCCGAGTCGCTGCACCCTGGAGTCGAGGCTTCCGAGAAGTCCGAGTCGTAAGTCACGGGGACGCGTTTCGAGCTACTGGTGATCGCTTTTTCGTCCATCGACCACAACGTAGGTGGCTTCTGAGGATTGATCAGAAAATGGAAATTCAAAAAGCGCCAGACGCACAACTTGTCCGGTTATTGCACTGCGCAGCTTTTTCTCCCAAAACTCTGCTGTCCCACCAAATTTTGCGAGGGTTTTCGCAATGGCTGAAGGGCTACCGTCGTCGTCAGACGCCCAGATGTCATCGTCTTCATATGTTACGCTCCATTTTTTGCTCTTCCGGGTCTTCTTCGCTATCCGAACTTTGGTTATAAACTCGCACCATGTCCTGACATCAATCCGGCACTTGGACTTTTCAAATAGTGTGCTAGAAGCCAACCAGAGTGCGCAGCGAATTTTTCCCTGACTTCGGCGCGTGAGACATGGCGAAGGCGAATTTTCGCCAACTCTGCATCGGTCAAAGGTTCCTCTGCAAAAATGTTGGCATGCGACCACGCCTTTTCTTGATGCATTAATATGTACCCGTTGACGAAGGGATCGACGCCTGTGGTATTTGGAGGAAGATCATATTTGACTGCGATTGCTTCTATCACAGCGACGATCCGAAACCTTTCGAGGAAATTGGAGCTGTAGTGGTATGTTTCGCGCTCCATGGTGACAATTTCATAGAGCCGATGTCTGTTCGGAGTTGGACGATATCACACTGCTGGGCTGCAAAACACTTACTGGTCTTTGGAGCATAGGAGAAGACTCTCAGTGTAATACTTCGCTACCCCAGCAGTTGGATCAAAATCCGCGAACAAAATTGAGTTCCTACCTGTCAGGAAAAGCGCAGGGTTTTCTCGTTCACACATTATCCAGATCGAAATCTTGAAGTTCGAGCCGTACAGTCTGGGAAGAGACAACTGCCGATTCTCAGTCGCTCTCTTCGAGTTTTGGCTTGATCGTAGCCCCACCGGCCAATTTTCATCCCGTTTATGTAGCTCTCGAGTCAGCAAAGTCACGCCGCGGGCAGATAGCCATGCGAGGTCTTCGATGATGAGCACACCCCAGAAAGAAACGGGGCTGGAAGGCTTGGCCGGTGGTTCAATATACCGTTCCGAAATATCCAAACTAATCGCCAAAACTGAGGACGAAGCTCGAAAATAGATTCAAGCCACCTACCCGATATTTCGTTGATTTTGCCGCATCCCCAAACGTCGAAGCTGAGGGAGGTTTCTTCCTTTGAGTTTTGTGAACCCGGGTGTTCATGTCTGGTCAGATCGAGTACCTTTCGGAACCCAGTTGGGATTCAAGACGAAGTGGTCTGGATAGGGTCCAAATGGCTCTTTAGTGAGCTCTCTTATGGTCGGAGGTGCCATTCAAGGTGAACGCAAGGGGAAGGATTGAGTTGATGGGATGCCGTCAAGTCTAGGACCATCGATCAGGTGATGCAAACAAACGCGTCGCGTCGCCTGTCGTTTACCTCCATCTCCTATCATGGCCCGGACACCCAGTATGCCATTCGATTCTGCTACATCATGATCTCACATCGGCTTGCAGAAAACCCTACCGGGCGCCAGTCAACGCGTCCGACGCGTGCTTCCGCCGCTGTGTCTTTCAAGAACGAGGACGATTTCGACCCAGTTCGGGACGACGAGGCCCTGGAGGACGAAGACGTCGACATGGATGGCGGGAGCGAAGACAGGTAACCTCCTCTGTGCTTTCTGTGCCTCGTTTTACACGAAATCAGCGCGGAAATGCTGAATAGGTTCTTGTCTGAGTATAAGAGTTGCGTATTCCGCTCTCCAACTGTGTCGTGCTCTCACCCCATTTAGAACGTGAAGCCAAGAAGATCACAGCGCGCGCCGCAGCCTTTCAAACACAGAAGAAGGCTCTTTACGCGTCTGCGCGCCAGGCGGCGAAGGACCTCGCGCGCGACGGGATGGCCTGTCTGTGAGTAGAACCGTCTCAGTCTGCTTCCCTCAAGAAATCACTTCACGTGTATCAATTCATTGCTAGCGAGGAAGGGAAAGCAAAGATCCTGGCATTGAAGAGCGAAGAAGTACGCGCGAGCAAGTTCAGCGAGGACGTTGTTCCACTATGGCACGGCGTGGACGTCGGTGATTCTTCTTCCCGCCGAGAAACAGCATTGATTATTTGGAATAGGATTCAGTCAAGGCCCTTCTGGCTGCTTATCCAACCGGTGTCGAAGATCTGTTTCCCCGCCGCTCGAATGCCATCAACAACGCCAGCGAAATGCGTGCGTGTCTGTGCTGTATTTCTGTGTCCCCCTTCTTACTCCTCACCCCAGTAAGGACGAACCAACGCATCCGAAAAGACGCCCTCGACGAATGTGTAGAAACCGCCAATTCCCAACTAGATCAGAGCAAAGAAGATGAAAGGGTACGGTTCTCCAAGTCTTACCCGGTGCACTGGACCAATCCTCGTCCTCAGAACGCCGTAGACGCTTCTCGCCTCATCAAACATTACAAAAACTTGCTGCATGGCATTTGACATCCCTCTGCATCACCCCGTTTCTCGTCATTGTAATTTTCGCCACATCGTTAACCCAAGGAACCACTATGCATTCTGGAGCAAATTAGGTGGAAGGGTACGGCTCGATTGAGCTGAATATCCGATGCTCTAACCCTTATCCGCAGAATCGCATCATTACACCAACTTGCTACTCAATTGACATCGCCCTCGGATTCGAATCCCTACTCACGGATCTCTCGTCCGCGTCTGTATTGCTTGCTGTAGCCATTGTTGTAATTTCGTCGCATCGTTAACCAAAGGAACCATTTTCAATGCTGCTCTAGTGTACCCTATAATACAATCGTACATCAGTCGGAACGCATGCGTTATGCTGCACCCTACTGACCGGGCATGATATTGAGTTACACGGAGTGAATGAAAAAAAGAGGCACTTACAAGCTCAGTGTCTGATCTTTCTACCGCCGTTGCGGCGGTCTCCGAGCGGGATTTCTTTTCGTCGGGACGCAGATTTAAATACTCGGACATAAAGACGCGAAACATGATATTCCACCGTCGCATTGTCGGCATATGCAAGGCAGACCCATCATCCTTTGTTGGAGTTAGCAATAAGTAAATACAGATGGTAAATTCAGTGCTCACGCGAACTGTATGCCAAACGGTCGGGAACGGCGAAGTGATGAGATGCAAGATGTCGACGCCTCTCTGCACAAACGGGATATGGTCGTCTCCAATGCCACCCAGGTTCTTATCCGCCGTTGTCCGTTGGTAGAAGAATGACTTCCACTTCTCCGGCGCCATGCCCTGTTCGTCGCCGTACGCGAACGCGCCGCTTTCTCCGAGTCTCTTCTCACTGACACCAGTGCATCAAACAACCACGCCGTATCGAGGGTGTACGATCGAATCAGCGGGTGCTCGGCCCTAAGAGGTCCAGGAGAATGAGATGCTCGATGCCAGATATTTCCGTCGCCTGGGGGCCCATAAGTCGCCGCTTGCTGTTGGGAAGAGCATAGGTTGTGGCCCATTTTTCCGCAAGATGCCTGGGACAAGTCAGTTTCGAAAGGATGGCAAAGTCGCGTTTTGTTGACCTGGCTCCGTATATAGAATCGGTGTCCGTCCACGAAACGAACGCCTCCTCGCCATCGAAGAAGACGAGCTGGAGGGTGGTGTCAGAAACCTCTTCATCTTCCTCCATTCCGGCCTCTAGTCGATGAGCACGCTCGTCCAGAAGTGGGTTCAGAGTTTCCGCAAGGTCGAGCATCAAAGCACACGGAGCGGCCGAGTCTGTCGCGCCAACAAACTGAACCGGAGTCAGCGATACGCGTCAAAAGGCAAAAGCTAGACACACCCTGTTGGGCTCCGGGAAATATTTGCTGTCAAAATGCGCGGCCACTATGACACGTCTCGCAGCTTTTGGGTCTTTTGTCGCAATGATATTGACAAAGTGTTTCGTTCCAAACGGCGTCTGGTCGTCGAACGCATCTTGCTCGACGTGCCATTTGAGTTCCTCTAGTTTTTCGATGATATAGTTTCGAACAAGGGTATTATTGGCGGTGTCGGCTAGAGCGATGAATACGATGTACGGACCACCATTTGTTTAAATCGACCTACGGACACGGGGTATTAGGATTTTTGACAGATGCGAGGAGGGATCTTGTGGGTCCAGCTGCTTTACAGGATCTGGGGAAGACACCAACGTCGAAATGGCAGCACTGGAGAGAGAAGTGAGTTCCTTTCACCAAGGCTTGATCTCTGCAATGTCGGAGACGGGAATGCAAGCAGCAGCAGCAGCAAAGCGCGAGGAAGGGAAGCCTCAAACATGGTCGTCCATATCATGGTCGAGAGCAAGAGCGACGTGTAAGTGCTAGTAAACCCGAAAAGTCACCGCACATCAAACACGAAATCAAGTTGCACTTGACCACCATGGCCATTTTCGGTTTGTGGGTATGTTTTGCCCTGACTTGCGACTGTGGGTGCTGAAGGCAATACAGGTGATAAATAAGGCGGGAGGGCTGGTATACCAGCGGAATTTCGCAGGTTGCATTCAATCTAAGCTGCAAAAGCGCTGCTCACCAGGAGAGCAGACGGACTGGCACAGCTGACCTCAAACGAATATCTGGTTCTTGCCGGGACGCTGCACGGAATCCATGCCATTACAAGTCGTCTATCACCTATAGGTGGGTCCAGCTCAGGCGCCCAGGTGATCGAAGGCGAATCGTTCAAAATGACCATCCTTCTTACCGCCACCGGTGAGCGCTTTGACGTCCGGATGTACGAACTCGTCTCAGATTTTCATAGCCACGAAATTTGTTCTTCTGACATCTCTGGCTGAGCCCAATCCCGACAACGTGCTCCAGAAAGTGTACGAAATTTACTCGGACGCAGTGATGAAGAATCCTTTCCACACGCCAGAGATGCCGATCCGCAGCGAAGGCTTTGATGCTCGTATAACAGCACTCATCGGTAGCGGATAGATTTCATATTCCAAGTATGGCGCTCTTCGTATGAACCGCTCTTCATTATTAACTCAATTTTAGGCGTCTTGGTCAGATTGACGAGCAGTTCACCCGAATATCGTTTGGATGTGCGCCCTGTTTGTGCTCTTCGCGATGAGAGCGCGTTTCGGCGATCAGGGCAGCAGTGTACCGAACATTAATATTGTTATTGCAGTTAGTTGGGGTATCGTTGTACACTATTCTTCGTCGACGTCCTTGACCTCGACAGGCGGCAGCGTCAGTGCTTGCCATAACAGCGGCAATTGTATCCCCAGGTTTATAAGGGTGATCGGCGTTAGTCCCTGGCGCATTTCCATCCTTCCAACCACTGCAGGCACGAAGTACAACAGTCCGATTACGTTCGCGAGAAAGAACATGACGACCTCTGCGCGAAAACCACCACCGTAGGCTCGATACCTGTGGTTGAGCAATACTTGGCACAGGGTTCCCATAAAACACAGGGCATGATACACGTTCCGCAGAAAATCGAAGAGCCTACTCTGAGGATACTCTTCCGTGGTGGGCGCGGGTACGGTTGTTGGGATCAAGTAAATGTTTTCGGGGTCGGTGAGTTGGTACACCGCGAGGAGCGCAATGAACAGCTATGGAATATATGAACTCCAGACTGGACAGATTAAAATAATAACGGACCCCGAGCTTGGTGGCCCACGGAGTGCGGTTATCCATTCGTTGATTGGTTCTTTCAGTGTGGCTCGGTGGATGAATCCGGATCGGCCATCTCTTCCACTCGAAGTCGACCCGCGTAACGCATTTGCACATGAAGTACGGCACAATCACGGTCATGGGAAGCATGAATACGAGGGAAGGGTCGTCGCTTTGGAGCGTCTCGATTATAGGACCCAAAAGAAACCCTGTGGCTGCAAAAGCGACACCGGAAACACTGATGCCAACCGTCGACACTCTAGTCCACCAGTAATAAGATAGCAACAGCCCGTAGAGCAACAGGCATCCTCCCCTGGATATGGCATGAGGAAGCACTTAAAGAGAAAGCATAATATGGGTCACATACGAGACGATCTGAATGAATATCCGCCGTCGGGGATGCGCGTCATCGTGGAACCTATGGCCTAATAGACCATCTGAACCTCATCAGGAACTGAGTCTGCAGGGGGGGGACGCAGACTTACTCCACAATTCGGCCTCATCCTGCTGAGACAGTTTCCTAAGCTCGGATGCACGGTGATCTACCAGCTGGGGAGAGACAAAATTATCCGCCATGATTTGCTTCCCCGGAGTTCTCCCTGCAAATGCAATGCGCCAGCTAACATCCATGAAGTCGCTACCTTGGTCGGCCGGGGTTGAAGCGCAATTTTCACGGTTAACAGGCAACGGAATGATGTCCTGGAAGAGACTGAGAGAAGTATCCCTCAAGCTGCTCTGCACTTACCAGGGGTCCTGTAGCATGGTCTTTGGTATCCAGATATGGTGCATATGCCCATTGCGTTTCAACACCAGATTCCGTCGGAACCTCAAGCTCCAGCAGGGTTTCAAAATTGCCGTTGGACTTGTACGTCCGACGACACATCTTTAGATTTGGCTTGATGCCAGGGATACCCTGCCCGCACTGCAAAAAAAAATATTGGTGGTGTCCACCGAATTGGAGGGATAACTGACCGAGTGAATTTTGATCTCGTTGCGGACTGCGTTGTACGCCGTGGCGTTGAATAGGTTAGTCTCTCGGACGATTCGTAGTTGAGTCCTGGGGGGGGGAGATTAGGCCAAGGAGATGGAGGGAGCGTAAACGAAACCTAGCAACGACGTAAGGATGACCCACGACAACTTCTGGAGCAGATGGGACATTTATGCACCGGCTGGCTGCATCATGGAACTCGATGAGGGGAACAGAAGTGGAGAAAGATTCTAGCGCCAAATCTGCCACTGTCTTTTCACTGCGCTCCTCTGATCCAAGGGGAAATCTAGTATGCGTCAAATGTTAGATTGAGGGGGAGGATAGCAAGGCTTACGGCCAAGGTCGAGTTGGACGTCGCTTCGCAAAGACCGAATCAGGCATCCACGAGGAGAATTTTTTGACGTGGTCGATTAATGACGGCGAGGATGGAACGAGGAGAAAGGTAGCGCGCAGGTCCGATTCGGTGAGTTTTGGAGACAGGAATCTAGCCATGGGCAGGCGGAAATCGACCTTGGCTGAAGCGTGCCTGTCCGAAAGACGCAGGCCACGAAAGACAACGTCGGAGAACAAGGGCTTTTCGAGGATATATTCGTCCCGAAACTTGTCGTTGCCCTCTGCCACCTTGAGTCCCACCCAAACTTTGCCCAGACCATCCAAATCAAGTTGTGTAGGTGCGGGGGCTTCTTCGGGTGTTGTTGTAGGAGTGTTTTCTAGGTTGGCCCTTCTAGATTCAGCTTCTTCGTCCTCTGGGGCGCGCAACCACACGCTAACCGCTATGTCGAAAGTATCTTGGTCGGTTATTAATGGGCGGATGACGTCCCGCGAGTCAAAGGAAGACTGGGCATGGTATAGGGACTTATGCGGAAACCGAGTCTCTTGGACTGCATGGATGCCGAACGAGCCAGCTGTCCAGATCGCTAAACAAAAGAGGGGGATGCTAATGGTCCAGCAGAGGCATTTGCATAACGAGCATAAGGATGTCTTCCGAACTTTACGTGGACCAGGTCCTGGATCCAGCTTGAGTGGTTTATCTGACATTCAAAGGCCAAATGGTGGTGCTGGAAGCAGACAAGGAGAGTTCTTGGCAAGTTTTTTGGCTACAGGAACAACGCGGCATCATAGCAGAAGACAAATCAACAAGCGACATGACACACACTCCACTACAAATCCCAATCTTCGAGAGAAAAAGAAAGCACGCTGAATGAAGACGCTGCGTCCCCAGTGCCTCCAGAAAGACTTTCTACACCCCTCCGTATAAACCTTACTAGTCCGTCCAGCTCTGTCGCCATTTTATCGATGCGACTGTCGCCATCTTCTGAAGAAATAGACGACACCGCCATGGAGAACGACGCGTCAGTTACACCACTGTCGTCGTTCAAGTCGACTGCATCGTCCCCATCGTCCGAACTTTCGTCCGAATCCTCAAACACCTGTGCATGCGAGAAGCTGACAATATTTTTTCTCTGCGATCGTTGCCGGCGGCTTCGGTGGCGTTTTGAGATGTTGGAAAGGCGGGAGACGTCGAGGGTGACCGTCGTATTCCCCGCAAACGTGGTGAAGACCTCACAGAAGTGCAGGGACATGTCGAGGACGGACAGAATTGCTCGATGAAGGGCCGAGGTCTTTGGTTGAATGCATGCGTCAGGATCCACAAATGAGACGAAGTCAAAAAGACGCACATTGGGTTGCAGTAAGCATCGGCCTCGGATCCTTTCGATACTACACGGGATGGGCATGCGGACAGACGGTGAGCACAGTTTACTCACTGCTCGTCGTGGACCCGGATCATCTCGTCCAACGATTTAGCCTTGTTGAAAGTATCGTGGAACTTGATAACTTGGGTGTGGATAACCTGGATGCGAGGTCAATCTATATCGGCCGTTCAAGATAAACATATGACATACATAGGTCGTCAAGAAATTCAAGAGGGTGCTTTTGTCGCGGTCAATATAAGCTCGGAAGAAATATGGGAGGACCTACTTGATGAACCAACTGAGGCGACTCCTGATAGCATAAAAGGCCTTCAATTCGTGCCCCAATTTCTCGTCTCTACCAGTTCCACCCCGAACAAGAATCCGCTCTAACATGCTCTTCGCCCTCCGAATCTGCATCAGAAACACAAACACCTCGCCGTAGACCTGCAAGATACGTGGCGAGAAAATGTACGCGATTGGGAATGGTACGGCGTATTCTACCAGGAGACCACTGATGGCTTTAACGGTTCGGCCGACGCTCTTACCCCCGTCCGTGGATCCTCGATACGAGAGCCTAACAAGAGAGGGTTGAATCCATTCTTTACCACCACCATGCGTGCCCGCCTCGATGAGATCGCGAAAAGCAGTATTCAGAAAGTGAAAGTCGCCCCATGCCTGTTGACTATCCATCTGAAATGCAATGTTAGTGAACTAACTCATTTTTTGTGGGACTCGGCCCACCTTAGCGAACAGAACATCAGTGAAATTGCTCATCGCATCGCCTCTCCGCATAAGAAATAGGCCTTCTATCGCCGAGAGGTGGCGCAGTAATTCACACTCCTCCACCAGTATCCGTCCGAGGAGAGCTCCGGTCGCTTCGCAATGGGGAGCCAGTTCGTCGTACACGACTCGAGAAAGGGCGTCGACAGAAACGGACGAAAGCTGCTGACCCGGCGGAGAGCTAGAGGACAGAAGGGCACCAAAGGAGCGCCACTCGCTCAAAGAGGTAGGCCCATCGAGAGTGGGCGGAACACTAAGAGCTCTCAGAAGACCAACCGCCTTCCCAGAACTCAACACAGGGATCGCAACATGCTCCAAAAACGAGGGGATAGCCCGCGCATTTTGGCCGCCTGCTTCATCCCCTTCGTCTTCATCGCCCCGGATAACCCCGTCTCGCAAGAGATAGCCTTCCGCCCAAAACTCCGGATCAAGAAGACCGAGACCGAAACCGAGGCCCGCCAGCCCGACGGCGAGGCCGCTACCCTCGATGAAGAACTCGTCTTGTAGGTCTTGGCCCTGGCCCACTCCCATCCCCGACCCCAACCCCATGCCGACCTTGAGCCATCGCCCAACCATACCCCACACTGGCTCCGCGCACACAACGAACACGCGCATCAGCGTATCCGCGGTGACCCGCCCGTCCCCTAGCTCCCGGTGGACCTGCACCTTGTCGAGCAGTGTGTCCAGCAGTAGCGCGCTGAGTGCTGCGGGCGTTCGGGGGAGCAGGGCGTACCGCCGGTACTCGTAGGAAGCGATCGTGCGCACGATATCGAGGAGGACCTCGAACCCGAGCTCGAACGCGTCCTGGAGTGCCTTCTGGGTGCTCAGAAGGCTCACGACGAGTTTCGTGCTGGCGGGGGCGCGGCCTGAGCGGAGGCGGCAAATGGCTTCTTCTCGGGCGGCACACCACTGGTCGAGCGTCCGCAGCTCGGCATCAACTGCGTCGGCGAAAGCCTCAAGAGTACGTGTCATCCGGGGTGTCCGGCTTGGTGCTCCGCGATGCTGCGAAGACGACGCGGAGAAGACGAACGCCACAAAGGTCCGCAGTTGTTGTGCAATCGTCGCCGTGTGTGCTAACATTGAAATAAGAGATGACTGCGACGTGAGGGAAAGATGTATCAGTCGCGGAGTCGAATGAGTTTCCTGGGTGGGTAGGTCTTAGCTGATACATAGCACAACAGCAGTGAATTTACTTTATACGTTCCGTCCACTAGCGCGAGCATGATGTTTCTGCGACCTTGCAAGGCCATTAAAATCTCTCGTACAGCGTCTTGCTCATCGATGTACCTCTGGATCGGCAGTTGAGCATGACCTTGGAACAAATGACGCAGACTGACCTCGCGCTGTATTTCTACGCCACCGAGGCTCCCTTGCTCCTGTGCTAGGACCTTTTGGAGTGCGGGCCCTGATATTGCAGATGAGTACAACAAGGCCGCGTTGTGCAAATATAATGCCGACCCAACGTCGATGCATCTCCAATATCAAATGCTCTAGCCTTTCCCTTGTCACCACGCCATACGTAGTCTTCCCTCCAGTACTGCCGTGCCTGAAGCTGCTCAAACTCTTTCCGGTGCGCGTAGGTGTGTGGGGGTCGACTAGGTTCGTTTGTCGCGGCGCGCATCGGTGGCTCCTGCGGGACTACCTCTTCGGGGTCAAAGGAGGAGAAAGAGTCGGAGTCCTCGTCGTCCAGCTCCAAGTCGTCCGAATTGAGCGGGGAGAGTGATGCACTGCTGCTGCTGCTTTCAGCCTCCACTGGATCGTCTCCGAAGATATCTGCCCATGTAAGCCCGGTAGGCGGAGGAGGGGGATTCTTTATGGCTTCGAGGTAAGTATCTGCAAAGGCAAGGGTCGCTGGTGTAGCGGTGGTGCAAAGCGACATCTGCCGATCATCAAGCCGACATCTGGAAAATCACTCGAGGTCTCACCAGAAACTGCATGTGGTCTGGAAGACGCGACATCTGAAAAACTTAGTGTTAAATCAACGCTTTTGCAGGAGGCGAACCTTGATCTCCTGGTCTAAATCCGGTTCTTGGGCTGCTTGATACTTAAGACGTTCGTAAGACATTTCCAGGGCTTCTGCATGCATGTCACGCATTTGTATACGCGCTTTATGAGAATGGCTTTTGGTTTATCAGTTGAACAATACGAGCGACGCGTCGAGACTCACCCCCGGACTTGACGGTCAATGACGCGAATGTCCACGGATGTTGCTGCCTTCAACATAGTCATACTCTCCAAGTTCTTTATCGCGTATTCCACCCCAGTTTGGAACTCATCTCCCTCACTCAAACCCGTAACTTGTTTGACCAGGGTTTGACAGAGCGGCAGAAGCCAACGCGACGGTGGCCGCCGCGCTGATAAACTGGATGGAGGTCTATGTGAGGCACTCGACAAGGGCCGATGCGAGGCACTCGATAAAGGTCGCTGTGAAGCACGCGACAAGGGTCGGTGAGAGGCGCTAGATGGCGGTCTCAGAGATAAAGCCGACGTAGGTCGCGGGTTCGAGTGAGCAGAGAGCCCAGAGCTACTCGATGGCAGCATGTTGAAGAAGCCTTGAGGTCTCTTGAATATCCGAGGTCGATGTCACTGCGGAGATCCGATTGTGTTAGCCCAACTAAAATGCCTTCAAAAAAGTACTTGCATACGAGTGTGATTTTGAGTGTGTTTTAGCTGCGTCTAAAACAAGGGAACAAGGAAAGTTTTTTTCCGTGCTTTTTCATGTGCATAAAGGAATAAGTTTACACACAGAACAATTATGCCGGTTTTAGTGCCTTTTAGAGCCCACAACTGCACTCATTTTTCCTCAAGTAAAATTTTGTCCTGTTTTTCCCTCGGTAACATGACACTTCTTTGTCCCTCTAAAATGTTGGGGAAATGAATCATTTTAGCCCCCAGAGTTCTGGGGATAAAAGGCAATGTTTTTCCCCAGCTAAAACCCAAGAAAAACATTTCATTTTTTCTCTTGTTTTATCCTAGGAAACACTAGCGCGCGCTGAGCGCCGTACTCAGGCGCGCGCTAGCGCCTGCTCGCGTGCGCTTAGAGTGCGCTAGCATACATTCAGGGTGCGCTTGGCGGCCGCTCAGGGCGCACTCGGAGAGCGCTGGGGCGCCAGCATTCTCATTGCTCTATTCAAACTGCCAGTATTCCAAGAAAGTATTGTAAAAAAATGTACTTGGCATTCTCCTTCCTACACGAATTAAAAAGCTTGTCTGGACTCTGTTGATGCGATGCTTGTCACCGGATTGACGTGAGAGCAACACTCCCGGCTGATCCATCGATCCATGCGGATTTGTTCTGAGAATATAAGTAGTGAGTGAGTCCATATGTGAGGAAGAGGACAAGATTGTGAAAGTGGGGAGAGCGAGGAGAGGCAGGGAAGATGCACCGTCGACGTTGCCTTCGCCTCCTTAGCCGTCGTGCGCTAGTGCGTATTTGACGGGGTTATTGTTCTTGCTTTCGCCCTTGTCTTTGTCTTGCTGTTGATGTGTGGTACCGGTGGAGGACGCAGACAAAGCGGTGGCGGTGGCGCTAAGCAGTGTGGTCAGCGTGTTTGCGCGCAGCGTGTCAGGCCTTCAGGTCCGAGATGAGCAGGGCAGACATGCAGGAGGGGGGAACGCTGGGTGAGGATGACATAATGAGCATAGAACCTCGTTGACGGGTGCCTCATCTTTGAATGGCCCAAGAGGCAGCTCAGGAAAGTCAGGAGTGGATTCAGTGGTGATGCGAGGGAACCGCGCGACTCTGGTTCAGTAAGTATTCACTTCAGACAGACAAATGATTTATTTCCGGGATGCTTGGCATTCGGGCCGGCAGTAGTGCGAGAGCGCGAGACGCTGAGCGTGTTTATAGAGCGTGCTTGAAGCAAAGAGTGTGTTTGATCATGTTGTGCTGCGCCTACGCACTTTCCGATGAATCCGATCGGCCGGGCTGCTCGCGTGAACTTGACATCGATCGATAGTGTTGCCATGCTCGCAGAGTACACGGCGATTTGTGAGACCTCGGCAGTCCGTGACCTGGAAACTCCCAACCTTTCCCGCAATCATAACGTAGTACGTGATTTCGGAATTATCCGAAACGAGAGACAGCAAGGGAGGGTACAGCCACATGGTGTCGGCTTGGTCCGTCGGGGATTTTTTTTTCAAAAGCGATAAGTATTCAATAATAATATCCAGATGGGGGAATTGTATAGCGAGACGCTGAGACGCTGAGCGTGTTTGTCCTGCGGTTGCAAGGAGCAAAGAGCGTGTTTAGTCGTGTTGTCCAGCAGCAGCCCGTTCTCAAACACGCTTTGCTTCAACAAGCCGAGAGCCACGAAGAGCTTGTCCGGGTACCTAACTTTTGAGTCCGACTCCGATTCGTCTCATCTATTTCCTACAGATGCTTTGTGACTTTGAGGCAGATGTGGATTTAACAAGGGGAACACGCCATTGCACCAGTAAGTCTACCTGCCCCTGGGATTGTGACATTAACCATATATTGTTTGATTTGTAGCGCCAGCTCTTGGGGACATATCCCAGTAAGAATGCGATTAACTCGGCAGGTCCCGGGATATGTTTCTGACCTAATTTCGTAGTTTGTCCAGCTTCTTGTTGAGCGGGGTTGCCAGCACGCGCCCAAGATTCACGCATTTGGACTACGAGTATTCGTACGTGTGGAACCAATTAATGGGGGACAATGGCTCACATTTTTTTTTGGGCAGGTTTAGTACAAAGGACACTCTTCAAGACACTGTACGGTTACAATACGAAAATAATAAAAAGAGCCGTCGGGGAGTTTTTCAGCAGGCCGCCACCAGAGCTAGTGAATGGGGGCGGCTTCTCGCATGCAAATTTACCATCCCCTGTCCCATCCAAAGCTCGGGATTTTAGGCAGTCGCCGCCAAATCGAATTTGAAGTGGTTCGGGGACGAGTGGTACGACAGCTTGGCACCTACTCATCGAAGTCAGTCTTCTTCGTCATCGCCATCAACTGACCTGCATCCCCCGCACAGTAACGGCACCTTTCCGGCTTCATCTCCCTCAATGACCCACGGATCCTCCCCATTCAATCAGCCTTCTTCCTCTGCAATATCACCAGTTGCAAACCGGATGCGAAAGCGAGATACGGACGCTCGGGAGAAGTACCTGAACTGGACTCTAACTGACAGTCAAGGAACTCCTTCCAGTATCACCGACAACAAATCGCGAAATGGCTCGTTTTATTCTTTGACGGAGCCTGCAGTCCATGAAGACAATATTTCTTCATTAACATGGCTTGGCCCAAGCGTGTCGGTGAGACCTCGAAGATTACAGCCCTCCATGTCTGCAGTGCAGCTTCGAACGCAGCCCGAAACGCTAGACATCATCGCCACCCTCCCCTCCTCGTCCTCCACGTCGGAAAGCAGCACTTGAGCTGGGATGAACCCTACCGCCCCACGGCCCATGCTGCCCTCCCTCAATCGATCATCCTCGAATTCGAATTCGCTGCGGAGTCTCGCCAGCGATCGAAGTAGTTTCCTCGACTTCGAAGAAGCCGGACTTCACAGGCCCCGCGAGCCAGTACGCCCAGTTTCCGGAACCACCGTTGTTAGCACCAGATGACAGTAGCACGCCGAACCACGGACCCACCTCACCACAGACGCGGTATGTCTGCTATGTCCGTCCGCAGCCCATAACACAGCAGCCGCTGTGCACCCTGTACCCGCTAGTATTTTTATTCCACGTGTTCTCTTCCGCTGCTTTACGACGCATTCGACCCGACCAGAGAAGAAGATGTCCACCCTGCTGCGCACGTAGCTGGTGGTACAGTTCTGGGTGTTCACAGCCTCGCCATCGTGGTCAGCTGATCATATGTTCGTTCTTGACCTTGTTCCTTTTTTCTTTCTAGATCTCCCTCAAAGGTTGCCCTTGCGATGTCGGCGCCGACTCAAACAACGAGAAGACGTATCTGAACAAAAACGGTGTTGCCTGGGTGCTCCGGTTCGGAGGCGTGTGCACCTTTTTCGGTGCTCTCCTCTGCCGCAAGGTATCCCTTACACCAATAGAAGGAGCGATGAGACGGCGCCTCGGGGAAATGATGGTTTTGCGAGAAGACACTTCCCTGTGAATGTACAAATGAGTGTACCCTGAGCGGCCGCCGAGCGCACCTGAGTGTACGCTAGCGCACTCTAAGCGCACGCGAGCAGGCGCTAGCGCACGCCTAAGTACGGCGCTCAGCGCGCGCTAGTTTTTCCTAGGATAAAACAGCAGAAAAAATACAATTTTTTTCTTGAGTTTTAGCCGGGGAAAAACATTGCCTTTTATCCCAGAACTCTGGGGGCTAACATGATTCATTTCCCCAACATTTTAGAGGGACAAAGAAGTGTCATGTTACCGAGGGAAAAACAGGACAAAATTTTACTTGAGGAAAAATGAGTGCAGTTGCGGGCTCTAAAAGGCACTAAAACCGGCATAGTTGTTCCGTGTGTAAAATCATTCCTTTATGCGCATGAAAAAGCACAGAAAAAACTTTCTTTGTTCCCTTGTTTTAGACGCCGCTAAAACACACTCAAAAACACACTCGTATGCAAGTACTTTTTTGAAGGCATTTTAGTTGGGCTAATACAATCAGATCTCCGCAGTGTGTAGAAGCCAAGGAAGTAAATCGAAGGAGTCGGCCGACTCCGAGTCGGAATTGATCGGTTCGATCTTACAATTATCTCTCCAGGAGCCACAAAGTTCTAGGAGATGGACTGGTAAGTTTCTATCCTTTTTCTTCTTTTGAATCTCATATTCTGAAGCTTGGAACTCAATATACACCAACGGATTTTATCCGACATTGCCTCGAATGTGTCTGAAGCCCCGGCCGATGTCACTTACGCCCAGGACATTATAACGTCGAAAGTGCAGACCAGAGCAGACCCAGCTGAATCTATCAAGGTCAATGGGAATACCAGCACTGAGTCGGAGCAGAGGGTGTTCATGGTGGGCGTTGAATGTCATCGTCTAATTCGTGGCATTAAGCATTGGAGCAGTCGACCTCGCGCGTACATTGCAACATCGCATTCGGAGAGCTAGTCGTAAACTTTCCAGAAGTTCACATAGCAAATGCTATCGATACCCTTATGCCAGCACTCATCGACGTTCTGAGGGATGTACCGTATATCGACTTTGACAAATGTTTGTCTTGGGAAGGTGAGCTTCGTCCTCCTATTCCCTTGCTTTTGTTTATGGGCTCCAGAATGGGCGCTCCCGGACCAGCTGGTTTACTCAACCGTGTCGGCTCTCCTTAGGATTTCGAGCTCTCACGATAAATACAGCGAGGCAGCGACGAACGCAATATTTTCTTTTATTTCACGCGTTGTCGACAAAATCAACACTTCAAGTTGTACGTGTGACTCTCTGCATTAAATTCCATCCTAACCGACCATGTTCAGCGGCCTTGGACATCCTCACACAGTTAACGCCGGCGCTTCACGGTCTCTATCGCGCTATTAGCTCAACGTCCTTTAAATGGACGATTACCCAGTGGCACCAGCTTTCCGTTCACCTAGGCGGACTGTGTGTACCCCAAGTCGTCGACCGCTTGAATCACCTGCTGCTAGACATACTCCAGAAAGAAAGCGCAGACGCGGAGACTCTACATTTCGTGCAGACATTCGTGTCGCGATATGTGTCTCATGGACGGCCTCTCAGCGGCTATTTCGTGGTCTGCTGTGTCATCGAGACCAACTGGACCGTCCTGGCCCAAGTCCTGGCGCCACCCGAAGTGTCAAACAACGGACCTGTTAACGAAGCAGCAGCCGCAAACAAGGCTTGGGTGTCCCTAATGCGTCACGAGGCGTTGGAGTTGGAGATTAAGGACAAGGAAATACAGAAAGCTTTGAAAGGCACCGTCGAGTATTCCATGAAATGTTTCAGCGATCTTTTCGTCCAGATTCAAGAAATGGACTCGGAACCATCCTTGGATACATACGCTTGGGAGACAATGTCGGAAAGCTTGGTACTTATTCTGACCACCCAACTTGGCACCGCTGATCCCGCATTCCGCACAGAAACTCGCGTCCATCTGTTCGATAACCCTTCACCAGCTTGACGAGTCTCTGTACTCTCGGTTATTACTTCTTCTCAGTGATCACTCTCCCATTTGCGATAATCTCGTTCAGGAAGCCGCTCTCAAGGCCACCATTGTTCTGGTACACAAGTGGGTTGCTTAGTTGTCTTGCGTCTCCTTTCTCAAGTGTCAAAAGTTTCCCTGACATCGCGGGGACGATGGCCAGTCATCTGAGGCGATTCGTGACTTCTCCTCTTCCCATCTTTGAGTTCGAGTTCGCCTCTGAAACGCGCGCGCCGCCGCCCCTGGCAGCAGCGGCCAAGTGCTTGGCTGTTTGCATCAAGGTACGATACAATCTCGGTGTTCTTCTTACCCGAGTTCCTCATTTTCGTAGCTTGCTCCGGGCGACGACCTCATCATGTCTAATATGTATTCGCTTCTCAACTACATCGCCGCGACCAGCAAGGAGATATTCGAAAGCTCCAGCAGCTCGCAGATGATGAGCAATCCCCTATACAACGCCCAGGAACAGGACCATGCAACTATTCATTCCGTCGCAACGGGTCTCCGAGGATTATCAGAAGAGGAGAAGAGGCTTATCGGGATCAGTACCATTTCTGTCGTCACTAGACTTGCGCTGGAGTTCAAGATGGAAGAGGTAAAAGTATCTTCAATGCGTACCGTCCATCTCAAATGAACGCTGCGTCTAGGTGACCCGCCTGACGATATCGATGCTTCTGCAACGTCTGCGATCCGCAGAGCCGACGGTCGAGGCCGCCATTGCTTATAACTTGGTTGATTTAGCGCTCTCCGCTCCAGAGAGCGCCTTTATTGATATCGTTCGGGTGTTCTCCGTGATCAATCGTTCGGCAAATCCCGACGATCCACGATTTTCCAATAATATGGTGCTGGCGGCGCAAACAAGACTCGCGCAGGAATTGGATCGTCGACCGGAGCTCTACGAAATATATCTAGTCGAACTTTTGACTTTGTTCGCCGACAAGGGTGTCGCGATCCAAAATCTCAAGATATCTAACCACCATGTCAAGGTACGTATGCTCGCGGTGATGTGGGTTATAATGTTGAGATGTTGCCAGACGGACGATATGATCGAACAGCTGGCCTCGCTCCTTCTTCCCATCGATGCGCTTCTTGCTCACGAAGACTTTAACCCGCAATTGAAAGCCGAGAACAGCATTATTTCTTTATTCCGAAATATGTGGTTCCTGTGTATTCTTTTCGGATTTACATCCAACGACGACGAAGACTCAGCGATGGAGTGGCAAAAACCTGCGCTCTGTCGCATTGCGGCGAAGACTCCCTCGACCGTCTTGGAGGAGTCGCACGATTCTGTTGCCAGCAATGTCGAGTACAACTCTGTCATTCGCCAGGAGTACGCGCATACTGTATGTGTTGCTTCTGTTCTAGCCCTTTCTTGCTGACACTGGCGAAGATCATCTCGAAGCACAAGTCGAGCCTAACTACACACATTGCGTTGCGCGCCAGCGATATTCGGTCTTTGTCGTCCGGGCAAATCATCTTCTTGCTGACGATGCACGACATGGAGTCTATGCGTTCTGCCGCAGGACTAACGTCGTCTCTGGTCTCGTACTTTATAAATGACAGCCTAAACAAACATCCTGGATTGAGTGCCTGCATGGAGTCGATCGCTGAGAAGGTGAAGTCGCCATTAAGTCGGTAATAAGACTTGCACTGACGTCTACCGCAGGTTATTCGAGGCTGCGTCACCAGTCTAAACGTCCAGGCCGCCCAGCAAGCACTCCCGGAGTGTCTCTCCACCGAACTCCGTGCCCTGCTGGTTTGCAGTACCCACCGGATTGCTAAAGCACGAGATATAGCATCCAAGTATCTGAATCGGCTTATAACGTCCTTCCCATCGCTGATGTGCGACCCCCCTCTTGTTTTTGCCATCCTGGAGGTGCTGACGCTCTTGCGCCGCGCTTGCGAAAACGAGTTCATCGACGAGTATAATCCGACATACGAATTCTACTCCGACCGCACTGGAATCACCCTCCAGCTTACTGACAGCTACACTGTCCGCAACGAGATTCTGGGTCAGCTACACCGGAATGCGAACAATTGGTTTGAGTTGGCGCTCGGTCGTGCACCGGTCGAATTGCAATCAACGTTGCAGGTTCGGCCTTTTTCGGCCTGTCCGATAAAGCCGACCATAGTTTTGACATGATTGACAGAAATACCTTTCTGGGAATTCCTCCACCGGAGCCGAATGGACGGAGCTGGGCGCCTCTGTTGCAGAGCAATTCGGTAAATCCATCGGACCAGTTCAACGACAGCTAGGTTGGTTTGCTTTCTTTCCATTATGCAACAACTGATTTGCGTCCAGTCTCTCTGGCAACGTTGTCGAAATGGAAAACCGACGGAGCCAAGTCCTTGGCCAGCCAAGTTGCCAGCAAGGGATATTTTGCGGGAGAAGCCGCCGGAATTCGCTTGGCTAGTCGGCAAGGTAATCTTCCTTCTAAGCTAGGAGACGCCAGTGTTGAGCGAATACAGGACCCGATCAACTGGAGAAGCTCCCGCCTCAAGCTGCCCCTTCCTCGGAAATACAGGCCCTCAAGGCAAAAGTGGCCCGCACTTTGGAGGAAATCAGGAACAAAGTTAGCAGCTCGACCGTGCAGGACCTAAAACGTCTGTTGTTCAGATGCGCCGCGACATTGATTTCCTTACCCAAAGTATGCAACTTTCTTATACATGAGCCTCTCCTCATATTCACATTTTTTTCAGTGCGACTACGAGCTACTACATCACCTTGTGGCTCTACCCTTCGAAGTGTCCACGCCGTCGGCCATTTCTGCCGGCATCGAAATATGGACATGGGCGATTGCAGAGAAACCTGATATTGAGGTCGCCCTAATAAGTGAAGTTCTTTCCGCGTGGTCCGACACTATCCGGCACGAGAAAGGCATCTTCTCCACCTCTCTCAAGTATGTTTACATGTCCATTTTTTTCAAGGCGGGCCTGATTTTGTGCCAGTTACGATGACCCATTCTATCACCCGATTGATTACAGTCCGACCGACAAGGAGATTATCGATCGAGGGATGGTCAATGCTCGTCGGTTGTTGACGCCTCATGCGCTCGTCTTGCAAATGCTGTTCAGCCGTTTGCAGGCTGCTCGATATCGACGGCCCGGCGTCATGTTCCTGATCCAGCATCTGGTGCTACGTTCCGCCCGAGCTCACAAACACATGAGGTGCATATGAACTACAGGATTCGCTCCCTCATCTGATACATAATCGATAGCACGCACCCCCTTGCTCGCGAGCCGCGATTTTCATTCCTTCTTTTCGGCTTTGAGACTCTGAAGAGCTCTCATCTCGACTCTTACTGTGAGAACATCCTTCGTGATAATTTGTACAATGCGGCCTACTCGTGGTTTGCCGTCCGTCCACAGTAAGAACCGTCATTTCCTCGCGAAAAACGCACTAACATCGTCAGATGGTCGTACGGTGCGAACCGTGTGCAGGTTGACGCCGATATCAAAGTCGTTTCCGAGTTTCTCTCGTATCTACAAACGGACTCGGTGCGTGGATCCGTTGCGATATCCAGCTTGTCGCCTGCGCAGTCGCAATCGGGGAATTCTCGTAAGTGCATTTCATCTTTTGCCAGCTCAGTGCTCACGCTGCTCAGAATACGTTTCTAAACTCCGCACCCTCAACCATCCGCTCAAGCTACTTGTTGAGAATGAAATATTCCGGCTCAGTGTATGGGCGAACCCCACGAATGATCCCAAACGGGGCACGGATCATACTGAGCGGGGTCTCCAAGAGGTATTTGTTTCCTCAAAACCTTCAGGTCTCATGCTGAATGCTATTGCTTCAGGCTTCATGGGCGGCGATGGTTCGCGCGGTTTGGCAGATCGACCCAGCCATCGCTGTGCATCTCCCCGAGCGTTTCAAGAGCTACGTTGTCGTTCGCAATGAAGTCACCAAACTTATACGATCGACCACGCGAGACGTCCTGGATACACCAGAAGCATTACCTTTCTTACTGGGCGATCGGATAGACTCTGCTGTCCGTCGGGACTTGAAGGTTCGAGAGAAACTTTGGACCCCATTTGCAGCTGACAGTTGTCTCTAGCATCTCCTTCTCTGGGCGCCTGTTCCTCCCGTCATTGCCAATACCTTCTTTGAGCGACGGTACAAAAACGACCCCTTGGTTCTGCAATACGCCCACAGGGTCTTGGAACAGCATCCGGTGGATTTGACGTTCTTCTTCGTTCCTCAGGTCGTTCAGGCTCTCCGCTATGATGATCTGGGTAAGTATCCCGTCTATTTTTTTTTCTTCGCTTCATGAAGCTTCAGGTTATGTGGCACGCTTCATCTTCGAAACCGCCAAAATCTCTCAACTATTTTGTCATCAAATCATTTGGAATATGAAGGCCAACTGTTACAAGGACGATGCCGCCGAAGTTGTACGTCTGAGAGGCGTTGCCCCGCGTTTCCTCTAACAGTGTTCTAGGAGGATCCCATGAAACCCGCGCTCGACCAAATGATGGAATCCGTCGTAACTGCGTTATCCGGGGAAGCTCGTACATTCTATGACCGAGAATTTGGCTTCTTCAACGAGGTCACCTCCATTTCTGGTAAACTCAAGCCCTTCATCAAGAAAACCAAGCCAGAGAAAAAGGTTCGTGGATCGAATATTAGGGTTCAGCACAATACGAATGACGTCAGGCCAAAATCGACGAAGAAATGGCAAAGATCACAGTCGATATTGGGGTGTATTTGCCAAGTAATCCGGATGGAATAGTGGTCGACATTGACAAGAAGTCGGGGAGACCGTTACAGAGTCACGCCAAGGTCAGACAGCTCTTTCCTTCGTTTCCTACTTTTAACGTTCATTCAAAGGCACCGTTCATGGCAACATTCAAAGTCCGAAAAGATATGATAGTCGTGGATGAAAATCCTGATTCGCTTCTGGATGGTAAAGACACTGTCAAGACCCGTGTTGAATATGATGTTTGGCAGCAAGCAATCTTCAAGGTTGGAGACGACTGCCGACAGGATGTTCTTGCTTTGCAGGTTATCGCAATGTTCAAGAACATCTTCACGAGCGTCGGTTTGACGTTGTATCTCTTTCCTTACCGAGTCACTGCCACGGCTCCTGGTGTTAGTTCTCTGATTTCGGCGAACCGCATCTTTCTTATTGTCTTTAGTGTGGTGTCATCGATGTGGTACCGAATGCTACATCGCGGGACGAGATGGGCCGTGCTAAGGTCAACGATCTACTCGACTTCTTCGTGGCCAAATATGGCGGACAAGATACGGTTACCTTCCAACGGGCCCGATTGAACTTCATTCAGTCCATGGCTGCGTACTCTGTTGCCTGCTACATTCTCCAAATCAAAGATCGCCACAACGGCAACATCATGATCGACGGAGAGGGTCATATCGTTCATATCGGTTCGTGGGGCCACTCGCTGTTCTCCTTGTGTAACTTTTGTCCTCGATAGATTTTGGCTTCTTGTTCGACATAGATGAGTCCATTTTCACCATTTTCTCTGCGTTTGAACTTACTGGATGCTTTTTCGATTACGCCCAGGAGTCAGAGCATGTTCACGTTGTTCGTTTTATTTCTAACCTGGTTTCTCTACAGGGTGTCAAGTTCGAACCCCATTCATTCAAGCTAAACCATGAGATGGTTTTGCTCATGGGCGGTCGGTATTCGCAAGGTTATCAGCTATTCCAGCACCTCACGGTCAAAGCGTTCCTTGCTATCCGTCCCCACGCGGAGCAACTCATCAGCACAGTCCAACTGATGCTCGACACCGGCTTACCATCTTTCAAGGGGGAACCAACAATCAAGAGACTGCGCGACCGATATGCACTCGGATTGAACGAACGCCAAGCAGCGGAGTGGATGATGAGTGTCATCCGTAATGCCCACGAAAACGTTCGGAGTACAGCGTACGATGAGTTCCAACGAGTAAGGACTTCATTTTTCAAGTCTCAGTATTTTACTAATTCTACTTGTCCACAGCTTCAGAATGGTATGGTTCTGAAATACTGTCACATTGCAGTTGCTAATCGATTTTTGCGCAGGTATCCCGTACAAGTAGGCGTACATATTTCATTTCATTGTATACCCGGGGCTTGGGTACTCGCCCGTTTATATCTTGCTGGCACTCTCCAGAAAGACTGGAATTTTCCCGGATTATCGTTTCACTGCGCGCGCGGATGACAAGGTCTCGCGTGGATTTGGACCGAAGTAAATCCGTCCCCAGATTCTACGGCCCGTTCGCGGAAAACCACTTGCGGACTCTGGAACCACCGCCTGAAGTCCTTAGAACATCCCACAGGAGAAAATCACATTGAAGAGAAGAAAAGAGAAGTCGCCCAGGACGATATCGCAATAACCCCCAGTTCCTTTTTCCACTCAGATGCACAAAATCATTTCAACGCGCTACTAATTTAGAGAACCACATTCTGCACCTGGAAAGTCATGATCACGTTCTGAGCGAAACTCGACGAGAACGAGGAGCCGCTGAGGAACGTATCATTAAATGATTCATACTGCATTCCGGACGTCCCGATCTGCGTTGCCCACCGTTGCACAAGGGCGCCGTTTACGCCGGGCGTGGCAAATTCGCTGAGACTAAACTCGAGGACCTGAGTTGCGTTCCAGTTGACCGCGACGATGACGAGCGTCTTGGTGGTTGCGGAGTACGCCGAAACTGTGTAGTCGCTTCCGCTGTCGAGGATGGTCATTCCGGGAAGAATGTGTCGCGTGAATTGCGCCAGCACGAAGTACTTCTGGCTGGGCGCGCCCGTGGTCAGTGCGGTATTATCCGCCTCGATGAGGCCCCAGCCGGACACGTCCAGCACCTGCCAGTACACCCATGCGGTTGGGTGCAGCCAGACAAAGTCCAGAATCAGGTTGCTCGCAAGCATGGAGCCCGTGCCGTCGCCCTCGCCGTACTCGCTGTTCCATAGCTTCTTTCCTTTCGCTGACACATCCGCGTACAGGATATCGCGCCGCCCGCCTCCGTACTGGTATCCATGGACGTTGATGCGCCCTACGTCGGCGAGAGCAGCCGACGTCAAGGTATTGAAAGTCGTGGTAGCAATATCGTACGTCTCTTCATCGGAGGCCGAGACAATGGTATTTGTCAACCCCCGCGAGTTGAGCTCGCTACGCAGGTACGGAATCACGTTCGACATGGTGCTCACGTCGAAGTGGCAGCCTTCCTGGGTGCCCGTCGGGCCAACCCAGTAACTGGCTGAGGGTTCGTTGAACGCTTCGACTGAGGTGAACTTGACACCCCAGTTTGCGGCTGCGTATTCCGCGACGGTGGCGAGGTACACGGCGTGCTGGTCCCAATTCCACGACTCGAGGTTGTCGCTTGAGCCGTCGTTGGAGCCCGAAGGGTTCAAATTGTAACACATCCACCTGTGTTCATGGAAAGGTCAAACGCAAATACCATGCGAATAGCGGAAGCATCCACCATACAGGCGAGTTAGAAAACAACTCGACGAGATTGGCACCGCGGGCGATCGCAAGAGACATCATGTTACGCTGGTTCGCGTCTACGGTCCACGACCAGCTGCTCGAGGTCGGTACGATGCTGTTCCAATCGAGCCAAAAGGTGCTCATCTGCCGCGACGCCGTGATGTCTGGGGACACCACCATGGTGTCACCGTCGGGGTCCTCGTTGGTGCTGGAAGCGCCCGCATTGTAGCGGATAATGTTGAGACCCAGCCCAGGCAGGACAACGCCGTTGTAAGTGACGGTGTTTTTGGTAAAAAAGATGTCTGCCAATGTTGTCTGTGTCCCAAAGGCTTTCGCCCACCACGCCAGGGATGTTCCCCATCCTTCCCAAGTCCCGTAGTTGGTGTTAGGATCGATGGTTGTTGTCACGGCAGCTAGCGCCGCAGGCAGCAAAGTCGCCGACGTAAGGAGCCCACGGAAAAGCATCGCAATGAGCCTTGATGGATTGCGCTGCCCCTCGTGCTTTTATGTCGCCTGCTCACTGTTCATCGGAAAAAAGGGCGCGTGGTCATACTTACTTGTAACGAGGGAAGCCCGGTTCGTTTTCGGACAGGAACCGGCGCGGGGAAACCTCAAGACCTGGCCACTGGTTCAACATAGTGGGGATTTGCAGTGTTCCAAACGCGGGTCCGTGGAAGAAGAGGTCATGCAAGGCTTGTGTCCAACGGGGCAACACTACTCCTATGCCCCAATATGGCAACTTTGATACAAGACTTTCTTGTGACCAGTCTGTGAGAATGCAGCGGAAAGAAAACGAAGTTCAAGAGGATCTACAAACATTCCTAACTGTAGGAAATAAAAACATAATAAAATACAAGAACAGTCTTTGCTGCCGGTGCTCAGATTCAGAAGCGCGTGCGGCGGCCCGATGCTGAGGGCGAAGGTGACGCGGACGCCGATGCCGAGCGCGACGCCGAGGGCGAAAGCGACGCTGATGCCGAGCGCGAGAGTGAGAGCGACACCGAGCGCGAAAGCGACGCCGAGCGCGACAGCGACGCGGACGCGGACACTGATGCGGATGCTGATCCCGAGGGGGAGAGTGAGCGCGACGCGGAGGCTGAGGGCGAGAGCGACGCCGATGCTGAGCGCGAGACTGAAACCGACGCCGATGCCGAGCGCGAGACTGAAACCGATGCCGATGCCGAGCGCGAAAGCGACGCTGATGCCGATGCCGACGCCGAGCGCGAGGATGAGGGCAACGCAGATGAGGATGGCAACGGCGCAGGGCAGTTGTACGCGGTGTCGCCGACGAATCCAGCCGCTTTATGGATACAGTAAGGCAAGGTACAAAAAAATAGGCAAGAGAGCAACTCACGGCAAGTCCCGTCTGCAGCCTGCACGCAAGTTTGGGCGTGCGGTAAGCGTGTGTTGCCGTTATTGAAGCACCCGCTACCAGAGTTGGAGTACGAGTCGGGCGTCGGGGCGGTGCAGTTGTACGGGGTCATGTTGGGATTCGGGTTGCTGTCGCTGACGACGCCATTTGTAGCCCATCCCGGGCACGTTTTGCAAGCGACCGACTGTCCGGAACTGGAAGGGGTCAGAGTGGCTAGGGAGTACGCGTTGATGAGACGTACAGAGACTGGAATTGACCCTGAGGGACGCCGTAGCAGAAACTCTCGCGGCAATCTGATAAATCATTAGCATATCGTCGAAGAAGCAGCATAAACGGATTTGCGTACGTGGCTGATACTGTCCAGGAGGGCAAGGAGTGGCCGAGATGGAACCCATTTGATTCGTGTACGTGCCAGCCGGGGTGACGATGCAGGCAGAAGAACCCGTGTCTAAGAGAGCAACAAGTCAGTGAGGGTCATCGCTGGAGGGAAAAAGGAAACGTACTAGGCTGGTAGTAACCGGTGTTGCATGCCTGGGCGCTCGAGCCATCGGGGCACATGAAGCCAGCGGAGCAAGGAGTGCAACCGGAACCGGAGGGGTACTTTCCGGCAGGGCAATTGGCGCGTCCCACTAGTCCACCGTCCTCAGGTCTACAAAAGACGATGATGAGCAAAAAATCAACCACGACGTCGGGCACCACTTACTGGGGAAGAGCGGCGACGCGGGAGAGCATCAAGGCAGTAGCAACGAAGGAAGATGCGAAAACCATGATAATAGCAGATATTCAAGTGGTAGGCAGGTGGTAGGCAGATGTGGAAGGTGCGGTGAAGCTGGATGTTAAGCAAAGGGCGTTGTTTAATTTATACCTTTGGTGGTCCCTTCTCTGGGATAGGGGAGAGGATCTACATCCGTCGATGACATCGATTCGAAAGCGTCACCGCGGAAGAAGAAATACATCCGCAGGCGGAGAATGGAGGGGAAGCTTAGGGGTTGGCGCAAGAGATTCTCGTTGAAGTTCAAGTCCGCAGTACTACCAGTAGCAGCGTTACAGCCTGAGAGCAAAGCATATTTCATATTTCCCCAGCCTCGAGATTTCGAGAAGCAAGAGCCCCATAGCTGAGCAAGAGATTGAACTGAAGCAGAAACCTGTGATGGAAAGAGGCAAGCAGCGGATCCCGGGCCGGACTGCCGATCCTCTGCGTTCAACGTCGATCTCTGAATTTTTTGTCCAGATACTCTGGCTTCTTTTGCGCATTGTACAGTTCCCATTGGGCTTTACTAAAGGAAATATACTGGGGAAATATGAAATATGCTTTGCTCTCAGGCTGTAACGCTGCTACTGGTAGTACTGCGGACTTGAACTTCAACGAGAATCTCTTGCGCCAACCCCTAAGCTTCCCCTCCATTCTCCGCCTGCGGATGTATTTCTTCTTCCGCGGTGACGCTTTCGAATCGATGTCATCGACGGATGTAGATCCTCTCCCCTATCCCAGAGAAGGGACCA
Source organism: Mycena galopus ATCC 62051 (assembly GCA_014925785.1). Taxonomy (NCBI): domain Eukaryota; kingdom Fungi; phylum Basidiomycota; class Agaricomycetes; order Agaricales; family Mycenaceae; genus Mycena; species Mycena galopus. Next base: position 1,088,587 of record WIQG01000024.1, read on the forward strand.
CCAAAGGTATAAATTAAACAACGCCCTTTGCTTAACATCCAGCTTCACCGCACCTTCCACATCTGCCTACCACCTGCCTACCACTTGAATATCTGCTATTATCATGGTTTTCGCATCTTCCTTCGTTGCTACTGCCTTGATGCTCTCCCGCGTCGCCGCTCTTCCCCAGTAAGTGGTGCCCGACGTCGTGGTTGATTTTTTGCTCATCATCGTCTTTTGTAGACCTGAGGACGGTGGACTAGTGGGACGCGCCAATTGCCCTGCCGGAAAGTACCCCTCCGGTTCCGGTTGCACTCCTTGCTCCGCTGGCTTCATGTGCCCCGATGGCTCGAGCGCCCAGGCATGCAACACCGGTTACTACCAGCCTAGTACGTTTCCTTTTTCCCTCCAGCGATGACCCTCACTGACTTGTTGCTCTCTTAGACACGGGTTCTTCTGCCTGCATCGTCACCCCGGCTGGCACGTACACGAATCAAATGGGTTCCATCTCGGCCACTCCTTGCCCTCCTGGACAGTATCAGCCACGTACGCAAATCCGTTTATGCTGCTTCTTCGACGATATGCTAATGATTTACCAGATTGCCGCGAGAGTTTCTGCTACGGCGTCCCTCAGGGTCAATTCCAGTCTCTGTACGTCTCATCAACGCGTACTCCCTAGCCACTCTGACCTCTTCCAGTTCCGGACAGTCGGTCGCTTGCAAAACGTGCCCGGGATGGGCTACAAATGGCGTCGTCAGCGACAGCAACCCGAATCCCAACATGACCCCGTACAACTGCACCGCCCCGACGCCCGACTCGTACTCCAACTCTGGTAGCGGGTGCTTCAATAACGGCAACACACGCTTACCGCACGCCCAAACTTGCGTGCAGGCTGCAGACGGGACTTGCCGTGAGTTGCTCTCTTGCCTATTTTTTTGTACCTTGCCTTACTGTATCCATAAAGCGGCTGGATTCGTCGGCGACACCGCGTACAACTGCCCTGCGCCGTTGCCATCCTCATCTGCGTTGCCCTCATCCTCGCGCTCGGCGTCGGCATCGGCATCAGCGTCGCTTTCGCGCTCGGCATCGGCATCGGTTTCAGTCTCGCGCTCGGCATCGGCGTCGGTTTCAGTCTCGCGCTCAGCATCGGCGTCGCTCTCGCCCTCAGCCTCCGCGTCGCGCTCACTCTCCCCCTCGGGATCAGCATCCGCATCAGTGTCCGCGTCCGCGTCGCTGTCGCGCTCGGCGTCGCTTTCGCGCTCGGTGTCGCTCTCACTCTCGCGCTCGGCATCAGCGTCGCTTTCGCCCTCGGCGTCGCGCTCGGCATCGGCGTCCGCGTCACCTTCGCCCTCAGCATCGGGCCGCCGCACGCGCTTCTGAATCTGAGCACCGGCAGCAATGACTGTTCTTGTATTTTATTGTGTTTTTATTTCCTACAATTAGGAATGTTTGTAGATCCTCTTGAACTTCGTTTTCTTTCCGCTGCTTTCCAAGTTGGCCTCGCCAAATAACTCTACCAACATTTGCTGTTCTGGTTGACTGTCGGTCATATATCGCTTCTGACTCCTACTTTAGACTTAAACTCGGTGTGCGAATCCTTGCAAACCTTTTTCTTCTTGCATTCCAATGACAGTGGGCTCAGATCGCTGCGACCTCCTTCCGTTTAACCCTTGAATGGTAGCGTAGATGGCTGAATTGGTGTTTCATTTCAAGCTTCTGCCAATATTTTTTTCCGTACCTTGGATCAAAATCAAAATCACCTTTTTAGGGCACGGGTGTGAGTGTTGCCTTATTTGGATTTGGAGCATGCATACATACATGCAGCTGAATCTCTACTCTACGCAGAAACAGGAAGGCACGGGAACAGGACCGCGGAAATGCTGCTGACGATGTACTGAACTTGACGGGTGGAAGACGGCCGGGATGGGATGGGATTCGAAAATCGAGACCTTTAGGCTTGCCTCGGCGCCGTTAATTCCGAGACTCAAAAAGCAAAACGCACGATACTGTACTTGATTCCCCTGCCAATGAATATGGCGCCTGAAGCTGGGCGAATAAGTGATAAGTAGGGCCTAGGCGCTGTTGGATCAAGTCCGTGCCAGGAAGATTGAAGGAATACCAATGGCCACGAATCACGGTTCGGCTGGAAGCCCACAACTGAATATTAATATGCCCATGCCCTCAGCCCTCTGTTTTTTTTGGAATTTTTCGTGTTCCATAGGATCGCTGATAGCACACACACACAGGGACAAACAAACAACCGCTCCCTCCCAATATGGCAAGTCCCGCACTCGTAATCATCGCTTCCCACCCCTTCCCCCGCGTCCTCCTCTCCCTCGTCCCCCTCCCCGGCCACCCGCTGCCGCGCGACCCAGCGCGACGCCGCCCCGCCCCCGACTGGCGAACCGGACGGCCTTGCGCACGTTGAGCACGCTTTCTCCATTGGCGCCAGTTGCAGCAGAGTCGTCGTCGTGTCGCCGTGTTTTTATCTTCTTCGCATCGGAACCCATGCGCGAGAGGAGCGCGAGGGAGGCGTCTTTCTCGTCGCTGAGGGAGCGTTCGGTTGGTTCGAACTGGAGTTTACTTAGGCCAAGCGGTCAACAGAAACACCACACGCGCACGCACCTTCCGCTTCACGCCGCGGACCTTCTTCTCGCCCTCTAGCTTCTTGTCGAACTTGCCCATGCTGGCGGTGCTGGTGCGCGACGTCGCGAGGGTGCGCTCGATCTCCTGCTTGCGGACCTCGCGCGGGCCGGCTGCGCGTGCTTCGTTGCCGAGGCGCTGTTTCTCGTTCTTCGCGACGCGGGCCTTGCGCTCGTCGCGTGCTTTTTTGCGCGGGTCAAAGTCGACGTCTGCATTCGCCGGGACCTCGGTGATCCACTGCTCCTCGAGCCGTTTGTTCTTGCCGTCGCGGCCCCAGCGGTTGACCCACTCCTGGCGCTCCTCGTCCCACTCGCGCTTATCGCGGACTTTGTGCTGGATGCCCTTTGCGGCGGCGAACTGCTCCCACTTTGTCGGGGGCTTGGGCTTGGGGAGGGGCTTGGCGCGGGGGAGGAGGGTGGTGGGGGGCGGGAGCTGGGCGAGGGGGCCGTCCTCTGAGCGTTGTGTGGGGAGGGCGAAGAGAGACGAAAGGAGGGATTGGACGCCGTCACGGGCGAGGGCTTGGAGATGGTCTTCGAGGTTGGCGGCGTAGCTCTCGTCGTCTATTGCATTGAGGTCGGTTACCAGTAGCAGGCCCGCATCGACCTCGAGGGGTGTCTCTTTTTCAACGGTGATGGCCTGGCTAAGCTTTTGTCAGTGTTTCCGCCCAGAAATGAAGCGATGCGTACTATTTGGCGGCATTGGACGCTATTATCCCGGAAACGTCCATCGTCGACTTGAAAAAAGAGAAAGGCTGTTTGGTTCAGCGGGTGGCGCCAAACAATTGTTTCTGTCACCGCCCATGGATCAAAATGGGAATCCAAGCAGTTCAAGCCAAGAGAAGGTGTTGCAAGAGTTTGTTGCGCTGATGGCGTCGGGCGACGCGAACAAGCAGAGTGTCATTTCCCAGAAACTCGAGGAAATCATGAAGAGCGGTGGCATATCTCATGAGGCCATGCTCAAGGTTTGCGTGGATTGAGCACCGAGTATATATTCGTTGACGCGTGGAATAGAAACTGCAGGCGATCCAAGCGGAACAAGCCCGTGTAAAGGGTGCCGCGGCAGCCAAGGTATTTTATTGGTCAATTTGATTTGGAGAATACTTGACTTGGACGCAGCCGCCACAACCCGCGCCCGCGCCCCCACCGCAGCCCAACCACCCCGCGTTCAAGTCCAGCGTCGACGAGAGCCCGTTCCTCAACACCGCCCCCGTCGACGCCGCCGCGTACCCCATCTCTGCCACCCTCAACACAATGAACCCCGGCCCCGTCGCATGGGGCTCCTCCTCTTCACGCCCCACCCTGACTGGTGGGAACACCACCGGCCGCATCTCGGGCACCCCCGCGCAGATCTTGCGTGAGGAGCCGATGCCGCTGAGCTTCACGGCCGACCACCGGACCCAGCCGCGCAAGCCTAATGCGGCGGGGGACATGAGCATGCGGCGGACGATACATGATTTGGTCGCGAGCGTGGACCCGAATGTCAAGATCGAGCCGGAAGTGGAGGATGTATGTGTCGCGTCGACGTCTTGCTTTTTATCGCTAACGAATGGGACAGCTATTGCTATCAATCGCAGACGAGTTCATTGATTCGGTCACCAACTTCTCGTGCCGCCTCGCAAAGCACCGCGGCGGCGACACCCTCGAGGTCCGCGACCTCCAGCTGCATCTTGGTGTGTGCCTCTCCACACTCTTTCTTATCCTTTAATTCACGCACGCACGCCACAGAACGCAACCACAACATCCGCATCCCCGGCTTCTCTTCCGACGACACCCGCATCTCCCTCTCTCAGTCCTCCATCCTCCCCGCCGCCGCTCCCGCCGCGGCCAGCGGCCCCAAAAAGGCGGGAGGCGCCGGCGGCCAGGGCGGGCATATGACGACAAGGAGCCAGAGGCTGGCGCAGGTCCAGCAGGCGAAGAGAGAGGCCAAGTTGATGTAGAGTAGAGTGGCTCTTCCTTCTTTACGCAGAGGCGAGACCAGTTAGACCGCTTTTCACGTTGTACGCCATACACTAATGTGCTTTTATTGTATCCTGTATTATTACCATAGCTTTCCACGCGTTGCGTCGATATGTGATGTCGCGTTGAGCCAGAAAAAAATTTAAATGAAACGCGGTCACGTTCACTTCGGGGGTTGACTCATTAATACTTAAGTGGTTTGCCCCGATTATTTTTGCCCCGGACCACCGAGACAGCTGAGGGATGCAGGCCGGGATCTTGCTGAGATTGGAGGGGGGGAGTGAATACAAGTGGTGAGTGAAGATCGTTTTATGTTGGAAATTTCAAACATGTTCCACCTTTGACAGTCAATTCCCTCGAGATAGGTCTGCAAGCGAGACGGATTGTGTATTGTGTATCGTGTATTGTGGCGGCGGCGGAATTCGAACACGGTGTGGCGGGCGACAGCAGGGTCCAAAACGTTGTGGCGTAGACCACCAGTACTGCTTAGATGTTGTCGACTTGATCGCCAATGCACACGGCGTACGCGCACCAGGGGAGAGTCAAAGTGGATTAACAAAGTCCGGCGCCGCTGATCATACACCACAACAGAAAATGCATACAGATGTACCGGGGCTACATAATTACATATGAGGACAGACAAATGAAATTCGACCTAGTCGGGGGAAATGAAATGAGAATGTAAAGACGGGGAAGAGAAACCGCACACGCAACGACTCAGCGCCGCGCCTCAGGACTGCTCCGCGCCGTCCTCCTCTCCCTCCTCCTCGCCCTCCTCCTCCAGCGTATCCTCCGGATCCAGCCAGCTCTCCTCCACCGTCGCCTTCACCCGCCGCACATACTCCTTCATGTTCTCGCGATACAGCTGCGCCGCCTCCGCATTGGCGGGGCTGTTCGGGTTCGGGTCGTGCAGCAGGCTCTGGATGGACGTGAGGATCGCGGCGACGTCGTACGTCGGCGACCAGCGGTTCTGCAGGATGTCGAGGCAGAGCTCGCCGTTGGCGTACACGTTCGGGTGGAACATGCGCGAGAGGAACTTGACCGTGGGCGGCTTGTTTGGGTAGGACTCGTCGAAGGTGAGCACGAGCTTGAAGGTGCCGTCTTCAAAGGGCGTTTCCGCTGGGGAGGGTCGAGGTTAGGTTACATACTACTACTTTGCGCACGAGAAGGGCAAGGGCAAGGGCAGGGAGAGGGGAGGCGGACCTGGGCCAAAGATGACGGCGTTCCAGAGCATGATGTTGTCGGGGCACGGGCTGCCCGAGATGCCCCCCGGAGGATCGGTCGACAGGCGCTTGAAGTCCCGTATGAGACGACGCTTGCAGTTCGTGGACTACACGGGGGATTAGCAGTTGCGTCGCGCATATTAGCAAGGGCAGGCGGACGCGCCATGTGGAAGTAATGAGTGCGGGTCGAGGTGAGATGAGAGATGAGATGGATGAGAAATCGGATGTGTGGCCGCGAGACGCAAGGGGAGAGGCTGTGTAGGTTGTTTGGTTTGAGCGTTCAACGCAAACTCGCTAATTGTACCGACGGTGGCCAAACAGTGGCGAGTGTGACTCGTTGCGCCTCATTTGCCCACAGTACCACATTGGGGCTGGCACTTATGTGTGCAGATTTTTATCTGAGCGATATGTCAGTGGTTAAATGCTCGGTGGACTTTGGCACACGACAGGTTTGGCTGCATTCTGCATTTCCAACTGACCCTGACCTATTACTCGAAAGGCACAATGAGCAATCCGTAATTAATTGCATTCATTAACCATCGCCGGAGGAATTCTGTGCCGAAAGGGTACATTCCCGATTTGGACCGGTCAAAGCGAGAATTTGGAGATTGGTAATGTTTGACTGATCGCATCATATGGGTTCCCACGCACCTTCACTGCAGCCATCCAGGCGCTCCCTCGTCAAACCCAGCGTACTACGTGTTCCTCTCGTTTTCTACGCTTCAAACAGACAAGTTAAGGCGACTAGCGTCATCAACAGCAACTTTGTCGTCTCAGCTTCTCGGAAGTTCTCGCGCCCTTCCAACTTGCACTGTTCTGACTGATACATAATACTTGGTTGTTCTTTTGATAATACTACTCAGGCTGTCGGATCGCAATGTTAAGCCCGACTCTCGAAATCGTCGGTCCTATTTCGGGAGCATTTCGTAGCGGTTGACTGTCCCGAACTTGGACCACCATCGACTCTTGAGACTTGATAGCTTGAACCCACTCGGAGCCTGCTCCTCGGACCGCTCAGATGTTTGAATCAGTTTGAAGCTTCGCTCGACCGCCGTTTCTCCTGCATCAACCGACGTTACCTGGGGATGAGCGCGCGCGCACGGGACCGCGCTCGTCCTTTTATAGTTCAAGAGTTCTGATGGCGCGTTCACTGCCGACCAGTTTCCAAGGCGATCCCAGTTTGCTGATGGTCGATCTTCCGATCGGGTTCCTTGCCCTCCATGGCTGTGGTTCTGTGATGTCAGTATCAAGCATTGCTCGGACGTCTGCTTCCGTCTGCCTGCTTAGAGACGGGATCACGTCTACATCTGTCCACATGAAGGAAGCGCCGCAACCACACTGGTACTGTGTTCATCATTTACAATGACATATAATAGCCGTGTCTGTGGGAGCTTGATCACTGTAGTGGATGTATATATATCCCTCCCAGCTCTTTCTCCCCTTCCATCTTCTCTCCCTTTCGTTTTCAAGCGCGCTTTCTGCTTTTTCACCTTACCTTACTTTCGTTTTTGCCAGCCCTTCATTCATTCATGGACTCCTTAAACAGCTTTCCACTTAATCCCAACCTCGGCGCGTTGGAAATCGGATTTCTCGCTTCCGCCTTTATGTTCGGCCTGTTGACGGTCCAAGCTCTCATATACAATCGAAAATTTGCCAAGGATCACTGGACCTTGAAACTACTCGTGCGGCGCAGCAACTATTGCATCTGTATCTTGAATTCTAACCATGCATGCAAACCTCCATATATAGGTGGCCGCGATCTGGTGTGTGGATTTTTCGACACGTCCCCCAACTCTCCTCACATTATCCAGGTTTTTTGAGCTCGGCCAACTCGGTTGCGTCTCTCATGTTGTGTACATCGTCACGATAACCAAATCGGGCGACCTGCTCGCGCTATTGAAACCACCAGTCACGCTCGGCACCTCGTTTCTCCTCGGTAGCGCCGTGGGGCCACTCGTAGGTGAGTAAACACGCGCCGATACCCAAGACTATACACTGGTTAATGCTTACGGTGCAACAGAAGCGTTCTACGTCAGCCGACTGCTCCGATTTTCGGGCAAAATGTACCCAGCCGTCGTGGGCTGGGTCCTCGCGTTCCTGCGCTTCGGCGGCTGGGTGTTCCTCTCCGTGCACGTCATCACGATGGTCTCGCTTAGCCAATTCGAGGACGACTTTGGCTGGTTATTTGCGATGCTCCTGGGAATGAGCGCGGTCATCGACCTCACGATATCTGCTTGGATCGCGTACTTTTTGGCCCGCCGGCGTTCCCGGACGAGAGACACGATGCACAAGTGCGTAAAAGTTGCTTTTGCGGTCCCGCGTGTTTTGCCGGCTGATATATATGCGTGTTTGAAGTGTGAGCGCCAGACAGCTTTTGGATCGAGTTATATTGTGGACGCTGCGTGAGTTGCATCGGCGATTTAGAGATTTTGCGCGACTGAAAAAAATCATCGCAGAAACGGGCGTTATTACAAGGTGGGTTGGGTAGAAATTTCGCGTCTCCGCGAGACTGAAGACTGGATAGCTTGTCGTTTCTGGTCACTCTGATCTGTGTAAGCATTTTCTTTGGGTTCATTCGGCGCAAACTGACTCGATTCTAGTATCTCATTCTCGGGCAATATCGTACGTCTCTGGAATCGTATAAATTCACTTTCCTTAACCCGGATGCAGTCATCTGGCTGGCCGTTATGGCAATTTTAACGAAAGGTGAATGCACCCGAGACTTTTGGAACTGTAATTCAACGTTTCGTTGCTTTAGTTTCCTCAAATTCCTTTCTTGCCTCGTACGAATTGTTCACTTTGCGACCGAGAGAAATATTGACATATGCCATTCAACAGTCTCAATGCTCGATCTTCGACGCGCACACAAGGGAAAAATGGCAACTCTGGCGGCCTCAGCGGCCGTTCGCAGCCAAACTGGTCCCAGACTCATGAAACTGTATGGTCTTTCTTTATCTGGATCTGTATATGGACTGACTAAACCGCCAAGGGAAATCCCGGCGTCTCCATCGTCGGCAATATTATCGACATGTATCAGGGTGATGACGACGAGACACACTTCGAGGCTGATGACGATGAGTCGCACTTTCAAACGATTCATCGGCATAGAGGTACGGGTTCGCTCGTCGATCGCAGCGCATTCAGTCCCGTGAGTGAATTCGGCGGATCATTGTTAATTCATAGAAGATGAGATTGACGTCTCCCACGTAGGACGGAACGATAATCTCCACGACTTCCACACGTAGCGGCTATTGGGCCTTGTAACACCCTTTTCTTGCCACTCAAAAATGTACCTTTACCAGATGGAAACATCCCACATTCTTTCAAACTCTATCATATTCTTTGTATAATCCCATACAGTACTACTTTACGCTCGAATAGTAATCCAGCATGCGTGTGATTCCAAGCACATTGAGATCAGCCTGGATGGCTTCGGTATGTGGTTTCCCGCGTCCACACCTCAAGTCCGCCACAACATCCACTGAATACTTACCGCCTTCATTTCACCAGTCTCGACTTGAAAGAACCTATTCCATATTCTGGTTACGATCTGGAGTCAACTTTTAACCATATCACCTGCCACAGCCTCTTTCAGAATGGGAGTGGGAAATCCGCACACGATATCGATGCTTACCAGCGTTTCGAGCTTATCCGTCCAGAACTCTAGCAGCGGCCAGTGTTCGCAGCGCCGAGGTGGCCATTTACACCTCCTACAAGGCAGTCGCAAAGGTGCTGGTGGGGTTCGCAGCGGGCATAGAAATGGTTGTGTGGAAAGGTTGTATCGGTAGGGCAGACCCGCATCAAGCCTAAGAATCAAGATTCAGTGCGCAGAAGGACGAGGAAGAGAGAAGAGGGGCACAGATGGGTCGCGGTGGGTACCTGCCTTCCAAATCAACAGCCTAAGCACAACTTCATAACCTGCAGCCTTTCACTCAGCCGCTGAACCAGTTCACCGTCACTGTCACCAAGACGCGCAAACCTACTGAACGGCTCAGACATTGGGGTTATTTATGACATGGAAATAATGAGCTCACAGCAAGATACTTGCAAGATGTTTCTCTTGTGCGTATTTCTGAGCAAATAGAAAGCAAAACTAGAAACGTCCAGCTCGTTCCCCAAGTTCCCCAGCGACTAATACGACACAAGCCAGGGTCACGATGGCGCCCCAAAAAGGAGCGTGGCAGAAAGGCTTCGGAAATTCTGGCGGGCTGCCGCCGACAATTCCAATCCTATAGCCGGAGATCAACACGAGACAGAGAGTGGTGCAGTATATAGTAAACTCACCGAGATCCAATTGAAGGTTATTGGCGACCTGGCGGAGCTCTTCACAAGAGTCTCTCTTACAAGCGTGATGGAGCCGTGCACGATCAAAGTCTATGATAATTGGGCCGGAGCTCGGGGACATTGTGACATTCTGCGGCTCCACATCATTGTGCTGTATCCCGGTTTCGTGGACACGAATGAGATTGTTGAGGAGACGACGCCTAAGGGGAATGGTCAGAGCGATCACAGTTGAAGACAGTACAATAGAACCTATTATCCAGGCTGAGCGCCGCGAACGTCTCTAATGGCTTGCCTGCATGGCTTATGATAAGGACTGGGCTGCCGTCACTTTGATTGGTATATAGCCCAACGAGATTGGGGATCGCACAACCCTGCAAGGCGTGCAAGTGTTTGTACACCTCAAATTCGCGGAGAAGTCGTCTTGACGCATGCGGGCCGTGAGCGGTTTTAGCCACAGCAGGAATGGCAAGGAACCAGGAGACGAGCTGGCCAGGCGTGATGTTTATGTCTCCATCATGCCGATTAAATCCCCACTCCCCGAAGAAGCGGGCTGAGAAAGGATGGCGAGAGAGTTGGTCAAGAGGGGAGAGTTTGACTCGTCGAAGAAGGCTGCCCGTGCGGAAGAATCCCTCATGGGGCTGGAACAGATGAGCAGGGAAGCTGGGCACAGTGCACCAGTGGGCGCGGGTCGAAGTGGAGAAGAAAGACCCGCCACTGCTGGAGACTGCGTACAGGGAGCCAGGATCCGTCGCCGTGGACAGGGAATCTGCGGTAGCCACACTGGCGTCGAGAGAAGGGTAGGAGAATGGGGGTTCTATTGCAGCATGTGTGTAGTATAATACGAGCTTTGCCATGTCGTTTTGCTGGGTGATGGAACCATGGATCTTGTATACCTCGCTGATAAACAATTGGTACGAATTCGAGAGACGGACCAGCAGATATTCCTCTTGGGAAGAAATAATGGCATGCGTAGACCCATAAAGGCAAAATCCCTCTATGATCTGGTGTATTTCAGTTAAGAACTTGAGTGAAACCATCATGAAAGGTGGATATACCTGGATAATCAACTTATAGGCACGAACTTCAGTTTGTTTTGATGTCGAATAGTCTCGGAACTTCCAGCCCTGGCCGTCACTAGCCAAGGCGACAAGGCTATGCAGCACGGATACGTCGGCGAATAGAACTTTCGCGCGGTTTATCTCGTGGAGAACAAGAGGTGGACAGTAGGTGTCGACACTAGCGGTCGGTACGGGCAGCAAAAGATCTGTGACACCCTTATCTTTGTCCTCCTCACGCAGGATATCGGGCTCACCCCGTAGGTGCGCGGGTACGTCTTGCGCAAAACGTCGGCGTTGCTGTACTGATGCAGTGATAGCGGATGATGGCGGAATTGATGGCGGAATGACGGGATCAAACCACTACAGCAATTCGCCTGGAGGCCTCCAGCTTCTTATATTTCCATGCAGTGATATCCTTTCAGTGAAACCCTTGCAGTAAACACACTCCAATAATTATCCTGCAACCAAAGCGGAGTTTACTTCACAAGAATCACTACAGGCAGTCTGTTGCAGGTAATCCGTTCCACTCGTTCCCCTGGAAGGATTCTGGTCCAGGCGATACACTATAGACAATTAGCTCTAGCCAAACCACTGCAACTAAATGAATCTGAATCATCTGCAGTACTCTACCTGCAACCAGGTCCCTCCAGGCCGTCTCCTGTAGGCAATGCCCTCCTCGAAAATTGCTGCATGAGAATGCACTGTTTTCCCTTGAGTGAATTGCCTGCAAAAGACTTCGCCTATTTTTGTTCCCCAACTAGCAATTATTAATTGTCCCTATCTTCCCTGTCTTTGGTTTAGTCTCAACATGACCGTACTAGCTGCAGAAGTTTCCCGGAGATTATCTGTTCATTCTTCGCTTGAGAAGAACCTCACCTACAACCAAGTGAACAGGTTCTTGCGCCTCACCGTTAAATTGTGGACGGAAATTATCGCCAAGTCCCCAAAATCTACCTTTCGCTCTCACCCTCTGGTTCTTCCTCCCCATATTACTGCTTTTCTGGCCGCTGTTCTCTCTGTCTCTAGTGAAACAGTATCTCTCTGCTGGGTAGCCTTTGGCAATATTGCGGCTTGCTTGCAGCAGGAACCACCGGAATTGTCAGACGATGATATGTTCCGTATGCATGGGGCAGAACACCAACTCGGTACCTGTTCTTTCTCCATCTAATATTGTATTTTGAAACCTTTTCAGGCAGTGAGACTCTTTTGCCTCAGGTTCAGACTTGCATTCGGGACGACTGCGATGGCAAAGGCAAAAGCTTGACTCACCCATATGTCACTGAAGCCCGTCTATATACTCTTCATCGCGGCATTCTTCCAGTGTTTTCTCAGTCAACATATTGCCGCAGTATGAAATTATGCTCTCATTATTTTTTGGACCCACCTAACAGAGTCTTGTTCAAGCTTGCAAAACCAGATACCATCCCAATTATTTTGTCCGAGATGCGGAATCTCCCGAAGCCTACAGAGAATATTATGATTCTGCTGTTCCACAGTTCATACACGTTACCACATCGAGCTTTGTTGAAGAGCAGCTATGCGTCTACTTTGAAACAGAGATGGCGATGAATCAGTGTGTACTACATCTTATTCTTGAAGGTCACACCGTACTTACTACATCTTGGCAAGTTCATCCTCTGAGCACATTGCCAGAATATACAATCTTGCGCTTAATGGCTCTGAAGTTCTCAATTCCTCCCGGCTTCATCAATTGCTAGACGGTGAACTAGTCCTGTCCTCCTTCTTTTACCATGCCGTGCTCCGGGACAAATTCAAACGCGGCGAGGTTCTCATCGTTCCTCACAATGGTGAACACAAACATCGTCTCGACAATGTGTTGCGTGAGCGGAACTACCGGATGGTTGGTACCGGCCAGCCAATGTGGAGTCACCTGTGTGATCGTTGCATGACTGTGTACCAAGGAGAGGACGGAAATTGGTGTACGCATCCTTTGACCTTTGACCATTGGGTTTCTGACTTTTTTGAATATAGATCAAGTTACCGCTGGTGTCCACGATGGCACAAATGTGCGGGTCTTGGCATGTTCTGTCCACGAGTGTAAAGAGCCCCTTCCGACGCAAAGATCCAAGTTTTGTGATACGCACTCGGGGCTTAATGCGATCTGCTACATCAAAGATTGCGACACTCCAAAAGAGAATGGATTTGACACCTGTCCTAATCCCACTCATCGCGAGCATGAGCTTGCTTCAGGTGAAAGAAATCGTGCCATGTTCCAATTGCGAAGTAGGCTCCGCGGGGCGCACATATCCCAGGTACCAGACGCACGAGGGCAGACCGATGATGTGGAGTTTTCGGGGGCAACTGGGAAGGAACCTCCGCCTGTTTCCGCTGGAAACGATGGCGAATCATCTGCCAAAGTCAAAGGCCATAACTCTCGGAGCTGGTCGCATAACGAGCAATTGTTTGTTCGCTGCTGTGGCGTCATAATATCTAGAGCTACCTTCTATGGTTCCGAAGGACTCAGCGGTGTTGAGGTAATTTATTCCAGACTTGCCTTTGCACCAATTCAACCTTTACAGACATTTCTGAAGGCCACATTCCCCCCGCAATACCCCGGCTCCTTGCCTTCCTACATTTTCTACGACCACAACTGCGGTTTTGCAAAAAAACTTCTAGCTTCAAATGACCATTATTTCGACAAAGTAGGGCTTCCTGTTGATGTTTGGCATTTCAAATGCAAGCACACAGTGCGCGATGAATTTTGTCAAGTTCACTGTAACCCTGTGCGCTTCAAAGAACTTATCGGCCCGGATGGTCAGACTTGGATCTTCAACTCTTCAGCTGCAGAGCAGAGTAATGCATGGTTTGGCAAATTCCAAACCGTTGTTCAAGAGATGCCTGTCTTGAGGTGCATTGCCAATTCTGCTTTGTTGCGGTCAATCATAACATAATTCACAGGTATACATTCTACCTCGACGAGATGATAGCGATTCACAACGAATATGTGGTCAAAGAGTTGGAACGCAAAGGGGAGAGGCCTCATTTGGTCCCAGAAAAGATCTTGCGAACCCCAAATGTTTTGTATTCTCCCAGTGTTTAAATATATATGTGTATTTAATTTGGAAACTCAAACATTGCCATCCCATAGCTTGAGCTAGCTTGGCGAATTGCCTCTGCAATATCGAGTTCACATCCATAATCTTCTGCGATTAGCAGGGAACCAACGAGAGGAACCATTACTTGTGAAAGGAAGTTCAATTGCGACATCCCTTCCAATGGGATCTGCCGTGTCTCCACCTCCTCAAACATGTCGCTCAATGTCTGCAGGATCACCATAGTTCCCATTTCACCGTAACTGATTCCAAAATCAGTTACTTTTAAAACACAAAAAGAGGGTGGTGCTGAAGGGAGGGAAGGAAAACTCACTAGCCGGGAGAGAATCGTTGGAACATTGAGAACTGGTAAGCAAGGGAGTTACTATTACCCTGCGCCTCCAGCCAATACTTGCAGCTAGAGCGAGCATCGGCCAAATCTAGTATAACATCACACAGATGCAGGCGTAAGCCGTGGATTCGACGATTCATATCTTCCCAATCGATCATTTCAGGCCACCCGTTACTTCGCGCCTCCGGAATAAGCTCGCTCTCCAGCTGATGCTGCTTGCAAGCATTGACATATATAGCAGAGGGTGCTGCTCTCCCCAGAGGATTAGCTGGCCGACTGTCTGAGATTGACTGGTCTAAGAGGTTGTCCAGCAATTGCAACAGCTTCTTGCTAGGTAGAGCAGGGAGGGGAGTATCACAGTATGGGCAGAGAGAGGCAGGGTTTGTATGCTGATTTATAAAGGCTGGGGACAGGAAATGAAAGGCTATCCATTCGGTGAACAATTTTACGCACACATTTCATCCTCTTCGTCGTCTGTTTCTGCGATGGCATCAAAATCAATCTCTTCCATTTCCCTGGGATACAGCATTTAGAATTTGAGTTCAAGTCAGAGAGACACAACACACATATGGGGTTTCTTTGAGTTTTTCAGCGACGTTTCGTTCATTGGGAAGGGAGCTGGTCTTTTGACTCCCGCAATGGTTGAAAGCTTCGAAGGTGGGTTGTGTCGCTGGTTCAATGTTATGCCATTGGCCAGGAGCCTTGCTCTGTGTTTGGGCCAAGAAAGAGACATACGACGGGAATTGAGCCGCAGCTTTTGTTTCTTTACATTCCCTAACCAAAACAAGAGCAGGGTTGTCCGCACTGACCTCTTGCAGAATATAGGTATTGGTCAAGTGGTTAAATCTGAACAGCTCTCTGGTACAGTTGGATAGAGTGTTATTAGTTCTTACACTGATTTTAAACCTACCACCGTTCGATTCTCTCAGGTGTTATTATTTTTTGCCTCCTAAATTTCTTCTTCTCAGATTCCTGCTTTCCGCCGTTTTGCTCCATCCAAGATCTTGAAGTCTTATTTTTATCCTTATTTTGAAAAATCACCGACACTGGGCTCGGCAGCATCGTCTTCAACCCCACGCACCCCCACCCTACCATACCCGGTGTCGAATGTGACTCAGAGGAGCCGCATTTCGCATTTGGGTATGTAATTTCTAACTAATTTCACTAGTACAGTCGCACGTAGCGGCCCACGCCCATACACCACCTGCCCGCCCACAAAACCTCTTGATGACGCCGCGTCCCGTACCGAGCGACGTGGACGGCTGGTCTCGTCCACGTCGTCTGCTCTTCCACAGCACCCGGTGGAATGACGGCGGCGCAGCGCTTGACACGTTGCATCAGCGCGCGGGACGCGTTCGACGAGTCGCGTTCGGTGCTCGGGCCAGCGACCCGGTCACATGACGGCATTACGGTAACTTTCCGGTCAGCCTCTTCGGATTCCTTCACCACTACGTCCAAACTACGGTGACCGTAGTTGTGGACACCTTCTAGTCTTGTTCTTTCTTATTTACTCCTTACTTCTCTTGGGCTGGATCCTGGAATCCCGGTACCTGGAAGCCTCAAACGCGACAATCCAGAAGTGGGGCCAACGTGGACAAGAGAATAAAATGTGGCGACTTCGGAACGGATTCTGGGGGGTTGAGCGCCTCGCCTCGACATTTCGCGGACTCGACTCACTGCGCTCGCCTGCCATGCCGTCCTCAGCGCACGCGTCCCCCGTTGTTTCGCTGCATGCACTTTCGGAGGGCACGTCACCTCCGCAAGAGCGTTTGTCCAACGTCACTGCCGTCGCTCTTGTCTGCTCCTGCGGACACCCCGCGCCGTTAGTGTGCGCGCATACACCACCACCCTACCGTCATACCCGGCGCTGAATTTGACTCGGAGGAGCTAACTAATGTCACTAATGCAAGATGTCTGACCCTGGAAATCGAAATCCCGGTCAGCGGCGCGCGGTATTCTACTTGGTTAAATTGCGACAGGCACATACTTGCAGCCTCTTCAAACTCGGCACCGAATTCGAAGGAACAGCGAGGGACCAGGGCGAACTGGGCCCAGGTGCGCAAGTGCGCCCCTCTTCCCTTTTGTCCGTCCGCTCACGCTTTACCATCCCACCCCATATTTTCCGGAACAACGCGAAGCGTGAAACGCACACTCCGACGACGCCCCGCTGTGAGTTGGCGGTGGGTGCGTGGTCGCGATCGGAAGGCGGCTGAGACCGCTGGGGCTTCGCGCCCTGCGTTGATCCCCACGCGCTTCAAACACGACAACGAGGGTATCATGCTCAGCAGGCGGCAGAAGGTGCGCATGCACCGCTTTTCCTTCCCCATCCACTGACTCTTTGTGAAGGATGTGCTTACCACCACCCTCGTCAGCCTTCTCCTACTCTCGCCACCGCTACGCCCGACTCACGCGCGCGTTACAGTGCCGCATGGCGTGCGCGTGGAGCTGGTTCGCCCACCCCAGCAACCGTCGCGCTCTCCCTCTCTCGAACCACTGCGCGCGCAAGTACCACGCCAAACCTCTCCTCGCTCACTCGTCCGTCTGTGCAGTGGCCTCAAGCTACTTTCGTGCGGATTCGCGCTCCGCGCGTGTCGTTTCGTCGCGTGGCTTGCGAGCACCGCGCGGGCTCTTCCTATGTCCGCCACGCAAGATTCGGGCGCACTCGACCCAAGCCACGCGAGACGAGCGCCTAGGCTCGGTAAAGACTACGCTGGGTTCACCTCGGCGTAGTTCACCCCGGCATAGTTATCGGCGCGTCCTGCATCGAATGCACGACGTGGAATAGGTCTGTGCTCGACGCCGTGCTGCACTGTGAGTCGGTGGTAGGTGCGCGGACGCCGACGCGCTGGGGACGCAGACACGGACGGCTCCGCCTTTCCACCACGTTGAACCGGTCTTGCCACCGCCGTATTCCTTTGTGAGTCTTGAGCCTTATCATCCAGGATGCAATTCTGACGCAATTTTACAGAGTTTTCACGATCGGTTGTTCGGGTTAGGGTTAGCATATATAACCTACGGTACAATCTCCGCCGCAACAATATTTTTGCCCACCCAAGTACATACATCAAATATCCATTATGTTTTCCAAGCCTGAATCCACCGATACCATATCCGCTCAAGTCCAGCATGTCGTCCAAAGTCGGGAGTGCTTAAGGGAAGGAGTGTTGGGCATCCCTAACACTCCCGTCAGCAAAGCACGTCTGCTTTGCTGACCCCACAGGGCCGGAGTCTGTCTTGCCGACCCCATAGCTCCGGGACCAGCCACCCATGTCGGTGGCGTTGGTCGCGCAGGGAAATCCACAAGAGGTGCGGTCAATGCTCTGGATGGGCGGGTGAATTTATAGGTAAGCGGCGCTGCATGATAACTTGCCTACCTACTGCCACGTAACCGCCTGCGCATCCAAGAAGAACAAAAGGATGGGCAGCTTGAAGCGTGCCCGCGCTAGCAGACTGGGCTGGGTGAGCTATAGGACCCAGCGAGAAACCGCGGACAGATCATACCGCCATGGTGTGCTTGCCGCGAGCTAATCGGACGCCTCTTCCAGCCACGCCCAGCTCAAATTCTAGAAGAGAACGGAAGCGGCGTAATCGCCAGAATTCCGTTCAACGGGACAAAGGTGATTATCCGACCACACTTTGTCCCTACAACCCACAGCTCAAATGGTTTGCTCCCCGCAGGGAACGGAAGCGGCGTAATCGCCAGCATTCCGTTTAATGGGACAAAGGTGGTTATCCGACCACACTTTGTCCCCCGTCACCCAAATGGTTTGCCCTGCCGAAAGTTATCGCGAACGATGACGGCCGGTGAAATTCAAAAAATTGAAATGCAAAGGTAATTCTTTGCATAGCTCTCCTGCGATGATCAAAGGCGCCAATGATGCCCCCATGACAGCCTGCCCACACACCCAGGGCATTGGGTGGCGGGCTCATCGAGCAGGGAGGTGATAGGGACTCGTGGTGCGTAGGCATGCCTTTATAAGCCCGTTTCATCCATCAAAATCAAAGGCGCGATCGTCGGTGCCTTGAAACAGGTGGTGCGATCTCATGCTTTCCTCCGCCACCATGCCCACTGCCCCACGTTCCTGTCATCGCGCAGGAAATCCCAACTGAGGAACCAAAAACAAAGCACTCAGAAAAGAACAAGACACCCTTCGTTGGTAGGTATCTCTTACCCCTCGACTGCTCAGCCGCTGACGCTGAGTGCTATTGAGCAGTCTGCTGGAGAAAGGTTCAGCTCAACATCAGAAATTATCACAGTGAGCAGTCTTCCGTTGTTTTGTGTGGTCAGGCTCGGACTGACGCTATGCAGACACTGTACCCGAACCTTGGCGGCGCAGGAGAGGCGAAGGGAACGATCCTATCTTCAGCGAGCAGCAAAGGTCAAAGGCTTCACGCGTACGTTCTAGTCAATCGCAGTTGCACCCCACTTAACGAACTCAGAGGAAATCCACCTTGATATCCCCTTTCCCGACCATTTTCTCAAGTTCAACAAGAGCAGCAAAAGCGTTACAGACCTGGCTGCAAAGCTATGGACAACACCGCCGGCAGAGCTGCCCAAGATCACCGAAGACGACCGGTTGACTTTGCTGATCAAAACCAACCCACCGACGGATGCGCAGCTCAAGCAGATGGGTCCTGGTGGAGTCGGCGGCTGGCTGGCACGCGATTGCAAAGGCAAGGAGCGTGATGTCTTGTCTGACCAAGAATGGGCTGCACTTGAGGCGGATGGAATGCCACGGTACCTTGCGATGCGGTTTGCCAGGCTGATTCCGCTGGATATACTTGATGCGTTGCTTCATGCATGGCAGGTGATGATCGACCTGGGGGTGCGGTTTCCTGCGACCAAAATACAGCGCTCGGGATCTCCTGCCCTGCATCTTGCCATTTGGTCGGTGCATGGGAATGGTGTCCGCATTTCGGGGGACTCACTCCAAAATGATCTGGCGAAACTGAAGGACCAGACTCAACACACTGCAGTGATAAGCGCAATGGACCAGTTCCTCGGCATACTAAAATCAGAAGTCGTCCCGCTTCTGACCAACGCGATGAAATCTCATGTACCATCGTACTTCCGGATACAGGATCGGTGCGAGAGCTTCATTATTATTCGCGTGTTTTCTTGTTTCCTCACACATTACAGTATCCACGCATACGTCCGCCACCTGCTTGCAGACAGTCTGGCCCGGCGCCCGAATTTGGACTTGGGGCTGTTCACCACGGTAGCCTGCAAGTTAGGGTCCTCCGAGCGCATGCATATCGATTGGAATGATCCTATTGAATGATACACCATTGTTTTTGCCGCGGGGGACTACACTGGAGGCGACTTTTGCCTCCCACAGCTGAACATGCGCATCCCATTGGGCCCGGGTTCGGTGCTGGTGGTCAGAACACGGTTGCTAGCGCACTGCGCAACTTTGGTTGGGTCGGGCCGTAGACTTGTTTTCACTTGCTTCACCGACAACTGTTTGGTGGAAGCTATCCTCAAGGGCCGTGACTACGCTCTGTTTGACTAGATAAATATCATCTCAATACATGCCCTGATTTGTATCGCAGCGAGCCGGACCGCATGGGCAGCGGGTGAATCATTAATATGAAGAATTATATTCTGTGCTGAATTTTCGAAAGGACCTTGACGGCGACTTGCCACTTTGTCATATTTGACCCGTCGCTCATACCTGAACGCCGTATGGCTCAGAGTCCCGCTGCCAGCATCAAGAAGCCCGTCTTGTACCACAGGCGCACAAGACGGCCATCATGGATTTCACTCCTGATCCGCAACTCATTCTTAGAACGAAAACCACCGAGGACCGGTGGAACGCGGTGGTACGGGAGACGGAGAAGGTCATGCCAGTTTACAATCAGTCGCTGTGGATCGCAATCGAAGCCGATAAGGAAGCCAGTGAGTGCTACCTTGAATTTCGATGATTTGGGCTCCGATTATTCTCGCAGAGCTCAAGGGTTTGCAGGATCATGAACGACGCGCTGATCTTGCGAAGGCCAATATCATCGCGAAACATTTCACACGTTCTCTGGGACAGTCTCTCGTCAATGCTAACTTCTGAATAGCGGTCGAAAATATCCTGGAGGACATTCCCCAGTATTTGCTCAAAGCTTCGGCATGGTATGTTACCGATCCCTTCTGTTTTGCGGCGTACATCATGTCTGCACCCAGGTACTTCACAGGCTATAAATCTAACAAGCAGTTGTTCATGTGGCTTGGGCCTCAATGGCTCAATTGCATCAAAGCATGTGCGTACCCGCTCTTTTCTTTCTCCCGTCTATTGACGGTCTCTCAGTGAACTGTGGTTACGTCCCCATTGCAGTTGGTGCTAGGTCTATGCCGCTGGCCGGGACTTTGTCAAAGTGACGGTTGCCACGTGTCTTCCACCCACACCCGTGTCTTTTCCCCGCTCTTCGCCCCCTCCCCGTATGCAACCCGACCCGCTTGTCGCCACTGTTGCCAGAGGCTCGGATTCGAACGTGGATAGCAGCCCCTCGGACATCGACACTGACAGATTTGAGGTCATTGGCAGTCGAGGACCTTATTCCCGCCATCAGCAGGTTCCGGACCAACACAATGTCGGTAGCCCGCCGAATTGTGCGCGAAAACTCAGACAACACTCTGGTAGACGAGACTGAGCTCCCACCTCGCCGCACATGCACACCGCCGTCCCCCGTGTCGCCATCCAGACTGCAGCCTTCCGCATGGCGGAGAATGGTCGTTTCACTTGAGCCCATGCATGTTTCACCGTGCGCCCGGGCGCAGACACGCGCTGCGATCTCACCGCTTCAACCAGTCGCATCTCTTCAATCGCAGTCTCGTCTTCAGTCGCAGCCACCGCCTCGTCCTCAGTGAGTGTCGCGATTTTCCCTGCAGTAATATCGCTCCAGCCAATGCTGTCTGAAGTAATATAGCTCCAACGATATCACTGCAGGCAAACTCAATCCTGCAGTAATATCGTTGTAGGGATATTGCTGCAGTGACAGTATTGTAGCAATATCACTGCACTGGTTCCAACTAACTGAGGTTCCCAGGGAGCGTCTGTGTCTGTTGCCTCGCAGCTCGCACCATTGGTATGTCCGCCTGCCGCGCCACCTCGCACAAGCTGCTCAATGCAAAATCTGCTGGGTTCAATCCATCACCGTGAGTGCAGCAGGTCCCATTGATTTGTTCTGCAGCTCATAATTCTAGTTCTCCGTCTCCTTGACGGGCTTCTCTCTGATCTGCGTACTATCTGACAGGCAATGACCTCTAAGAGGAGCACGCAACCAACCTTGGCCACCGCATGCTCCCTGTCTTGGACACCAAGTTGGGGCTAAAAACACCTCTACGGACACGTTGCGCCGCCACCACACTGCGAACCTTATCCCGGTGACCATCCACGATAATACCTATAGTGATACGACAGCATGCTGTATATGTACATGAATAGCTAGTTAGGATTATTGTGGTAGGGATAGCATGAGAATTGCCACGGAGATGCGAGTGAGAAGAAATATGTAAGATGGAGCAGCGAGGTGATTTCCATTCTCCTACTTATTGACTTGTTGACTTGCAGATTTCGTACCAGCTGATTACGACATGACAGCAAACATAATGATTGATTGGCCTCATGACATTGAACTCTCCCCTTGTACTTTGAGTACCATGTTTATACTATGCTTTTGCCTCCCCTTTCTAGTCCACCAAGGGCTTGCCCGCCACCACATTCTGTAAGCCGTTCGAAAAATTCTCCATACTCCAGGTTTCCATGCTAGCGAAGGTGTCGGCCAAGGCCAGCAAAAGCTGCTCATCGTCTTTGATTTTGACCAATGCTGTATATGCCGTGTCGGCGTGGCCCATGAAAGTTAACCCTCGCCCAAAAATATCTTTCCAATTGCCGGCACTGAACTTCTTGGACGCCCCTTTCGAATGAGGCGGCATACCTGGGAAGGCTTCGAGCAGACTGTACGTAGCCTTGAGCTCGCCAATTGTCTTGACCCATTCCCACGTCTTCAAGAAAGTGGCAGCTTTTTTGGAAGGGTGAGCTCGGATGTCTTTCACTGTAGCTGCATGGTCTCCGATTGTAGTGAGCCTCTCCACCGCGACCGCCATGATAGTGTTGTTACGAGCCTCTGTCTCGGCAGTCACATTTTTGCCCCCACCTGGCTTGACGTCGGGGTCTGCCTCCACTTTCATAAAGAAAGGCTTCTGCTCCATCTCATTGACGAACGGCTCAAGTCCATGGTGAACATGTCCAGGAGCAGTACGTGAGTGATCCTGTAGAATTTCTTAACAAGTTTGCTGAATTTGTAGAATGGGATCACATACATCCGGACGTTTAAACACAATCATCACACGAAGACAACTGTCTGGTCCTTGGACAGAAATATGTTGGAACTCAGGTTGAGAACAGTCGAAGCGAACTGTATCTTCAAGGCCACTCAACCTCGCAATCGGGCCAATAAGAAAGGTAAAGCCAGGAAGAGTCCAAAACATATCAAAAGGTGCTGAGCATGGCGAAAGGTAAGTTCCGAACGGCCTAGAAAACAGAAGATTACGAACGTTGAGGGAGTACACCATGCTTCTCAAAAAAGCCTACAACATCTCTAGCCTTAACATAGCAACTGTTTCATAACCGTGAGTGAGCAGATAAGTTACGCGTTGGTTGATCTCACCAAGCGGTGTGCTCTTCGCCTCCCATAAAACCGATGGCCAACTCGGTGGCGCAATACAAATGTGTATTGGCATTGGAAGGATGTACAGTGCAATCCTGGGTAATTATTCCTATATGCCATGCCTTGTCATTGGGCTCTGAATGAAATAAATGTATAAGTAGATTTTCAACAAGGGAAATGACGAACTCACGTTTTTCCAATGCCAGATAAAAATCTTTGTAATCAATCCATTGGCGGGATTGAAGAGTCTGTAGCTTGAGAAGAGCAGGACCTTCAAGTTGCAGATGCTTGGCTGTTTCATTTTTGTTATGTCCCGAGTCCGGCTTCTCCTTTGAATCAACATCCATTTTCCCTTCTACGTCAGTCAGAGGGCTGCTACCACCTGATGGCGGAGGTGGAGGCGTAGGGAGATTCTGGGAGGGTAAGCTGCAGTTTTGCTAACAATTGGGTAAAGTTCTGACCAGGGGAGCTGAAAGATATTTTCGCTCTAGGTATTGTCGGAACAAATTGTCCACCGCCCGTGTTGGGTCCGGTTCTTCTGAGCTCAAGACATATTCCCAGTCGACTCCAATCTGAAGGCGGATGACTTCCGCTCGTGTTTGAGCAATGGTACTTCCACCGTAATTTTGAGTCGTATGAGCTATTATGACTGTTTTGAGGCGAGCTGTGGTCAGCTTGGAGTTTTCCTGGCTAGTAACATTGGGTAAGTCAAGGAGGAGCAGAAGACGGTGTTCTTTGACCAACAGATATTTCAATGTAAGAGGGATTCTTCGGGACATAGTGGTGGTCGTCTCTACCAAGAAAAGTTATGCACAGACAAGTCACGCTTTTGGTAGGCCCAAAAGGCAGGAGATATGATCATTTTTAAGATGGTAACTAAATACGGTGAGTGCTATGTTTGAGAGAACGTTGAGCTTTTTTGTACTCTGTAACTATAGGACCCCAAGCCCCAGCCAATGTGTACTTTGCATTGACTGCTGCTTTGATCAAGTCTTTGTTACCATAGTTCCATGCGCGATAATTGTCAGAAAATGTGCTAGATACATAACTGAGTCCCAAGGGCGCGAAAACCTTTGCAAACTTCTGCTCATTAGTCCCAGTGTTCAATGCCGCCAACTTGGTAAAGAGTTGGTCCATGTTGCAAGCGTAAGATAAAGGAAAGGATATTTCTTCTTCAGAGGTGGATTTGGAGAGCCTTGATGAATTCAGTCTCAGTGATATATATATAACGAAAGCACACACTTTTTCCGTCTAGGAGTTGGACTTGCGGGCGGAGAATAAGAGACAGCATCATCCTGAGCCTTTTGTGGAGTGGGCATTCTTCTACTGTGATTGTTAGATCGAATGGTTGGGATTGAAGGTAAACACGCACAATAAACCAGTCAAGTCCAAGGGCTCAATTGTCTGATGAGAGGAAGAGGGATCTGTCTCAAACACATGGTCATAACTGACAGGTAGGGGCTGCCTGCGGGAATGTTGGTTAACTTGAATTGCTGCAGAGAAAATTGAATATAGCAATACAATCGGCGTTTCTTGGTCGGGGATGGGCTAGCACTTGAGCTAGATCTGAGGTTAGATAAAGCAAGAGGGAAGAAAAAGAGAAGAACATCGTACCCAGAAATATTATCTCTGCCGTTGTTCCAATTAAATGGTCGCTTCTCCTTTCTTAAACTTTTGCAGACCCGTACTGAAAGCTTGCAGATGCATAATGTTGCATCGGCCTTGACTTGAATGTCATGACTGTGTATGACCCACTGGTCTTCAGATTTGGGAGTGCTCTCAAGTAGGTGAGATGGCATGGATAAAAGAGCGAAACGTTCCAGAGGTAAACCACGCAGCACCTCGGTGATTTCATCATAGTCTTTGGGATGAAACCAGGGAAAGGCATTGGGAGGGATGCAAATAGAAAAGTCGATGGGAGGCTCCCCATCCTGGATAGAGATAAACGGTTAGATCTGTTCCATTTGTTTCGAAAGGGGGTAAAAGAAATACCTCGTGCCAAAGCCGAAGCTTGATTGTAGTCCTTGCTGCCTGGCGGTGTAATGCTCCCTTAGAAGGTGAGGGAGAAATCGAAAAATCCTTGTTGGCAAGCTTGAGACCATAGTCTGGTGGCACCATCCGGCCGTATGGGCCGGCAAAAACCTCTACTGCAGGCTGAGTAGGTTGGATGGAGGAAGTAGTGTTGCTATTGTGCGCAGGAATACGGCAGGAAGGTTGACTGTTGATACAACAGTCCTTACAAGATTTCCAGGTGCACTGGGCATTCCGTGCCTTAGGCTTGCCGCTGAGCTGACAGTTCTGACTGAGACACGGTGAACTGGCGGAACGTGCCGGAGAAGGAGATCCCTGGGGAATAGTGCCGGCTTCGTTGGGGAGCCACATGAAATAGCGGCAGGGGGATTCCCGCTCAAAAGTGTTGTTGGGGCACTGAAGAGAAATAACATTGGAAAAAAGAAACTAAAAAGAAAATCTATGGGGGACAGACCGTTTCATAGTGAAAACCCTCGTTCTGCGGTTTGAATGTGCCGTGACACAGAATGGGGTCAGTGATATAGGCACTCCGACAGGTGGGACAAAGTCTGCGGCCAGACTGCGCAGAAAGCGACATGACTGAATACATCCAAGAGAGTTGGGACTGTGCAGCTGTGTGTAGCCAAGCATTGGCAAAGTCAAACGGAAGACTGCACAGATTCTGTTGAAGGAAAATTGCTATAAGAAATCCGGAGGGGAATGCATGGCACAGGGAATCTGCTTAAGGGAAATCATTGGACAGAGATGGTTACTATGAAAATGAGCTAGAGAAGTTTACTGGAACCGTTTCCCTTCAGTGAATCCCGTGGAGGGAGATGACAGAACGAAATACACTGGAAGCATAACACTGGAGTTAGATTGACCGGGACAATTTGCCAAAAAGAAACTGTCCGTCATGAGCGTATCAATAATTTTGACTTTGTGCAGTGAACCTCTTGCAGAAAATACGATGGAGGGAAGCCACTGGAAACAAGTGCCTGGAGAGATATCACTGCAACAGACTTGAAGCGATTTTGGTGCAGGGAACTCACTAGAGCCATTCTCATGCAGGGAACCTACAGGAGGGATTCCATTCCAAGTATTTCGCTGGTGGTAAAATGCTGCAGTGTAATCTGTAGAAAGAGATCACTGGAGAGATTGTTCTTGATTAGAATTACTGCAGTCATCCTACTGAAACTAAAATTGTTCAGCAATTCTACTGTAGGACATTCTGTGCACGGATATCCCTGCAGAATGATCCTTGGTTGAAATTAACTGTAATGGAATCTCTGGAGCAAGTTCGTGTGAGAATCTGCTGCAGGGAAATCCCTCCAGAGCTTTGATGCCGTCAATTCCGCCATCAATTCCGCCATCATCCGCCATCATCCGCCATCATATAATCAGTACAGTAACACCAATGCTCGTCTTGCGATGCCGCAGCGTAAATTTGATCGATAACGACCCGCATAGCATGGGCGGCACTCCAGTAGATGACCCAACTGAGATAGGAATAGTACATCTCCTCTCTCGTCACAGTTTTCGGCACGCCGGGGGGCCAGTCTTCGAGGGTCCAATTATTCATATTACTGGGCTTGACCATGGGCCCGAAGGCTGCAAGCACGCCTTGAACGAAGCCCAAGTTCAACTCGGCGGTCGGATTTTCAGACAGTGCGTACTTTAGATCGCTCGTCGCCTGATATATAACCGTGGTGGTGATGTCGGCCTCTTTGGGAAGTTCGCGGGGAGTGAGCGTATCGCTAGTGCTGAGATCTGGTCTTGGGTCTGGGCGAATGACTTCCTGAAACCATGCTAGATAGCTTTTGAGTCCTGAGTCGTACATAGCTGGACATGAGCAAGATTAGGTTCGGATCAAGCCGCCGAGAAGAGAGTGGATTATTCTTATGATGGCGTGATGTAATAGCTCAGGAAGGCGGCGCAAAAGTGGCAGGCCAGACAGGAGTTGTCGGAAATCGCGGAAATTGATCGGCTTCCGTCTACGCAGAAGTGCCGATGCCGCGGCAGGCTACTTTCAAATCTCCGTCGCTGCCGACTTTCAAAGGGATTGATCCGAAGGGTGGCCGCAGTTCATTTCTACAATGTCTTGATGAGTCGTTAGCCATGTCAGCCTTGCTAAAAAAAATTGTCCCGAAACTGACTCGGAGTGAAAATTTCATTCATCTCCTGCCATGCAGCTTGCAACAGTGTGATTTCTTGGCAAGTACCACGTACACACCCCTTCAACTGGACCTCCACAAAGTTACAATATCTGGCACACTGGGGCAGGGTCCTGAGTTTACAATGATAACTACTAGTCAGAAATGGAAATACATTATACGTGATCTCAATCAAGAACCACGGAGATTTTCGTCGGGAGACAGTATGCTCGTGCTTCATTCGGCGATTTCGTCTCTCGTGCGTGATCAGTGAAAGACCCAAAAGATGATTTGAAAACAGAACTTGAGTATAGAGACCATAATCTCAATATTGGAACTGCAAGAGGTAGGAAATTAGTAGGACTGTCTGACCAAGGGCGCGTCGAGTTTAGCCAGATTTGAATAAGACGAGCATCCCTTGGGTCGTGTATAATTCAACAGTCATGCCGGAAGGGGTGGATGTACTGTACCAGTGCCTGAAGATTATTGCAGCGAGGCTTGAAAAATGAGTGGGCTCGTGGTTGATACATCGGCAGCCACATATGTATGTATCCGGCTGTGGAATGTATAGATTGGATTATGTACGGTGCCAAATATTCTTGCCGGACTCTAGCCACTCACTGCATTGCGTCGCGACTTGGTGAGCCAGTCCAGGATTAACTGTGGAAAGTAAATAGGCTGTTTAAGGGAGCTCGGAGTGCAAATTTCCGAACCACTTCAATTTGAATGAATACGGGTACGGGATCTTGGTAGACTACTGAGGTCTAAATTGTGTTCACCCACCACGTCAGAAACAAGTGGTATTGTGCCCACCACTCAACTCTCCCGCAAGTGCTGTAGACAGAAAGAAAACTCACATCCACATTTGAAACAGTACTTTGTCAAATGGGAATTATTTGTTCTTAGTCCAGATGCTAGACTTCTATCAGGCAGAGACTTGACCATACTCTAACCAGGAATTGCTAAACAGACCTACACATGTGTGAGAACAGAGAATGAAAGGTGCGGAAGGAACATACCTGAATCGATCGAGTATGATAGTACTACATGTGCTGTTAAGGCCCAAGTCGAAGAGAGTGTTACTCCGGAAACATTTTCACCCATGAGTGAAGACCTACTGGCATCCGGCAAACAGAGACTTGAAACGAGCTTTTGAATGAGCGGGAGTCAGTGAATGGATGTGGCCGAGTCAACTTCAGAGGAGAAAGACTAACTAAGCAAGTCACAAAGAATTACTTGAGGATTCAAAAAGAGGTACGTTCCAAACTTCCAATACCACTCACATGCCTGGATTCGATCTTAACCTCAATATCTAGCAGAAATAGTCTGGTCGGAATTTTGAGATCCACAGTAGTACTTTGAATCTAAACATCGGTTGGCGGCACTCAGATCCCGGGAAGTAAACTAACCTTTCGATAGAGTTGACCGTGCAAACCTTTAAACACTGCGATGCGCAAGAAATCACGTTTACCGAGGTTTGAATTTTAAATTATCCGGCGCTCGTATGTCCGTGAGGGCTCAAAAGACATGCCCATGACCAACATGGGAAGTCGAGCTTCCTGTTTACAAGAGATCAAATACTTACCCTACTCTGCGGGGCTGTCCAAAGAAGAGAATTGCATTGACCTTCTAAATCCTCGCCGGATAAGTATTTTCGTCTATGTTAGATATGTACCTGGTTGGTACTTGGACACCAGTGATCTCGCCCTTTCGAACCAGGAGTCTCTAGTAAGCTCTGCTGTCCCTCCAAGGTGTTCTGTGAGTTTCCGTCGCGGTGACGCTTTCGTTTAAGGAATCAAATCAAAAGCTCGATAGAAAAAGCTTGAATGTATGAGTGCTGATGAAGTTGAGCCGCTAGGCTGTC
Organism: Mycena galopus ATCC 62051; assembly: GCA_014925785.1. Classification (NCBI taxonomy): domain Eukaryota; kingdom Fungi; phylum Basidiomycota; class Agaricomycetes; order Agaricales; family Mycenaceae; genus Mycena; species Mycena galopus. The sequence continues at coordinate 1,117,819 of WIQG01000024.1, forward strand.
GCGGCCGAGTGGCGGGGCGCGCATTTGCGTGCCGCGGCGTGTGCCATGGTAGAAGCAGCCTTCAGGCGGCGCAAGCCATTATTGAACGTGTTCCGGACGGGATGTGTCAGTTACGTACAGCCATCATAAGAATAATCAACTCCATCCTCCAAGCCGCCGTTCTCAAAATCACATGATATTCACTTTATTTATTTATTTAATTTCTGCATTTCTATACCGTAACAAGTAAACTAACTACTAAGATGCGGTGGCCGTGGGCACCAATAAATAAGGGGGTGCCACAAGTGTAGGGTCAAGTGGGAATGGTCAAGATTATATCGGAATTGGGGTTCGGGCCGTGTCCCAGTGGTCAGTGTGACATGAGAGACATGGGTTTATGTGGTAGGGGGAAAGGCGGGGGTGTCGGGGCTGGGGGCGCTGCTATTTGTCTTTGTCCTCCTTGTCTGACATCTGGGGTTTGGATTCACCCGCAAATTAGTCTCTTGTAGACAGACTCTTTATAACTTAGCTCGTACCTTGCAGCCCAGGAGAAACTATGAATAAATAGCCTGTAAACAGAGGTCATTGCAGTGTAAGGGCAACAACTGGAGACAGCTCAGTGAAGAGCGGTCTGGGCAGAAAGGAAGATCCTTAGTATAACTATCTACAACAAGGGAGGAAGGAAGTATCTACTCGCCTGGGCAGAAGGAAGATCCTTGGAGAGAGGGGCGAGAGCGGATGTACTATGCAAAGGCCATAGTATCTGGCGCGAGCCTGTATGGCAGTAGGTCGCATCCGGGAGACCGGGTGTACAGAGGTTCCGGAGATCCGGGCCGTACATCCGGAGCAGAGGAGGGGAAGGGATCTGACATGGTGACCATGGCGAGGTCGGGAGAATGAAGAGGAGGGAGGAGGAGGGATGATGGGGAGTGCTGACTTGATGAGCGAGATGTCCAAGGCTCGTCGGAAGAGTCCGGGAACCGGGTCCAGAACCCGAGGTGCGGATCCAGATCCGGAAGTCGGAAGTTGAGAGGTCCAAGGGACAGAACGTCTGGAAGGGCTGGAGGAACATCTGGAAGGGTAGGGTATCTGAGATGGAGGGTGTCCAGAAAGTGGGACGCCAAGGGAAGGACATCTGGGCAAGGTGACGATGCCGGAGGGCCAGAGCATCCAGATGTCCAAGCGGAGCTAGATGGCATACACAACATAGACTCGTTACCAGTCTGCTTACAATGAGCAAAAAATGTGGCGAGCACTTTGCTGTAAGCAGACTGGTACATCTCGGACCAAACAAAAGGGCTGGGCCCGGAGTTTCAAATTGTGGCGGTGCCGATCTCGGCATCACTTGGCTTTTCCGCTACCCTCACCTTACGCGCTCTATTTCTCTTCCCTCTACTCCGTTTCACTCAAACTCTTGCAGACGGCACTTCCGACACTACCGGCACGTATTCGACTCTTTAAACACCTCAGTTGCACGGTCTTTGACCCCGGGAAAGAGAGTACGGTGTGCTAGCGGTGATTAATTATCGCGCGAGAATTTGGAGCTTTATTTGGGGCGGAATTTGGCCACGGTGAGTACCAATCGTGCTTCCTATTAGCTCTTTGCTCTTTTCGTGGTTTGGATGCCACGCTCACGCTTTCAATCAATACCCAAGTCACCTGGACCCGACGCGCCGCACTGCCCGCTCGAGGCGATGGATTCTATTCCCTTGCCGATGTCTCAATCTGCACTGGATGCTTTGCGAGCTTTGCCCTCGTTGTTCACGCTTCCTCTAACCGCTGACGAGCGCCGTACTGTCCTCATTGCTTTCTTACACCTCGACATTGCATTAAAGGGCACCAAAACACCGCGCCTCCTCCAGCTTCGTGCCGCTCTTGCATTCATAGCCGGCAAGGATCTCGTCGTCCGGTCTGGTACGGGATCCGGCAAAACTCTGGCGATGATTCTCCCTGTCCTTTCACTTCCAAAGACGTCGGCTGTCATCACAGTGTCTCCTCTGAGGCTCATTCAGGATAATCACGCAGGTGTACTTATTCCTATGGACGACTGACCCTTCTGACTGCACGGGCAGGTCGCGGAATTTGCTAAGTATGGCATCACATCTATCGCGATTAATTGCTTCACGCCAGAAGACGAAGATTTATGGCAGGTGAATATTTTTATCAGAAGCATCAATTTTTACTCTCTCTGATGCGGTACTCCAGTTGATTCGTTCTCACAGTAAATACCAACACTACTCCGTGTCACCAGAGCAGTGTGGTCCATTCATGGGACACATTCCACGATTCGCAAAATTACTACACGATCCGAAATGGACGAAGCACATCAAATTACTACAGATCGATGAAGCCCACTTCATCGTAACAGCCGGAACGGCCAAAGGAAAAGAAGCCGCTTTTCGTCCCTCATTTTCTGACCTGGGAGAACGGCTACGTATTCACCTTCCTGCTTCGACTCCCTGCACCGCCTATTCCGCTTCAATGCCATCGCACATTATGGCCACGGTCAAGTCAGCACTCAGAATGGAGCCCGCAAAGACGGTAACCATCGAACTTACGACCAATCGTCCTAATCTCGTATACGCCGTTATACCGATGATTGGAAGCATCACTAATTTTTCCAATCTCGATTTCCTTTTACCTCTCTCGTTTCCCCCAAATTTTGTTCTGTCACAAAAGTCCATTGTGTTCTTTGACAACAAGCGAAAGTCGCCAGCCCTAGCCGCCTACTTGAACTCGAGATTACCCGCTGCGCTCGCTGCAAGACAACCTTTTCGTGTTTACCATTCATCAATGTCAAAGCCATACCTCGAGGCCATTGCCGCTAGTTTCAAGGACACGAATGGCGACGTGAAGTGTTTGATTGCTACAGAAGCTGCGTCCAACGTAAGTTGGGGATTTCTCGGGATAAGCAGATTTATTCATGGTTGGACAGGGCTTTGACGTCGCGGATGTTGATTTGATTATCCACTTTGGTGCTCCGAAATCGATGATTGACAAAGATCAATGTGGTGGGAGAGGTGGTCGTGATGGGAGAGAATGTCTGGTGCTCATGATAGCGGAACTATGGGCATACAACAATCTAGCAAGCACCGACCCCGAGCACAAGCCGTCGAAGAAGGAGGAGCGTACTGATGCCGCTGTTATCGCTTATGCCTCGTCTAGGAAAGATTGCCGCCGGCGAACACTCGCAAAACACAATAACGATACATCAGCCGAAGGTTCGTTAATTCCACGACTGCATACCATTTCTGATCTTCTTTTTTCTAGCCCACCATTTTTGCGGAAGGTGGTGTTGCGATAATGATACGGACGATTTTGACCTCAGCCAATATCTCTTGTCGCCAATCCTTAGTGATGCTCAATCCTCTGACTCCTCGACACCGGTCAAACCACCGCGCAAAAAGTACAGGCCGGTTCCGAAACGTGAGCCAATCATCTCGGCCCTCGAAGAATGGCGCGGCGTTGTCCATGGTCGCGACTCTGTTGCCAAAAATTTCCCTTTGTCCTATATTTTGGATGACAACTCCATTGCGCAACTGGCTCGAGCGGTCTCTGGTTCCTTCCGAGTCCCGAATGACATAACCGAATTTCTGGGCGAGACCCCAGAGTGGCACGCAAGACATGCACTCGAAATTGTGACCATTATTCGGCAGCACGACCTCGCCGTTCTCCCAGCGCGTCGAAGGCGAGACACAAGTTCTAGTCCCGAGACGTCTGATATGGAATCAAGTGAGAGCTCTAGTAGTTCAGATGAATTGGATTCGGATGGCGATGAAATACCAACACCAACACAGGAGGACTTTGGTATTGTAATATCTGCTGCATCCTTACATTCCTCCCACTCCTCCCCCTCCTCCTCCCGCGCCAACAGCCCTATGGATTGTCCTGCTGTAAGCTCATCTGGACGACCGCTTCGTCAGTCCGCAATAAATCATCGGGTCGCTGGAATCGCGGAACAACTGGTTAAAAAGAAACAGAAGGTGTAAAAGGAATGTACCTTTCGCATATAATGTCAAGTCCCATTTGCCCATTTGGTATAAGATTTGCTCCATGCTTTGACACCAGTTTTACGCAAATTATCGGCACCCGCTTGGATAATATCAATTGTTCTTCGCTCGGTAACACGACGACCAGATATGTGCGGACGGTCGAGCTCAAACTCCTCCATTTTCGATTTGACCTTAGCAATGAGAGCGGAACAGTCGACTTTCGTATGGTGTGTTCCCTGCCACGGAGCACCTAAAAACTCCCCAAACTGACTCTTGAGCTTTCGTAGAATTGGAATGTTTGGTGCGAGATCGGCGAGGAAATCCCAAGAGGCGTGAACACCCTTCACCGCAAAATAGTGCTGATCAACAGTGAAATTTTCATGCACGAAATACAACAGCAGTTTACCTTTTGAAAATTTATGTTGAATTCAGCATTCTTGTCCACGCCAACATATGTTCGGCCCGATGTACTAATCAACGCGTTGTCGCGCATGATGTTCCTGCTCACGAGAGTTCAAAGATGGAGTAGATGAAGCAACAAGACACTCACGCAAACGGCTCGGGCCACACCTTTTTCAAGTTTTGGAGAAAGTAGAGAAGTTCGGTCTGATAATTTGAGCAACCGCCACCGGAGAACATCATTGTCAGGGTGCCCAGCAAAAGTTCCACACGTCCAAAGTCCCCGGATGAGATCGAGGTTTGCAGGAAATGAAACAGAAGGAGGTCGCGCATCAATAAATGAAGATTGTGGAAAGTGTTGTCGGAATCTGGGGTGTCGCTGACAGGCTCGATGACTCCGGACGCATGTTTGGTAAAAATGCGTGAAGCGATATCTAGTAAGGTCGAGGCAGATGGCTTCGACTTCGCCAACTCCTTCAGAGACATACCGCTCTCCATCTCCCAAAAGTGCAACATCGCTCCCACCAGAACCTGCTTAAAGAGAGAAACAAGAGTCTCGAAGTCCGGCTGAGCAGAGCCTAAACGGACTTTGGCGAGAAGCCCAATAAAGTATTGCAGACTGCCGAGATCTGCGCCATTTCCACGATGAATTTTGAGAAGGAGCCAGGAGAGATTCAGCTCGACGTGGAATAGGCCAGGAGCGAGTTGGTAGTGATCCAGTCGGAGAAGAGCAGACAGGTCACCTAATCGAAGTAATCGTGCAGCACGAATGAGTGCATTAGTTTTCTGATCGTTAATCGACGGCACCGCCATGTTATCGAGATCCTTGATAGCGAACTTTAGCTGGTCCATGTATATGTTGTCGTTGACCTGGATTGTTCCCTCGCCGCTACCCTCGTCCAGCTTCGTCGTACGCAGCACGAATTCGTCAGTCTGATGGTCTGGTGGAGGTGGGCGGTACTGGGGATGCTGTAGTTCTGGCACGCTCTTAATGTAGTTGAAGCTGGGCTCGTTCTGGATGAGGAGTTCAACAATGGTCAGGCACAAGTGCTTCTGGATCGTTTGACATTGGGAGTACGTGGGACGAATATCGGCAGCAAAGGTGATCAGTGGTGCAGAAGCCCGGCGTTCGAGTATCGGAAGAAGCTGGAGAGAATCAGGTGCAATCGCACCGCGCAAAGCGTAGACAATTTGTGTAGTGCCCGTTTGGACCTTCGGGGGAGCCAAGGTGCGCTGCTCAACATGCACAGAAAGGCTGATGTGGGTGTTATCCCAACTTATCGCGTGGCCGCTTCTGGCTGCTAACTGAGCACGTCGCATTTGTCCGTTTGCTAATGCCGAGTGTGTCGTCTTAACAGAATTGTAGGAAAGATTCATTCCAGCGTGTGCGAGGGTGTCGACAACTTTGCGGGGCATACCTGAGCTGAGGAAATATAAGCTACAAGGAATAGCGCAAAGGTTATTATTTTGCGATCGGGTCTTGGCTAGCTGCGCCTGTATCATCGTAACGAGCTAGGGTATAGTTAGCCAGTGTCAATAAATGAATGAGATTTACAACAGGCTCGGGATCCTTCACGGTATTCTCTTTGGCTGCGCGGGGTGTTTGAACCGCAGTGAGAAGGATCCGACGCAGCTTCGGTGTGTGTTCGCGACAAAGTTCGGTTACGTCCCGTTCGAAATTGAATTCTAGAAGCGATTCGGGGGTGACCTCACTGGTAGAACGTCGGAAATGACTGCTGAGGCTGTCCATTTCGTGATGCACTTCACGCAAAAGTGGGTCTAAACCGAATTTGCTCTCGATCCACGCGTCAAGCTTCTTTCGGCCGCGCTTGTCCTGGGAAACGAGATTGAGCAAGTTCTCAAGGCCTTTGCTTCGATAGAACCCGTCAGCATTATCGCGATAGACATCCTGTGGCACAAGAAGGGTTGTAAGCAGTTCGATGGGTGACAACCGCATGTCCTTTAAGATTTGCACTATCAACAAGATTTTGGCCTCTAGAGGTATTGTATGGGTGGCGTACATCCACGTTAGAGCGCATGGAAACTCATGGGCGTTTGGGACAGCGCCAGCACTGGGGTTATCTGACATCATCGTGCCTGGCTGCTCCTTCACGATAACGGTATTCTAGGCGTATTTTGGAGCTGCTGAGCCATTGACTACGTACCGGTGATGTCGCAAGTACCGTGTGGAAGGTTTGAAGTGAGGAGAAGCCGATGGAAGAAAAATGGAGCGTCTAAAGTGAGCGCGTCGGGTCCAGGTGACTTGGGTATTGATTGAAAGCGTGAGCGTGGCATCCAAACCACGAAAAGAGCAAAGAGCTAATAGGAAGCACGATTGGTACTCACCATGGCCAAATTCCGCCCCAAATAAAGCTCCAAATTCTCGCGCGATAATTAATCACCGCTAGCACACCGTACTCTCTTTCCCGGGGTCAAAGACCGTGCAACTGAGGCGTTTAAAGAGTCGAATACGCGCCGGTAGTGTCGGAAGTGCCGTCTGCAAGAGTTTGAGTGAAACGGAGTAGAGGGAAGAGAAATAGAGCGCGTAAGGTGAGGGTAGCGGAAAAGCCAAGTGATGCCGAGATCGGCACCGCCACAATTTGAAACTCCGGGCCCAGCCCTTTTGTTTGGTCCGAGATGTACCAGTCTGCTTACAGCAAAGTGCTCGCCACATTTTTTGCTCATTGTAAGCAGACTGGTAACGAGTCTATACACAACAGGGAACCGCGGAAGCGTAGGGTTCCCCTGGCATGCAGAACAAAATGTGGCCAGTCATGGCATAAAATCCTAGTCAGCCAAAACCTTTGTTTTTGTGTTTAGAAGTCTGTTCCCAACTCAGTTTCCATTCACTTAACAGCCCAATATGACTTGGACCAAAATTATGGATGATTCACAGCTGAACCTGGAAACTCGCATTTGGAGCAAAAAACCTGTTGTTCAAGCAGAGACACAATTAGGAACTGTATCCAAAAGCAGCAACATCATATATTGATCCCAAAGATTAAATCGGCTGGGTACACCAGCCCACAACATTTATGCACATGGGGTTGCTATATAGAAAAATGTTATTTGGCAACCCTGGCAACCTCAAGTTTGGGTTTGCCAAATAGAATTGTCCTTGTAAATGATGGGTATTTACTGAGAAAACATCAAGTTTCCCTCTCATTTACATTGAGTTTACAGGGCCTGTAATTCACAGCTTGCCCCCAGTGTACTTTGCTTCCTTGCTCATGCACCTGTATTATCACTCACTTGGAGAGTGCACTTGGACTGGGCCCACTATCCTATCACCAGTGTTTCACCCACCGACTCGTTATTGCACTTGATATATGGGTAAACAGTTGGAAGGCACACCACATGCTACATCCACCACCCTAAAAAGCTTGTACTCACTCCTTCGGAATTGTTTGTCTCTATAGGTTGCCATATCTCACATGTCTCCCAATACTTACAGGGTCGATGGTGTCAGCACAGATGGTCTGGCAGGAATTCTCGTGGTATTGTGCGCAGTGCGAGATTTCCCGAGGGACAAATCTTTGGTGATCTACATGCCGTCACAGTACATCATCCATTCTTTCTGTTATTGGGCAGGACAAAATGAGACGATGGGATGGACATGTGTGAATGGAGATGCATTGAGTGGTGCTGTGGCGTGGATAGCCCATCACTTAGCGCCACTGGACTTCCGATGGGTGTCGAACATAGGAGAGAACCCACTGGTAGCAGGAGCGAGAGCAGCTGCTAGACAGGCTCTCCAGGAGGGAGCTCCAACTTTCCTGTATACAGCTCCACTGATAGTGCTCCCCAATTCAAACGCAAAGCCTTTGGACAGAATTGAGAAGGTATCAACTCAGTTGCCGGAATATCCTGATGCAACAGAGACTGTGAAACTCCCAGAAGTGGATATCAGGGATATTTTGGACCCAGATGTGGCACATTGAGGGAGGAAGAGGTACAACCTGAAGGTGCACACCATTCTGGTTTCTTCTGACTCACAATATAGGGAGAGGGAGATAATGAAGGAAAATCTGTTAAAGCTCTTGGCATGCAACAGGAAGTCAAGTAAACCATTCTGGAGTCTCGTGCAAGAGTGGACAGACGCTAAGCCGACGAGGCCCTGAGTGTCTCTGGATCAGCTCCATGATTCATTCAAGGCAAGACTTAATTCCCCCGCACATCTCCTGGAGAAGTTCCATGCAAACCTCCACAACCTCATCCAGTCTCTTAATGCATCAATCCTGTGTGTCCCTACAGATCACATGAATGGCCAGTTCTTCACACAGCATATCACAGTCATAGATATCCAGAGGGTCAATAAAAACCTCCAGAAGAAATCATTCCGAAGTGTGGTTGGGATTGACAAGCTTTCATGCTCAAAAATCTTGACGATACCAAATGATGCACTGGTAACACTCTTCCATGCATGTCTCAACGACCTTGATGCACCCTAGAAATGGCTGGTTACATTGTTAATCGGGATTCTGAAGGAGGGACGAGCAGTTGACGACCCAGAGAGCTACTGCCTAATAGGCTTAGAATGCTGTCTCTTGAAAGTGCTCACCTTACTTTTGGATGACCATTTACACAAATGGACAGTAGCATACAAGATCGCCCCAGAGTCCCAGAATGGATTTCAGCCCGCTCATTGGATGGATGTCAGCAACGGCCTCTGGGTCGGCTAAACGACGAGCAACCCAGCGAGAACCTCAACCAGGAGAAACCTGACAGCCGCTAATAACTGGTGCGGTCCCTGGGCAACAAGACCAACCGAACGGACTCCTCGTTAGGAGGCCGTATATTGTGGGTTGGGATGCGAGGCGGAACCTGGAACAAGTCGAACAGGGTATGATATCCACTCAGGTATAATACCCGGGGTGTGGATGCAACCCGCAATAGAATGGGGGGGAAGTGGAACAAGGTGGAGACAATCCCTAAGTCAAGCCAAAGCAGAAACCTGAGATTTGACGAGGTAGAATCTACTGTACAAGGAGATTCTACCGTGCTTATATATGTTATGAATAAATTAACACGATCGTGATCAGTTCCTGTATAGCAACGTTAAGGAGCATTAATGTGTGATGCTCCTACCTCCTGTGTGTTATCACCATAGTGTCTGAGGGTTAGGAGGACTGATGGTGCGGGATTCCTAACCCTTAACATCTTCCAATATCTTGGTCCCTGAAGCCTGTGATCGCGCTCCTGTATGTGGTTAGGGGAACCAACTGTGCGGGTTCCCTAACCCTTAACATCTTCTTGTGTCCAAGTCCTTTGAAACCCGTGATTGGGTTTCAACTGTGAGAAGGTCCCGTGGTCGCGTCATGAGTCCCATGACACAGACGCGTTGCGCGAAAAAAGTGGAACCCAGGTGATTCATGACAATGGACAACAACTTGTTCATCCTCTTGTGCGCTATCCAGCGGGCCCATGCTGAAGGGAAAACACTCTATGTTTTCTTCGGTGATCTGACAAATGCATTCTCTTTCACGGATGTTGGGTGACTATGGACCAACATGTACACGGCGGGGGTCGGGGGTATGAGGACCCTTCTTTGACCTGATGTGTATGGTGTACACGCGTATGACATATGCCATGAAGTTCGGCGACGAGTACTTGGTACCTTTCAGGTCAATGACTGGCCTCCTAACAGGTGATTCAGCATCACCTACTTTTTGGAATATCTACTTCACAGACTTCTGCCTGCCACCACACAAGGATGACGTGCAATTGAACGGGCACCCAGTTTCATAGGCTGAACAAGCTGATGACAATTTGATCATGTTCACCTCGTTCCCAGCGCTCCAGCCAAAAGTTCATAACTTCAATAAATGGGGCACAAACAAACAGGTGTTTGTAAGCAGGAGGAAATCAAAGTGGATGATTTTTGGTCCTCTCCTACCCACAGTCCTGACCCTGTGGTGCAGTGATGAGGCTGTCAAGCTGGTTTTCGAGTTCAAGTACGTGGGTGTATGGTTCATGTCTGTCCACAGAAACATCTTCGTAAAACACTACAAGGTCAAAGCATCCAAAGTGAGGGGAGCCAGCAATGCAATATTCAGCCTGAATGTTATATCTGTGTCCAGAAAGAAAAGGAAAATGGCTGGAAGGACGGACAGCCGGAAAGCCGGAGGGCCGGAAGGACGGATGGCTGGACGAAGTGTCGGAGGGCCAGACGAAGGTCTGGATGTAAAGCGATACCACAAGAGTATAAGGGTACACCAATTAACTTGGCTCCGAAGGTCGGATAGGGAATAGGACAGAAGTCGGACGACGAAGCAATGCAGAGGCAAAGCACGTTAATTATCAACTGAGGTTACATCCGAAGTAAGTACGTATTTATACTAAGTACGGAGATAGTCCAGATGTGTTCGGAGAAGAAGTAAAGACAATAGGAATAAGCGAAGACAATAAAGACAATAAGGAATACATGTGGGGCATAAGTCATATGGTCAAAGAAGGGGAAACGCTCAGTAAATCTTCATTGCGTAAAAACCCCGAGGGCGTGCGTCAACGACCAAGGCCGGATGCAACAGCGAGTGAGACGGACATGAGCCGGAGTTCGGATGGCGCGTCCGGAAGGAAGGGAAGTCAGATCTGAGGATCCGGACAGAGGACGGAGAGATCCGGATGGAGCCGGACGAGTCCAGATGGATCTGGAGAGGGTCGGAGATGCACGGGCATAACACTGAAGCACAGGATCGGCTCGCTACCCGTGTGTGAAGCCCTTGTATTATATATGGCCCGTGTAGACTGCTACCTTATCTCCAGAGGCGAACTTTCCCTAGATACGGACCCAGGACCACTCACAGACCTCCAGGAGGTTCAGCATACCTTCCTGTGTCAGTTGCTGAGGCTCAATTCGGGCTCTATACTGGCTGTTTTATTCACAGAGACTGGGCAGATGCCTGTGCAGATTCGGCAACTCCTTCTAGCCCTTGGCCGTCTGGGGTATATGCTCAAGGCTGGCCCAGGCCGAGTGGTTCACAACACCCTGCTGGATTCAGTTGCCCTATGTCATGAGGGAAAGGCATCTGATTTGTTGATCATGCTCCAACGGCTCCCTAAGGCGATAATTTGGCAGTTAAACGACTTGCTATCCACGGACAAGCTTGAGGTAACACAGGAGGAGATTTTTACCATTGTCAATGAGGATCTGCAGAAGGACATTAACCACCTAGTCAAGACACATTTGCTATGCAACTAGGTGGAGATGGATGAGGATAGATTGTTGAAGACAGTACCACAATGGCTCAGACATTATCTGATTGATGTGGCCATATTGTCACATCGCAAGGCGCTGACAGACTTTATCTTGGGTGATAACAACCTCAGTATTGAATGACTGAGGTACGGTTCATGTTCACAGGAGTGGAGGTTATGCAGATTATGTCGCGGATCGGTTGAGGACGAGGTTCATGCTCTATTCGGCTGTGTTATGGAAGCTCATTTGGTGGGCCATAGAACCATATTCCTGGCAGTGCTGGCTGGATTTGATCCCGCCACACACAGCCTATACGGATCAGTACCAGATTACAACTTCCTCATCGCCCTTATCTCATCTCAAAAGGTGGTGGTAATTCTGGCAAAGTTCATTCATGCTATCTTGCAGACATTCCAGGAATTCCCAGCCTATTTCCCTGTAGCATTCAGATCTCCCGTATAACCAGCACTTTCCTGTCTTCTAAGCTTCGTCTGTGAGAGGTTAATTGCTTTGTTGGGAGTACTTTAATTATTCACGGCGGGGGGGCCATTGACATCTGTAGCATACAACACTGTAAGACTCTGCTCGGGTTTTATTCACCCAGTTCTTAACCCACTGTTCGGGTGAAGACAACTTGTGCAACAGGTGAATATACCCCAGAAGTTGCAGAAATCACCCAGGGACTGGGTCAAAGTCCCTATCTATAAACGGGGTACATTCGGGCTACTATCATCCAGTTTTTTTTGACACTTCACCCGTTAAAAACCCCATATTCTGTGCAGTTATTGTAACCCATTGAACGGGTTATTGAGAGCCTGATGAATATAACCCAGGCCTCGGGTTATCAGCAGCAGGCTCTTTTCACCCGGGAAAATGGTGAATCTCATGCGTTTGACTTTTGGTAATATAACCCGTTTGACAAGTCATTCTCACCTGTTTATTGCCAAGTAATGTCACCCGTTTGATGGGTTGTTTTCATTTGTCTGGAGACAGCCACTTCTCATCCGTCTATCGGGTCAGATTCACCCTAGCAAATCACATGCAAGCCACATATATTAATCCCATCTACCACAACTACTAGCTAAATGCCGAGTGAAGCACAGATACGAGCTACCACAACACACAAGTACCGGAATGAGAAACTACAGATAGCCAATCAATCGAGATACGTATATCAGGAAATTCACCCCAAACTCACAATGTATTGCAGCCGGGACTCAACAATTCACCTCCTTAATCATCGGAGCCTTCAAGGAACTGGATCAGAATGATGGTTATCAGACACAGAAGAACAACATACCTGGTTCGCCGCCAACAGATCTTTCTTTGTCCTCGTCCTCGTCCTGGTCGACTTGGTCATTGATGTGGTGTATGGTACCCGTAGTCTTGTGATGCTGGTTGCTTGCACCAGCACGGGACGTTCCTTCTGTGCGCTGTTTGCGTTGCTCCTTGCGAGCTGGTAGGCGCTGCATCTTTACGGCGTACCTGCACTGATTGCGCAAATACTGTTTGACCATTTCGGCAGACGCCCAGTTGAAGGGGAAGCGCTTCTGTGTGAGGTAATTATGATCCTTACACATCTATTACTCATCAGACATCAGTGATGATCAAGAAGACAGCTCACCTCTTACCAGCTTGTAGACGGCGCCCAGTTTCTCAGGTGCTTGCTTGCAGTAGTCCAGAGTGAGGTCGAGGTGCACTCGGGTGACTGCTTTGTGCATAGAACGCTGCAATTGTATCCTCGTCAGCTCTGAGTCGCCACTTCTCCATTACCACATTCTGCGGATATGCTCACCTGGATGGACGAGTACAAGTCCTTGTCGTCCTCAAGACCCATGGCATCCTGCAAAACAAACCCATTCTTTTTGTCTCCTGCTTCACCAGGGGGTTTCTCAAACCAGACAATATCATCTTGAGGCTGATCATCCACACCACCTCTGGCGACGGACTCCTGGAGCAATTTGTTGCTTTCCTGAAGCTTTTCGAGCTGGGCTACATCACATAAAGGCACTTGTCAGTGCCTATCAAACTCCTTGAAGGTCCTTACCTTTGAGATGGGCAATCTCGTCTTGGTCCTTGTTTTTCTTTTTGGCACCAGATCCAGATGGCCTTCCCCCTGGGCCTGCGCATCTATCAGCTGAATCAATGGAATGGGTAAGCTTGAGCTTACCGCACACCGTCGATGACATGGTAAATTCAGAGGCAGCTGCTTCACTTGGGGAGGGTGGGGGAGAGGACAATGATGACGACTTTTGTGACTCAATTTTGAAATGTTTTCCGGAACTGCCAGTCACAATATTAATTATCACGTTCTTTCGGGACGGGCTCCCATGCCACTGATAATACCTTGCTGCTCTCTGTTTCCGCATCCCTGCGCAAAATGCCCAAAGAAAAGAATACAAAGTGTGTCTGTAGCTGCAGCTGCAATAAACAGGTTACTCGACAGACTGAGTGGAATCATCTCACCAGCAAAGCTCCGCCTTTGGTGAAGGTCGTGAAAGCGGCTCGACGTCTTGCGACTCTTGGGCTCAGTCCTGGCCGGCAGCAGATATTTATAGCAACGTCTCCACTCTTATCACCGTCTCCTCGCCACAAGGGCAATGTTATATCCGTGTCTGGAAAGAAAAGGAAACGGCCGGAAGGACGGACGGCCAGAAGGGCCGGAAGGACGGATGGCCGGATGAAGTGTCGGGGGCCGGACGAAGGTCCGGATGTAAAGCGATACCACAAGAGTATAAGGGTACACCAATTAACTTGGCTCCGAAGGTCGGATAGAAAATGGGACAGAGGTCGGACGACGGAGCAATGCGGAGGCAAAGCACGTTAATTATCAACTAAGGTTACATCCGAAGTAAGTACGTATTTATACTAAGTACGGAGATAGTCCGGATGTGTTCGGAGAAGAAGTTAAAGACAATAGGAATAAGCGAAGACAATAAAGACAATAAGGAATACATGTGGGGCATAAGTCATATGGTCGGAGAAGGGGAAACGCTCAGTAATTCTTCATTGCGTAAAAACCCCGAGGGCGTGCGTCAACGACCAAGGTCGGACGCAACAGCGAGTGAGACGGACGCGAGCCGGAGTTCGGATGACGCGTCCGGAAAGGAGGAGAGTCGGATCCGAGGATCCGGACGGAGGACGGAGGAAGTCCGGACGGAGCCGGATGGTGTAGGAGTTGCATGGTCGTAACAGTATCCCCCTCTTAGGGTTCCTTGCCCCCAAGGAACAGGAACCGAAAGGAATACGGACCGGAATGAATGAATGACGGAAAGAATGACGCGATGACGTGTGGGAATGGAAACGGACGTGCCAGCACGTGACGGTGAGAACGTTGCCATGGGAACAACAACTTTTTCTCTTCCCTCCACCATGTCGTCTACCTCCAACCGTGACAGCACTCCACCGCCACCCCCGACCGGGGGTAAAGGGAAGAACCGAGAAACGACGCCGGACAGGAACGCCCGAGAGGAGGAGGAACGGAAGGAGGAGGAAGCGCGCAAAAGAGGCGCTGCTGCGGAATTGAGGGAGGCGGAGTTGGCGGCGATGTCGCCCGAAGAGAGGAAAGCGCGGGAGGACGCAGAAGAGCAGAACCGGAGGTACGCAGCCCGTCTCCAGGAGTATGAGCAGGAAATGGCGGCCGAGGAACGAGCGGCGGCGGAAATGTGCACGAAGGCCCGTGACCTTCGTCTCCGTGTCTTGGCTGGCACGGCCACCGACTACGACTTCGCGGATCTCGCGGATATGCTCCGTCGGGCGGAATCGCCGGACACGAAGGACGTACCGGACGAGCGGATCGGACCGGACGACCTGAGCACGGACCCGGGAGAGCCGGAGACAAGTGGGAAGAGGAAGAGGAAGGCGGACGTCGACCGGAAACCGCGTAAGAAGGCGAAGGAGGAGGATATCGAGTGGTTTTTGGCGGTGGAAGGTAAGTGATGGATTTGCCTGCTTAAAATTCTTTGGATCCCGGGTTAATTGATTAATAGCATGTGAAAATTGCCACAACCACGGGATCGAGTGCGAGGTCGCGCACGACGACAACATCTGCGTGTGCCGCGAATGCCGGCGCAAGAAGATCAAGTGTCCGCTCATGCCGGAGAGCACGGTCCGACGTCCGAAGGTGAAACCGGCGCGCGTGAAGGCCACGAAGGGCAAGTCGTCCACGACCCGAGGACGGACGGAACCGGAGATCCCGACTTCGCGTCGGACCCGGATGGACGACATCCGCGACCTGCTGGAGGAAACCCAGCAGCGCGTTTTTCGTCTCGAAGCTGCGCGGGAGACAGACCGGAAGTTGATGAAGTTGTGGGCGCGGAACGCGTGGAGGGACCGGGGAGAAATCTCCTCTCGTGAATACCTCGAGGAGCTCGACGTCTCGCTCCACGACACACCACCGGCCTCGGCAGTCGACGACATCCGGAAATGGATCCGGCGGCAGAAGACCACATCCATCCGCGACTCGGAGAACACGGACGACAATAGAGTGGATGGGAAGGGTGATCCGGAGAGCGAAGACGAGCCGGAGGACGAAGAAATGCCACCGGCAGAGGACATTGGACGTCCCGAAGAACCGGAGCAACCGGACGCGATGGAGGTGGATGGTCCGATGTATGGACCCGAGCCGGAGCCCACTCGCGCGTCAGCCGAGGTTGGCCCGTTCGTGGAGGTCGCTCCGGGCAAATTCGTCCAACCTGTTCCGCCGGAGCCGAAGGTAAAGGAGGAACGAGGCACGGAGCTTGGGATGTCGGACGCGGAGTACGAGCGCCACATGCTGGAGCTCTCGGCAAGTCGGACGAAGAAGAAGCAAGAAGCGACGGAGAAAGTTGAAGAGGCGAAGAAGAAAGCGACTGCCCTCACGGAAACCATACGCCAGCTCGAGGTCGAGAAGAACGCGTTATTGGAGAACGCAAATGCGGAGGCGGCCAAGGTGAAGCAGGAAGAGGAGGAGAATCGGATCCCCCTCGTAGCGCTTCCGTTTGGAAGCGAACTCGAGGGTTATCGGCTCATCCGGGACATCGACGGCCAAATCGTCTACGAGATGCTCGATGACGAGGAGCCGGTCGCTAGTGGTTCGGGGACGCAGCCGGAGCCGGAGCAGAAGGAGCCAGAGGAATCGCAGGCCGGAGGAGGGGAAAAATGAACGATTAAAATACGGACGATTGTAAATCAAAAACGGACGTTTGTAGAATAACTTGAGTCCGAAATAAATGTTTTCTTGGTCATGAAGCGCGTAGAGTCGCCGACGAGACGGAGTAAGACCGGAGGGATGTGACCAGAGCCGGAAGCTCAAAGTCGTTCCCATTCGGGTCTGGGCTTGTCCGGATAACGCTCGTGAAACTCTGCCAAGAGCTCCGGAGCGTCCAAGTCGAAGGCCGGAACCCACTGGTACTGTTGTCCGGTCGAAGACCATCCGAGCCATTCGACATAGTACCGGAGCGGACAACGACGGTAACGTCGGTCGATCTTGGAGTCGAGTATTGTTGATAGTTCGAAATGTTCGTCTCCGTCGATAATCTCGACCGGTCCGGGTGGAACTTGTTCGCGTCCGGGGAATGGATTCGGAAAGTGTGGTTCTAGCGCTGAGATGTGAAAAACGGGGTGAATGCGCGAAAGGGCTTTAGGAAGACGGATTCGATAAGACGCGCCGGAGGTTTTCTCGATGACTTCGTATGGTCCGAAGTGCGTCTCGGAGAACTTCTCCGTTGGCCGGGTGGTTGCAATGAACTCGGTCGACACAAAGACATGATCTCCGACCTCAAGGATCGGGTCCGGAAGACGCTTTTTGTCAGCAACTTCCTTGTAACGCTCCGTAGCAATTGTAAGTTGCGCACGGAGGTATTCGTGGACGGATTGGAGGTCATAGACGTAGTCCCGGGCTTTGTCAACATCCTTGCCCTGGATCGTAGTCTCGTGGAAAGTGAGTGCCGGATGATAACCCTTGTTAGCGAAGAACGGAGATACGCTGGTCGATGCGTTCGGAGCGTTGTTGAGCGCGAATTCCCCGAGAGGAAGGAGCTCGGCCCAGTCGTCCTGTTGATACGCACAATACATCCGGACGTATTGTTCGAGGGTTTGGTTCATGCGTTCCGTCTGTCTGTCGGCCTCCGGATGGTGGCCGGACGTAAAGTGCATCGTCATATTGAGTAGTTCGCCCAATGCGCGGAAGAAAGCGGAGACGAATTCCGTGCCACGGTCAGAAGTGACATGGGCCGGGACTCCGTGTTTGGAAAAGACGTGAATAAGGAAATGCCAGGCGAGTTGCACGGAGGTGATATGGAAATCGCAGGGGAAAAGGATAACCTGCTTGGATGCACGATCAACGATGACACAAATGCAGTTAAACTCGCCGGAGAAGGGAAGATTTTCGATAAAGTCGATGGAAATGGAATGCCAAGGACGGAGGGGAACCGGAAGTGGACGGAGAAGACCGTACGGCTTGTGCCGAGGGGCCTTGTTGCGCTTGCAGTGAGTGCAGGATTTGCAATAGTCTCGGACGAAGTTCCGCATTTCCGGCCAGGCATAGTCGCGCCAGACGAGGGCCAGCGTACGATTCTGTCCGAAATGGCCGGAGAGTATGTGATCATGCTTGTTTTGTAAAACACGTACACGGAGAATGTCCGGAGAGTTGCCGGAAACCTGCGGGACGTAGATCCGGTTGTTAAGAAGTAGAAGTCCGGTTGGATCTGTGGTCCAGTGCGAGCCGGAAGCATCGGACGCCGCGGATGCGAGTCCGGAAGTGGCGGCTGGGTCGTCCGGATAGTGGGAAATGATGTCGCGGTGAAGCTGATCAACATCCATGACGATGGAGGCTCGGAGACAAACGTCTTCAAGGTAAGTAGCGTTAAGCGATGCGGATAATTGATCGGACGTGAAAATGGGCCGGTT